>CM061919.1:94250624-94503299 GCA_031002005.1 Vandiemenella viatica | reverse complement strand
GAATTTAAAGTATATTCTTCTTATTATTTTTCTACTTGTATCATTTTATAAGTTTGTATACGTTTACCTTAGGAAAATTAGAATACTTAAAGATCTGGCACACCGCTATGTTAATGAAAAGTAAAAATCGGCATATTGTATCACATTTCAATATTTCTGTGTCGACGTTCAGGAATTTCATGAAAAGTGTAATAATGTTTCTCTGAAAATTTGGCCATTAACAATCACTTATTAGAGTGATATCAATTATGTCATTGAAGTGATTTCAATGTTTTGCATTAATAGACATCATATATTTGAAAACTCCGTATAAATCATAATCCACTAAATGTGGATCCTGGATATACTTTATGTATATCAGTAACTATAGAAAAATTATTTATGTTATGGTTTTCGTTACACTGTGTTTGATCTCATAGTTTGTAATACTTCAGTTACATATGTTTATCAAACACATACACCTTGCACTTCATGTCTACGGCGATTCAATTGAAATAACATATACAAAATGTTGGTAGTAATCATTGATATACTGTGGATTCTAGAATGAACCTGCCGTACACTCTTCTATGATGTACCATTTTTGTTGCGTGGTACGAGGTAGGAACCGAGTGTGGCGGTGTAACGGTTAGCGTTCTCGCCTCGCATTCGGGAGGACGGCGGTTCGAATCTCCGTCCGGGCATCCAGATTTGGGTTTTCCATGGTTTCCCAAATCACTCCAGGCAAATGCCGGGATGCTTCCTTCAAAAGGCCATGGCCGAATTCCTTACCATTCCTTGCCCGCCATCCTTTCCCGTCTCTAAAGACCTTGCTGTTGAGAGACGTAAAGCAGTTAAAAAAAAAAAAACGAGGTAGGAAGACACTACGCGGTAATCCTGCATTGGCGAGCCTTCATTTGCCCGCCAAGCCTTCGATTGTCCAACGAGCCTGATGAAGCTCCACCGGCCACACCTAGCCCGAGTAAACAGGACTGGTCATAATAATAACCGAGCGAGTTCCAGCGTGAGTAGACGGCAGTTTGCATGACCCTAGCCTGCACCATCGACTGAGTTTACGCAAAAGCTTTGCGCTTTAGACTTCAATTACGGTTGGTTTTTCCATCTACCAGTAAGAATAGATCATAGTCCCAGAAGTTCCGACATTTATTGCAGCCTTGTCATTCCAGGTTCAAGTCCAATGTTCCAAAATATCGGGCCCAGATGGATCCCTGTGAACTACTCTCTGTCACCTTGTCATCAATGGATGCTCTGAGATATCTTAGTTTAAGATATCTGTTCTTTAACTTCTTTGGACAATTGATTTCCTTAAGCGAAAGGCCACCATAGACTATCAAATTCCCCAGATATATTAGACAAGATTCCCTATCACGTATTTCTGATTTGCGCTCTGTACCAGATTCATTGTCTGATTGATTGCATACTCTGTATATCTACTAGCTCTGAATCCATATTGGTTTGGATTCATGTCTTCCTTCTCCCAATGTTCTTGTAACCTCTTGCACAGTACCTTTTCTTGAATTTTGCCCAGTATGTTTAGCAAGCAGATAGGTCGATTGAATTTAGGCAATTTTGGACCTTTGTAATCTTCCTTTATGACGATCAGTATCTCACTCTGCTTTCCTATGTTTGGTACTCTGCCCTGATGCAGGTATTCATTATAGACTTGCACAAAGTGGCGATTTTGACACTTTCAGTTCTTGTATTACTTCTGCTAGAATACCATCCGGACTCGAAGCTTAGTTCCTGGACATGGCATTAATTGCTTGTACTACCTTCAAGATGCTAATATCTGAGGTGTCATTGGTACTTTGACTATATTGGTCCATTTTCAGACGGAGCACTCTGTGCTCCATCTCGTCATCTTTGATTTAATTATCTGAAAGGAGTTTTTGGAGTAATACTGCAGTAGTCTTCCAACTCGTAGTTATTATTCGATCTTGTTTTCGTTCAGTAGACAGTGTAATTGACGGTTTTACTTTTCCTGCTGCGATTTTGTATGGTATACCCCAGGGGTCTGTGCTTTGGTTTATCTTCACAAATAGACATGGCTATGACTAGCCACAGTCCAGAGTGGTAGAAGATACTGAAATATAAGACAAGACAGGAGATTGTGGAAGAAGCTTGTTCATTACCATACCCTGCCAGCTGGAGTGGAAATCAATTATGACGATGTTCTAAGGGTTGACATTCAGTTGCTTTATTTAAGATAAATTCTTAATTTTTATCTAATAATGTTTTTCTTCCTTGAAAGGAATAGATTTGTTAAATTTCTTTCAGTTGCGATAGAAATGAATCTACGATTAACACCTCTGATTTCAGAATATTGCCGGTAAAATATCTCAGGCTGATTGATTCTAATTTTTTTTTTTTTTTGTTTTTGTTTAAGCCAGCCTGGAACGGCATCAGTTTTTTACACTTGTGACAAGTCGTTAAAAAGAGAGAGAGATCATGGGTACTATTTCATATTGAGGTTTTCCGTGGTATCTCAGTTACTTAAGGTCAATTCTATGATGATTACTCAATATAAGCCATGGTAGATTTTTTCCGTTTCCTTGTCAACAATGCTATCACAGTTCTAATAATGAAATACTAATAGGTCTAGAAAAATACATGATTTGTATCTCTGTTACCCAAACATTTTATTTTGAGATCGCATTGACATAAGTATTTTCCCAAATAACGGATAACATTGTGCGTCTCGGTAGAGGTCAAAGTGGATAAAGACGTACTGACTGATGTGGGAGGTTTTGATCCTTCATTTGATTTAAGAAAGGAATATTAGTAGAATTTCGTCCAAAGAAATGAATTGCCGGAGGAGTAGGGTCGCTGCAACGAGACTGGACAATTTGCGAAATGAGTATACTAGGAAATCAGTTAAAGAGGAACCAGCAGAGATAGAATTGAAAGATCAGTAGTCCAGTGGTATGGGCACATGAGTGATGAAAGGATGCGATTAGAAATTGGAAGGTAAGAGGCCCTGAGAAGACCATGGAGTAGATGATTACGGTTATTATAAAAACTGTGCAAGGATCAAACAAAATGGTGGAACAGCAGGAATGGTTGAAGGACAGGAGATGCTGGAAAGGGTTATGTTTCCAGTAGACCCCGCGGATGCTGGAAACAATCATCCATGATCGCAATGATTTTATTTAAGACTTTTTTTTAAAAGCAAGCTGTGTGCAATAGTTTAAAAAAAAAAGAGATAAGAAAAAAAAGAGTTTTTTTTGATGTAGGAGCATTTTAACAATTATAAATTGTTTCATAGCTACAACATAATCAATAAGCATCCATTCAGATATTATAAGTTGGGAATCTCGCAAGTGTTGGTAATAAATGTATTGCCATTGTAGCAAAGTCAAGGTTTACGGATGCCTTCAAGATAATTGCTTTAAACATCAAGACACCCCGTACAGTTGTAATTCAAGACATTGCTTGTACCTAAAGTTGGATTGGTGTCATCAGGATACATGGAATTCATAACTTTCTTTTTTTTTTGTACATGAAGAAACGATGAGGACAATGTTTGGGCACGGTAGGGCAATAATCAACAACTAACGATAAGGAAATTATTGTTAGAGGTGTCTTCAGTACCAGTCGATAGACTTAAATTTGCATTTTAGTTTTAAAATGTTCCAACGTCTCTAGACTTACATACTCAGCAAATCACAGAAAACTGTGGGTGGTAGAAGATGGTTTGCACGAAAGCTAATCTCCATTCTATACATCCCATTCCAGTGGTACGAGGGAAAAAAGAAATTTTAGATAGGCACCATTACGGCACTTATATCCCTAATCTACCTATCATATCATTGCAATCTTTGGTTATCATCTTCATCATCATTTGATCTTTCCACTTCTGCGGATCACCCGGCACATCCTCCTCCATTTTTGATGATCTCTTCAAATTCCTCCACCAATACTTGTCGGTTTTCCGCAGCCATCAAGACGAATGCCAGGATTATCCCAAATCTCTGCATCATAAAACTACACATTTCACAAACAAAAAAATACACTTATCACACACAGAGCATAGATATACGTTCCACAGATAAATGGCAACACTTTCCACCATTACTACGTATTGCCAGTAAGTATAAATTTCTTGGTGTCAGCCAGGACATGCGGTTGTAAAATCGAAGCTTCAAATTAGACTCAATCAAAGGCAGCCGACCCCAAAATATTGGGAAAATATGGTGAAGAAGGAAGTTGAAATAACTTCGAGGGTCACGCTGAATCTCTAAACAATCAATAGGACCCTTTGCTTCCACATATAAGGCTACATCATCAGCAAACAATTTACAAAAGATATTAAAAATGTCGCCAAGACCGTTTATAAACATCAGATTACATTACGCTTCCTTGCGGAACGCCCGATACAGGCTTCTAGAGAACCAGCCGTTTCTTCCCATACGACATGTTGCGTTCCTCCGGTGAAAGTATCTCATATGCGTTGTATCTCGTTTGCGTAGCATCGGATATGATTACTACCAGTATGTTGGAGCACTCCATGGCGACCTGTTGCGTGAATGGCCAGCTTACACATTCCTTTCGATGGGTATTGTCCGGTTGACAATGCAGTGCTGGTGACCCCGGGACCCCACACGGAATTCGTATGGCTGCTTCTGCGAGGCCGGGCAATCCAAGTAAAAGCAAACCCGCAGACAAAGCAGCGTTTTCCTGTATGGCTTCCGCTCAAGTTACCTCCTGGACTACTGCCGTGTAAACAGCTGGCAGTGCGCAACGTAAATGAAGAGGTTCCGTATCCTTCTTAACCCTAAATTTGAGTTTCCCTCAATAGTATTAAAACAGAATTGAGAAATAACTATAAAAGAAACTGATAGACATAGGCCACATAACGACTCTTGCTGGGTACAGTGGGATAGTATGGGTGCAACATTGTTTTCCTATTTTCTCCTTTTATTCTTTCTTTTTAAAATGAAGTGTGGTAATATTAGCTATACAGCCCGCATCTACAAGTTGGTTTTTGGCGTTTCTACCGCAGTGACCTATTACAGAAGACAGAATACTTAATTACATTCAACCATGCACTGGGGTCCCTTGCAAACTGGTGCCAGTTTGCTAGGCTCCATGCTGCCATGACTACTGGGGTCAAAATTTTTGATATCAAACACGAAAGTTGGAGAGGGAACAAAGGACAGCATCTGCTTTTGTTTGCGAAAGTCACTGGAGAACAGACATAGTAACTGTTAAGATAAATGAGCTGTATTGAATGTAAGAGTAAATGGAAGATGGGAGGCGGATAGAGAAATTTGTGGTTTCTATTACAGCATAAGTTGGCAACGAGGTCTGTGGAGATATTGGGAGAATATTTACGAGTACTATATGGCTGGGAAGATAGGACAACGATCATAAAGTAACGCTTTATTATTATTAATTTTAATTGCGATGGAGCTAACACTTAGGTGGCTATTCCCCTAGTCATCTAATTATCCATTTTTATTTTATTTAAATTTTATTTTATAATTGGAGTGTTAAATTCCTCCCCCAATTAATTTTCCGATTTAAAAATTTTAATTTAAAGTTCCTTAAGCTATATTGGTAGATTATTCATCACTTCACTTGGTAAATTTGTTCCAATCCCTGACACCCTTCCCAAGAAAATAAAATTTTCCCACTCCCTTATGTATGAAATGGAGAGCCAGCTTGTGGTCATGTTCATCTTTTCCCTTCCAACTCTTTGACCAATAGCCTTCCAAGCCCCATCCCCAAAATATGCCCTGTACATTCCCAGCATTCTCTTCACCCTCCTCCTTTTCTCCAGAGAGTCCCAATCTAGTTCCTTATGACATCAGTTACAGAATAGGTCCAGCGATAATTTGCACAAAGAAATCTGGCTGCCCTTCTTTGCACACCCTCTAACTCCTGTATTTGATAGCCAAAATGTGGGTCCCAAACTACACCACCATACTCAACCAATGGTCTGACAAAAGTTTTGTAACCTAATTCCTTAACTTCTATGATACATCCTCTCATTACTCTCTCAGTAAATTAATGATTATGTAACTTTTTCCTACCAGCTGCCCGAAGTGCTCTGTCCAGTTAAGTTTGTTATCACACGTTATGCCAAGATATTTACACTACAAGCCTTCAACAAGAAATTCTGACCCCACCCTTAAATCATAGATTTTTATCTGTGTAGCCAATAAGCTGGCTCTTCTTGGTATTTATCTTCATTCCATGCTGACCTACCAATATAGATATTCTATCCAGGTCACCCTGTAGCTGTTCACAGTCTTCACCTGTTTTGATCCTATTGTATACCATTATATCACCTGCAAAATACTCAGTTCTGACCGTAACCTATAAACACAGTCATTCAAGAGAATAACGAACAGCAACGGTCCTAATACAATACCCTGTGGCACTCACATATTTACTTCCAACTCTTTTGACAATGTATTTCATTCTCTAATACTTTGATTTCTGGTATTTAAGAATTCCTCAACCCAGCAAGTAACAATTTCATCCAATCCAATAGATTTCAGTTTAGTTAAATTTTTTAGCTCACACTGTCAAATGCCTTAGAAAGATCTAGCGCCACACTATCAACTTGGCCTCTCTTGTCCATTTCATCTGAAATATCTTGTATATACCCCACCATCTGAAATTTCTTGCCTAAAGCCATGTTGTCGATTTACAAACCAGTTTCTTTGCTCAAAGACATTTCTGTTTAGTTGCCTATCAATCTCCCCATCATTTTACCTGTCACTGATTTCAAACTAATTGGCCAGTAATTTTTAACCCTATATGTAACCCCTTCTTTATGAACCGGTACCACTGTCGCTCGTTTCCAATCCTCTGGTAAGCAGCAAGACTCATTTTAAATAAAATTTCAAAATAAGGTGCAATATCGTATACCAACATCTTTAATAAATCATTAGTAATATCATCTACACCAGCCCTTTTATTTTATATGAGACATTCGAGAGTGGGAACGTTTTTATTTGTGGCAGCCTAAGAAAATGTATCAAACAGTGAAATAATGTAAACTAAAAATTCCCATTAATTGATCAATAATTTACAGATGCCTATTGTTTTAGTTGATAAAACAGATTTTCAAATTAATCAGCAATAGTAATAGTAAGTAATCAGCGGTAATAGTGTATCCTGATCCTATGAAGAAGCTACCGGTTGTTGACGTGCCAAGGAAGATCTTCTTCGTGACAGGCCATGGTCTGTACCGTGCAACGTAGCACCTCTAGGGCTTAAAGGACGCTTGAGATCTCCGTGTAAAATTGTCCCACCAGATGTTTACTGGGTGGTCTGACTGCTTCACACACTGCTGCCGGAGACATTAGTGACTGGGTAGTCTCCATCGACGTTACCGTGTAGCAGTGAAAATTATATTTGTTATGATCGTTAATGTGTTAATGTTGTTAATCACTTGAAATTGCATACGAGAAAATAAAAAAGTATATCGAATGTAAACCCGTCAGTGTGGCACAATGCTCTGACGCGCCGCACGCTGGTTCGTGGAGGTACAACGGGCTGGGCACGAGCCCAGGACTCCGCATACCAGCAGTCATGACTACGGATTTTAGGCGGTTTTCCGCAGACATGCAAATGCCGGCACGATTCCCAATCTCCGCCTCATAAACTGCACATTTCGCAAACAAAAAATACACTTATCACACACAGACCACAGTTATACATTTCGCAGACAGATGGCAACGCTTGACTTCCTCCATTAGTACGTAGTACACCTGGCAGAAGGTTGCACCGCTGAACTTGGCATCGCGTCGGCAAGAACCAAAGTTCCAAATTTGACCATTTCTATGTTGAGTAAACTTCATCAGAGCCAGCCGATCCCTAATGTTGTGAAAAGGAGGTAATAAAAAAAAGAAGTATATCCAATAGAACATTGAATAGTAAGGTTTGGTGGGGAAAAAAAACTGCTATAGAAATGTTAAAAGATGACCATCTCAGGAAGCATTTGATAAGTTGACAAATTCTGTTCCATATGAAGTCAAGGACAGGCATGGGTAACTGAATGGCCATTTGTGAAATTATCGATGATTTGTGAAGTACTTATAAATTATAAATAATTCAGTTCTTTCGATCCAAACAGTTTTGTTTATTATATATTATTTTAATCACTATGGATTACATCGAAATTGGTTAATCTCCGAAGATGCAGGTTCTTTTTGGCAATGATAACCCAAGCATCCGATCTACGCTTCTACGCCGATAGCTAACATTTCATGAGTATTCATTTCCATAGCAACCTATGTTGTCTTGCTTCTCTCTAAGAGTATACTGTATATTATTAATTTTCATCCTTGCTCAAGGAGCTAAATATTATGTTCTTTTTTCTTTCTTAAAAAATATTTCCGTTATGTCACAGTAAGGTTCAGTAGGGGGGGGGGGACCCCTACAGAAATGTTAAAAGATGACCATCTCAGGAAGCATTTGATACGTTGACAAATTCTGTGCCATATGAAGTCAAGGACAGGTATGGGTAATAGAATGGCCATTCTAACTCCCCACTTACACCATGTGGTGAATCTATCGTGACACCACGAATGAACTCGGAATGTTGTTATAGCTGCTATACTATACGTTGCTGAACTATAGTAAAGCATAATTGCTAAATGTGGTTTATAGAGAAATGAAGAATATCATTAAACTGACTGCAGCGACGATTATAATGTAACAGCTTGGTAACATTATTTTCAAATTTTATTGAGTAGTAGTTTGTTTAATAATGTATTTGTAGTTTGTTATATGTTAATGCAGTGTGGAAGGATCTCTGTTTATAATTGATAAATAACAAAATAAAAATGGACGGTTCGCTATAGCGGAAGAAGGATCTATTCAAATGTCATCATCTCCTCAAACAGCCTGATTCTTTTTTGCCTTTTGTTTTTTGTTGAAAATTATTGCTTCCAACGTTATAACGCCTTCCAGTTTCTAGCCTTCTCGATGACATGTTTACTGACTCTAAATTTATAGCTAATGCCTAAGTTTATCTGTAATTATAATTTCCGTTAAATATACTATCAATCAAATGGAGTCACATCCTTTGCATTTATCTAAATCGGTATACGTTGAGAGCGTTGATGAGTAACGGAGATAAATTTTAACTACTGGAGTATCCCTGGCATATTCCGCTTTTAACGCACGTATATTTACTTCGCACGGAACAGATTCCTTTGATCACAAGCGTTTTACTGACGTACTATCTAATCCTTTTGATCTTTTCAATTCCTTTTATTAATGGCTTTCATGACTTCCGCGCCCGCAGTTCAGTAGAAGTTACGCTTCTTTTATCGAGTTCTCTTTTATTCACTGCACCTGCTTTATTTCAGTTCCTGTGCTGCTCCAGTTTATCTGCGTGTCCGGATGGGAAGATTCGCTTGACGCGGCGAGAGGGTGAGAATTTCATTACTGGAACTGCCTTTCGTAAGTTACGTCCACCGATCGGTACAGAGGTGGATGGCAGATCAAACAGCTGTATCATGTTAAGAGCATGAAACTGAACTTGCAGGTCGATATTTCTAATTATATTGAACTAGGTATTAAAGCCAACAATTCTCCTCAAATCGCACACCGAACGAACCCCATGTAAACTTCGGAACGTGTCTCTAGTACATTTACATAAACGCATATTACAAAAACGCCATGTTTTTTACAAAATGGAAACAAATGGTTTTTATTTTTTTTGTAAAAGATTAGACGAATTAATACTGAAAGATGTAAAGACTGAATAATCACTGAGGTTTAATTTTGTGTGAAGCTTGTGATGAAGACAGCCTTAAATCTTTGCTTTTATAGAGAGCGGGATAAATACCAAAATCCTGGGAAAACTGCTGCAATCTGACTAACACTTTTGATGAACATAATTTTATCTTGAAAAAAAGTTATAACGATGCGTAATCTATAATAAGGTAAAACTTTAAAGAATCAAAATATGGTTGAAGCTGTAAATTAAACTGTGAAAACAGTCTAACTAAACGATCTTCTATTTAGGATAGATGGTAATGAAATTATGCTAACTATCATTAATGATCGAAGCATATATTTTTATTTATTTATTTTCCATATACAACATAGCCCAGCACCTAGTATCTAATCTGGGCCCTTATTTCCATTATTTAACATGTACATATATTTTATTCTATATATATATATAACGTATTAACATATAAACAATGAATCCAAGAAAATTTTGATTAAATTTCCAATATCTATTACATCTACTGTTATTAAACAGAATGGGCACCACACTACTACATCTACTACTACTACTACTATTGTCCCTAATATTACTACTAACATTACTACTATTATTACTAATATCATTGCTACTACTACTAATACTACTATTACCACCACCAATTGTCACAGCCGCACTTCGGTCCACTAGTGTTCATTTTTTCTTGGTGTTGAGTGCGCTCCGAAAGTAGAGTCTCCTGGAACCGGCAGCAAAGTCAGCCGCCCCGGCCATCAAGAGTTGACCTCCTGGAATACCAAGACGGCCTCAGCTGTCGCTCAGAAGACGGCCTCTCTGGAGCACACTGAAGTTCCTCCGACGATTGATGTTGCTCATTGTCGTAGGATATCTTCCGTCAATCCAGCATCATTGTTCCCTCCTCTTCTGCTATCTGTGGCCTTTGATTTCGCTCGGCATTTTTCCTTTTTATAAATTTCTCCTTCCAAAATTTTGAGGCTAGATAAGCTGCCTCGTCCAGAAAATGCCACAAACTTTCGTCGCGCAGTATGTCAAATATTCTCTTACCTTGCAGCCGAGTTTGTTGGTGTTCTCTCAAACTGGCTGTTATTTTACATTCCCATACCACGTGCTCCGGCGTACTTTCTTCACCACATTCGCACCTGTTTGAATCTACAATATTTCGACTTCGGAGCCAGCTATTGTATGGCCCGTGACCTGTAATGTAGTGTACCAATCCGGGAGAGGGTTGAAGGTACTTCAACTTTAACCTCTCCTCTACGGATGGGAACATATCATATGCTCTTCGACCTGTTTAACTGTTGTTCCATTCTTGTTGCCATTCCGCCAATAGAAGCTTCCGAATGTGCATCTCCGATGTTGCTTCGCTGCCTACAATTTCTGCTACCTTATCTTGTTTCCCTTTTCTGATCCAGTATATGGCACCCCGTTTCCTTACTTCAAGGTCCAGTGGCCATACACCAATGGCAACGGTTAATGAATTTGTTGCCACGGTTCTGTATGCTCCTGTTAATCTTAAAAGTATTCCTCGTTGGACACGTCTGATTCGCTGTTTTAGTTTTATTTTTCTTAGATGCTTTGCCCACACACTTGCTGAGTAGCCCACTAAAGAGGATAAAATTGCGTCATGGTATAGTCTTATTGTTTGGACTGGAACAGTGAATTTTCGTTGGCCAATATTAATGATTTTATTCATGACCGCCACTGCTCTTGCTATTGTCTTCTCTAAGTGGGCTTCGAAGTTTAAACGTTCATCCAATTGAATGCCTAAGTACCTGCACACTGGGTTTCTACGAATTGATCGAAGCATATAACAACGTCCACCACTACAAACTGCCGAAATCGCAGTCATTTATCCATTCAAAAGACTAAATTCATGATCAATATTAGTGATTCGCCCACAGTACTAAGGTCAGAGCATGGAGAAATTTATAAGGTCAATACAATACAATATATTTATTTTCCATAAGTTCTAATATAAGAGAAGGGTTCTGTGGGATGACGAAGTTTGTCAATTTACAGATAAACGACTGCATAACAAAATAGATAAATACGCCAGAAGATGAACATTCACAGCGTAATAAACATATACGTTAATTATATCAACTGTCTTTACACAAACTACTGGCAATTATTTTGTAGATACCTAAGAAATAAATTATCCGACGGAGTAGGAGTTGTTGATTAAAGATTCTTTGAATTTTTTTCTGAATATAATCTCATCATCTGCGAGACATTTAAGATGCGTTGGGAGCTTATTGACGATATGTTTCCCTGAATATAGGACCCTTTTTTGAGCAAATCACAACTTGTAATCCTTGTGAAGATCATTTTTATTTCTCGGGCCATAATTGTGTATTTTACTATTTTTTTCAAATAGAGCATAATTTGTTACTACATAGCACATTAATGTGTATATATACTCGGCCACCAATGTTAAAATCTCTAACTCATTGAACATCTGCATGAAGTTCCACTGTTAACCACACACATAATTCTTACTACTCGTTTTTGGGTTCTGAACACTGTAGCAGAATGACCACATATGGGTCATTCAGTACATTTTTATATATAATATTTTGTATATTCTTACATATAAAAAAATAGTAAGAAAGGAATTATCGGAGAGTATTGTCAGTGTTTGTGGGACCTCCCAGTTAGACGCGCCAGATTGTCGCGCCAGGCCGGCGGCTGCCAGGGACAATGGACACCAGCTACTAACGGATTTGGTCAAGCTTAGCTCCGGGAAACTGCACACTGAGGTGAATGCTCGTATCCCATCCCAGGTCCCCGAGCGAGCAGTTTGGAGGTCACAGCTGACGAATAAGTCCGAGGCTATGCCGAGTTCGCACGAATCGAAAAAGACAATGTTCGCCCATCGTCACAGCCGGTAGGAGGAGCTTGAAAACGGCGGAACTAATCAACGAGAGACTATCCTTTGCATTTTGTAATGCTGGTGTATTTTTGCTCTATGTAAACCACGAGCGACGGGAGGCGGCTTTTTCCTGCGGTCGCTGTAGAGGACTTGACGCGGAGTCTTCAGACTGGAAGGAGCGGATCTTCCGAGGTTGGAGATCGCTCCGTCTTGGCATCGAACCTGAGGGTCAATAAGCGTGTCTTGTACAGTGAGGTCGCTGTGCACGCATCCAGTACGCTTGCTGACGGACGTGGTGCATTGTCCGCTATAGCCAAGGGGCTATAGTAATTCAGCCGTCGCGGGAAATACATCACCGTTACGGTAATATTTCTACAAGTGCAGTGTGGTACTTTCATTCGGTCATTGGATACAGCCCTGTAACGACCTCTGAATGATTATGAGTTCTCACTCCTCCCAAATATCGAGCAAGCTGGGGCAGACTTTCTTAAAGCCACACTTGGTGGATAATTTAAATTATCCTGGCGCCCGGCATTTGAGATCGGATACAGTTAATGTCAATACTGTATTTGATTTACGGTCCCCGATCACTGTGAAGGGAACTTTCATTTAAAAAACCAAGTGTGAAGCTTTCTTGTTCGCTTATTAATGTTGGGAATTTTGCTTCACGATCAGTTAAAAATGTGGTGGTGTTGTAATGCTTTATTTGTTTATTAATATGTTGGTAATTGTAAGAGGAGGCTTTGCTTAGTTCCTTTTGTTAATATTTCAATGTGTTAATGTTAAAGATAAATAAGCCTCGCCTGTACGCCATTATGATTACGCAATAAATTAGCAGCCTAGGGTTTTCTTTGAATTATAAAAAGAAGTAAAAGGTTTTCACCCTTACCTCCTTCCCGACAGGCACCACTACAACACTTTATGAGTGGAATTGCCCCAGAATATTATTGCATATGACATTAAAAAGTGAAAATAAGCAAAATAAACCAATATCCTCATACGGAGATCACCTAATTAAAATATTTAGGTGAAGCAATTCATATTAATAAAGAAGCAAATAGACCAAACGTTATTAAACTGGAACTAGCATACCAACTGACTAAAGATATATACAATAAGATGAATGTTTCAAGGAAAACTAAAATCAAACACTATAACACAGTAATCAAACCAGAGGTTCTCTACGCATCAGGATGCATGTTCTATATAGAGAAATTAGATAAATAGCGGAAATAGAGAAAACTGAAAGGAAAATCGGGGGACAATTTAAAATAGAAAAAGGAGAGTTTAGGCACCAGAGGAATAAAGACGTTGACAAGGAGGAAGTAAATGAAAGGATGTCAGACACGATAATAAATAAGAGAATCAGTTTTTTGGTCACCTAATGAGACTTGATAACAGCAGATTTTTTTTAAAAAAATTCAATCACTTTTACAATAGTAAGAATGGTAATAATTGAATCCACGATATACTATATAACAGAAGATATAATAAACGACAGAACAGCTTTCAGAAGATTCTAGGAGAAGAGGAAAGGTAGTAACATCTACACACAAGATAGGAGGAACCTGCAAAGTGAAAGGATGAAGTCAAGAAATTGCTTTTTAAAGCTTGTTTTTTCGTAGTTCTTAGATGGCTAGAATCGAAGAGAAGAACAAACAGACAGGTGAACAGAACCGCATCAAGATAAAATATATCTAATTTTAGTTCTGTGATACAGTGCTGCACAATGTTTAAAAACGTACGAAAATTCTTCCAGTTGGTTTAGCATAAATCACGCTCAACGAAACAGAATGTATTTCTCGCAGTCTAATTATTTAAGGTAGATGTACAAAAATGTCTAATGAGTCCGGTTTTTGGACTGAACCATGGCGGTGGCGTTATGTCCTTGATAATGTTTTAGATATTCTTGTAACAATTCGGCCTAAATTATTCACAGACATTTCTACCACCTTAGAGATAAGTTATCACAAAGTAGTGATTGCCACAGTAAAATTATGGTTTTACAAGGGCCATTTACGTGTATTTAAATATTGGCGTTTCAATCAAACAAAGTTACATACACACGTAGATTGTTTCCGAAGCCACTGAAATTATTATTCTGATTCAATAGCCGTTTGCCTGTGGGTGAATTCAGACAATAATATCCATGAAAATAGTTGCTCCCGCCAGTTGCGAAGTGCGTAATTTGTACAAAAGGATCATCGTATGCTCAAATTTATCTTGAGATGTGCGTAGTTTACGGACCTATACTGATGAGTGAAGGAAAGGTTAAATTATTGGTATCGATATTTCAAAAGTGGCCGCACAAATGGGCATGATGAAGAGCGGTATTTGAGGCCCAGTATTCAAACCACTCTTGCTAAGTTTTAGATTTCAAGAACTAGATAAATATCTCCTTCCCGAGGGAGAGGGAAGTGGTGTTTGTTATGAAGTAAATTTACGGAGTAGTTATTTTTTATTTTTACACATTATTATTATTATTATTTTGCTTCTAGCTTTACGCCTTGTCGACGTCGAGGTTATTAGAACGGGGAAAGGACTGGCGTCAAGGAACCATCCCGGCATTTCCCCAAATCTGGATGGCTGGACGGGGATTTGAACCTGCGTTCTCCCGAAAGTGAGGCCAGAGCGTTACCGCTCATCCCCCATGCTCGGTACATAATTGTTATGACAACTGTGAACCTAAAAATAACAGAAACTTCTTTGAACTTAAAATTAGGTAATTATAGTGGATGAACGATAACGCTCTGGCCTCGTATTCGGGAGCACCCGGGTTGGAATTCCCGTGCGGCCACCCCCATTACGGTTTACTATGATTTCCCGAAACAACTCGGGTAATGAATGGTTTTTTCATAAAGGCCATGGCCGAATTTCTCCCCGCTCCTTGCCCACAGTCCTTTCCGCCTCTAATTCCCTCAATGTCGATAAGGCATAAAGCCCTTTGCAACAACAATCACCAAAAAGTAAAATAATTAATAATGTAGTATACCAACTATTATACAACATGCTTTTTTCTTAAATAATTTAAAGGAATTCTTATTTTCAAACTTGACATTTTTCAAAAGTTATTTCCTGAATCAGTCTTAATAAAATCACAAAATTTAGTGCTTGTCATCCTGTTACTGAAACATGCAAAAAAGTTTAGAGTTAATAATTACCGCTTTTAATCGGTACCTCTCATAGCATCAAATATTATTCGGAACACAAAGAAGAAGAAAAAAAAAAAAATGTTGCGCAAACGCATTTGAAACTGTTGCGGCATACACGAGTTGAACTATTTTTAATAATTAGGGTACCTGAGTTTGAGAGAAAAAAGACGTCTAAATGTTAGCATATAATCCAGATTGAAGAACTTTAGTACTCGTACTCCTACTAGGGTTGTTCAAATTTTCAAAAATGGAAGAATATCGTCGAAACGGAATTTGGGAAAATAACTGGTCAACAGACGGCCAGAGAACATAATACACATTCCATATTATGAAACAGTTGAGCAATTCCGCAGAAATAAATAGCCAGAATAGTCGATTCGGTGACACATTTGGTCTGATGTCCACTTAAAATAACCTAATAACTTACACACAGCGAATATGAATAAAGACTAATAACGAAAGTGGTCAGTAAAATGCCCTAAAAGCAAATAAACCGTAATGCATAAATTTTGGTCAGGCAACAACATTAATGAAAGTTGTACCTAAAATGAAATTTATCTTAAGCCGAAATGACAATTGGCATTCGTGGTTACAGGAGAGACTAATTTAATATTTTAAAAGTTTTTTAAGTTGCTTTAATTAGTAACATGTTACTAAAAAGCAGATTTATTAATTTATTAATTTTTTTAAACTATGAAACGCTATGAAAAACAAACTTAATGAATGTATTATGCCAATTAATTTGGTAGCAGTTGCTTCTTTATTAAATTGTAGACATAACCACGAATTCCTTCTAATGGTATCTCTGGTCGCTGTTTTGTGAGCGAAGGCTGACACGTGACACCGTTATCCAGCCAATAGCTATCGAGGTGAGTGGGTGACCTTACGAAATTATATAATAGATTTTATTCATATTATAATGTTTTTGTTTAATTACTGACATTTTCTTCTTGTTAGTATTGTAGATATTTGTACATTTCTTTCTTTACTCTTCATCAATTGGAAATGAAACAGCAAAGAACGTCATTTAGTTTGTTTTAATCTCATTTAATCAACAGTTTTTACGTACAATCACGCAGTTTTTAAATAATACCAGCCGGGTTCACGCACTTCTTTTTTCTCTCTGCTAAAGGTATTCTTCTACACTCACTGTTTATCGTCAGAGATTTTCATATACATTGTCCATCTGGTAATGACGACGCTTCGATTTCTTTGCCACAATAAGTAAGAAATAATAATAAAACGATATAAAGCATTTTTTTATAACAACATACACATATAATCAGCTTAACATTAATCAGAAACAAAATAGTGATTCGAAAATACCGCTGCCAATAATCACTTCCTATAGGGATAAAATACAAACGGAAAAAGAAACATTAATTATTAATTCTTTAAAAACTAAGAGTGTGTTTCCTTACAATATAAACAAAGTTTCGAATTTAGAAAATTAGGATTATTGAGAAAGCCGCATGTATTTTAAAAAGAAGAGGCGACAAATTCAGTTTTTACACAATGATATCAAGTACATTCCTTTAGAAAAATATTAGTTAACGTTAGTTTCATTGCTAATCAGTTTTCATAAATTATTTTTATAAACTATAAATGTTATATAAGATACTGCGCCACTCCACACCCACGAGATTGCCCTCAAATGGAATCCAGAAAAACGTATTTGTTCAATGATGTTTTAATCAGAAGGCAGTAATAACTTTTTAAAATGAGGGGAACTGAAAGTAAAGCATGTATTTAGCTGTATGTAATCAGTTGCATGAGAACCAGATAATGACGTCGCTTGTGACCACAGATTGGTTTCTAAACTCATTTTTTACTGTAATTTAGATGACGAAACGTTTACCGTTTGTGGAAGAATTTAGTTTTAAGGATGAAACGAAAATTAAGCCACGTAATGAGTGCTTTTTGTGCCTTTTAACTTGACTCAAATATTATAGTTTTTGTTTTAATTCTATCCTAGACTGCATCAGCTGATTTAATTTTCGTCGAGTAGCTTGAAATAAAACAAATAATATTCAAATTCAATCTTTCAGAATATAATATTGGTTACTTATCAATGTTAAGAATATCCTGATGGTATTTTAAGCAAAACGCCTTTGTCAAGGGTATGATAAAATATAATCGAGGTTTTAAGCCACAGAAATGAAGAATTCACCACAAATAAATAATCCACCAATGTTACAGTATTATGAATGGTTTCTACGTTTATATTTCCTGAAATCTAAATCTCACTGTTAATTAACGATGTAAATTAATACGTGCTCAACACATCATTGAATGGACTGTACAAAAAATGTAAAAAATAGAAGACAAATATCTGAACAAGGCCATAGTAAAATTTCTTCAGTAGCTTCAGACCCAGCTAGCATGTTGCCTTAGAATGCCCAAAGAATACAAAAAATAACAATGAAAAAATAGAGAAATACTTGAGGAATGCAGTGACAAATTTCTTATTTATTCACACAGTGGTTCTGAAAAATTTATTGCATTATTAATGAAGTGCTTTTAAAAAATTAATGAATAATCTGCTGAAGTTGCAGCCTATTGCATCGACACTGAAGAATAAATTAAAATATCAAAGCAGTTACATGAGATTGGCAGTAGTAAACTTCTCTACGTCTTGTTTCAGTACTTTCGATAACGTTATGCCTGTGTCTCAAGAAATATATTTTCCGAAACTTATACTAATGCACTAAATAGACAACAAGTCACTCTACTTTCTATGCGAAACAAATATAATCGAATTAAAAGCTAATGGTCCCTTTGTCTAAGAGTCGAATCCAAGGAATTGCATTTTCCACTCTGCGTTGTTTAGTTACTGATCAACGGAGACTAAGCTCATCATTGAAGTTACACAATTGTAAAAAAATCGTTATTTTATGTCTTACGGATGACATAATGTAAGGGTGTGGGAGGGGGGGGGGACGGACGGGGTTTGTGGGGTGTATCGATACTAAGAAACAGACTTGGCAGTAGTCGAAAACCATCGTCTTGGGAATAGTAAATATTAACAGACGAGGAGCTAAATGTGAAGCGTTTATTTTAAACGGTATAAAAATTTATTGTATAATCTGAATTTATGTTCGTCTTTATTAAAAAAATTCTGGAATTTATATTCCTTTTCCACTCGTTTATAGAATCAACTGAATTTACTTTTTTGTTGTTACTGCCCAATCAGAATCGACCGAAAGAAACTACTGTGACTCTCCCATTCGCATAATGAAATGAGTTCGATATTCTGGATCCGGCATTCGATTTCCGGTCTTTCAATTCCAACTTGCAGTTCGCTTCATTATCCCAGATGGAGGGGAATAATTTTTAACATCAGATAAAACTGGAAGCACAGTAAAGTTAAAAAATAAAAAAATCCGTTCCTTGTTAAGTTCATGATCTAGACAGAATAGCTTTAAAAAATTCTGGGCTTAAAAGATAACTGTATTGCATGTTTGCGCTTTTTATTATTTTTTACAAACTACTGGATGTTTTGAGCCATATGAAAAGCAACAAAAATTGGGTATTACATTACTGTGTATGAATGGTATTTTGATTCAAGGCAAGTCTGCGTAAAATAAAATGATACAAGTGGCTAGTTTCTTTTGTCCGCCAGGTGTTATTTTATATGAAGATGACAGTAACAAATGGTGTGATTAGCGCAGTGTATCGTTTTTTTTCGTTGTTGTCAACAACGAAAAAAAAAGAAGGAGAGGGAGTGCCACGTGCAGATTCACGCAGGCCTACTCTTCCGGGAAACATAAAAAGGCCACCGAGTTCAACCTCTCCATCCTACGAACAGCATGCAGAAACTCATTGCGAGAGGTTACAGATATTATCTTATAACTAGCTGGTACCCACGATTTCGTTCATGGTTGTAAAGAATTTGGATTGACAGCTACCGACATCTAACAACCATAGTGCACAATGGGAGACTCGATGTTATTACCACACACAAATGCCAGTAATCTGCGCTATGTAGTTCAGGCAGCAAAGTAAAATTTCCGGACACACATGTCTTTGGACGAAATACGAAAATATCATTTTTTGGGGGGGGGGGGGGGAGGAGGGGGATAGGAATAACCCTGTGACTTGATCTGGCAACAATACGAAACTAACCTCTATTTGACACTAAGTGCACGTTCTGCAAAATTTGAATTCGCATCTTTTATAAAATGGTTTGGTGTTGTGTTAAAAATAATATCCGAAACTCCTAGATACTTTTATTGATGAAGAAACTGTTAAATGGAGTATACAGTAGTGACAAATACCTATTATTGTTGACAATAGCCACTGTGATCTTCGAAAACGAAAGCATAAACGGCTGTCAGGATTACGAATTTCTAGGAATAACAGCAAAATGAGGAAACTTTGGTATACAAAAGACGTGTGAAGCGACGCTCCCTTTCTGAATATCGCAAGGGTGGGCTCTATAGCTTGGAGGTTGGACTATATAAACAAGCTTTCAGCAAACTGCAGTGACAAACATTGTGAATCTAACCATCTAGTGAAGGAGGGAGGACCATTAGTGTTATAAATATTCGGTGCGTAGGCTTCGAAAGTTGCTTAAAAATATATTTCTTGGTAGGCACTTTCTTTTATGAGTACTGAGAAATTCCGTCAAATTTGTTGATATGTCTAAGCCAGTCAAAGATCTGATTTCTGTTTGTTATAACAAGCTCAAGTTTTCTGTCACAAGTGAGCGAATTGAAGAATAGTCTGTAAGTTTTCCGAGCAATCTGGTGATCTGGTATTTCTATCCCTCCATCGAATACGAGATAAACCTAACCGAGTTTTTACATAATGGAGAAGATTCAACATTGTTAGGCAGACAGCAAGAGGAGATCCCCTCATTGCGAGCCGTACCGGAATATCACGCCCAGGGATATCAGATTCCGTTACCCACAGTCTGGTGTATGCTAGCCTCACAGCGGGAGAACGCTCTACGTAAGCGGTCGCCTACAGCCACGGAACCGCAACTTCTACGATTTGATAAAGCGTTGATCCATGTCTGTGCACAATAAGCCTGCAAGCTGCTTTGATCGATGAAAAATTGACACCATTCTTATGTTCTTAATCCTATTTAAAGATAGTGATTTTGTAAGGGGCCGATTGGTTTGACTGCTGATTGGCTATTATAGTTAACTGACCTGAAGGATTTCTAAATATTCTCTTCGTCCTCTCTCTTCTACGACGATTAAATTTAACCCCTCACCTTGATTCTTCTTGTCTTGAAGTCTATCTAAAGTTAATATTAAGTCAGGCTGACACCATCCGTATTTCCGGTACGGAGCCGTTGATTATAGTGATTAATTGTTTTTAATAGTTTGCAAGATAATAGCAGGTGTAAGTGGAAAGGGCAACTAATCTTCGCAATGGAATGAAGACATATAACTGGTAAAACCTTGTTTAATAGATGACTAACAGTTGCATAGTGCAGGCAATACGTGTTTGCTGCAGGGACGAGTTCCGAGCTAGCGTCGATTCTGGCTAAGTTAACATAATGCTAAGTTGGATAAAATCTATCAGTCTTTGGCTGGTAAGGACATACTGGCAGGCAAAGCTAACTGGTGGGAGCGGCTAAAGATGTTATTAAACCATAACTGTAGCTATACTCATAGTGAGTCTTCGTCGTGAAGCTCTGAGGAAGACTTGTTTTGACGTCAGTGATCGGCATTTAGTACTAAGCATATCAACGTTTTGATGAATAAACAACCTCTGCCGACATTGCAACACGTGCCTATCAAGTTGTCCCGATGTATAACTTAACGTCTTCTGGTTTGAATTTCAACCAAAATTCCAATATTTCCACTAATAATAATAAATTCAATTCCGACATTGACAATTTGTTGAATGTTTATTACATTTCATTCAATAAAATCATTTTCTTCGATGTTATGAGACAAAATAAAAAGAAATTGCTTTACATATTTCCTTTTCATCCATTTATAATCCCAGTCCAATAATTTATTTTGATTTATTATGAAGTCTGTGATACAAATTAGGGATACTCTGTAAATACGATGCAAATATTAAATTATCATAAAGGCAAATGATAAAATACCGGCAGCTTATTTTTACACATTTAAGCTGGCGGGAATATTATTTTCAGTGATAACTGACTGCAATAGCTAATTTTTCCCTTGCTCCAACCTGGTGACAGTGACAATTCATGAATATACTGGGTGTTACAAAAAGGTACGGTCAAACTTTCAGGAAACATTCCTCACACACAAACAAAGAAAATATGTTATGTGGACATGTGTTCGGAAACGCTTACTTTCCATTTTAGAGCTCATTTTATTACTTCTCTTCAAATCACATTAAACATGGAATGGAAACACACAGCAACAGAACGTACCAGCGTGACTTCAAACACTTTGTTACAGGAAATGTTCAAAATGTCCTCCGTTACCGAGGATACATGCATCCACCCTCCGTCGCATGGCATCCCTGATGCGCTGATGCAGCCCTGGAGAATGGCGTATTGTATCAAAGCCGTCCACAATACGAGCACGAAGAGTCTCTACATTTGGTACCGGGGTTGCGTAGACAAGGGCTTTCAAATGCCCCCATAAATGGAAGTCAAGAGGGTTGAGGTCAGGAGAGCGTGGGGGCCACAGGAACGAAACTAAAATGAGCTCTAACATGGAAAGCAAGCGTTTCCGGACATATGTCCAAATAACACATTTTCTTTGTTTGTGTGTGAGGAATGTTTCCTGAAAGTTTGGCCGTACCTTTTTGTAACACCCTGTATAATCTATATTAAGTGCAAATGTACAGATCAAAGTTTGATGAATAGTATGCTGAGGCAACCGTTGCATAACAAAATATGAATTATAATTTATTAAGATTAAATTTGATTTTCAACGATACGACGAAAGACAAAGATCAGAACAAATTGTAGGTTATTTCCAGGCGTGTGATCAGAAAAGTCTTCCCAACAGTGGTTTGGATACCATAAGCATCATGAGACATGCGTCTATTCAATGATTATTTCGATAACTGTGTGTGTATGAATTGACCCAAAGCTCAACTCCCATTTTCTGTGGTTCAGTAAATTTTCCAACTTTAAACAATCGCAGCGGACAAATCACAGGAGTTAGTTTGCTGATCGAGCTTGCACACTTGTTTTCGTGCCAAAAATTCTAGCCAGCACTCTTGTGGAAATAGGAACCACCTGCAAATGCAGGGTTCCCTCACGTGCCAACAGTGCCATGTTGCATTGCCAGGTCACAGACGAAGATTTGACTGACGACTGATATACGTTTCCCCATAGATAGCCTTTCTGTTTAGCCAAAACAAAAATAGATTGATTTTCGTTATGTAAGCATCAGGCCGTATTCCAGCTGCATATTGTACTGAGACCAAGTTTTCTTACGAAATTTTTCTAGTTATTTTTTTACACAAAGACCGTTTTGAAAAATATGTACCACGCATATGATTTGCAATGCTTAAAAATATCCTCAACGTGACTACACATTTTAGGCGTATCATATCACTATAACTTTTATTGTAAGCAAAACATTATTTTCTACTTAAACATTGGTCAACATACTGATATCGTCAAAAACCAATTCACTATGTACGAAGTTTTGATCAGGAACTCTGGAAACATGTATCGGGATTCATACGCATGAATGCAAAGTAAGTGTATCATACACTTATAACATTACCGGACAACGGGAATGTCTATATCAATTATTAACAGTTGGTCGCTAATCGCCGTGGCGATTATATTGTAGTTACTATTCTAAGACATTAATTATCGCTGTAAAAAGTAAATTATTTATATAAATGTTGTCAAGATTAAATATGGATAATATTTGTATTGTAAGTTAATTATATAATTATATTACATAAATAATTTATATTAATATAAATGTATATAATTATTTATTATTATGTTAACCAACTTAATATTAATTCTTATTATTATCTATCTATCTATCTATATAAAACGATAACCGGCTATATTGGTCTTAAAAAAACTCTGAAACTACGGAGCAGTTTTCGATGGGGTTCTCACCGTTTTCAAGCTTAGAATCTTATTCAGTTGTTTGACATGTCTTATGTTTCAACGTTAAATAACGCAGGAGCATTAAATGAAATTCTTAACGTATGATGACAAATCCCAAAGATTGAATGATTAGATGTTCCATACGTCGCACCAAACAC
This sequence comes from Vandiemenella viatica, assembly GCA_031002005.1. Taxonomy (NCBI): domain Eukaryota; kingdom Metazoa; phylum Arthropoda; class Insecta; order Orthoptera; family Morabidae; genus Vandiemenella; species Vandiemenella viatica. The sequence continues at coordinate 94,479,376 of CM061919.1, read as the reverse complement.
ACAACTAAATGTCTCTGACCATAGCCTTTAGTTAAAGCAATCAGATAACTTTACAATAATAACTATTTTGCACACTAAACAAAACTTGAAGTATTCTTTCCTTTAATTCGGGATAATCATTTTTTAAACGCCATGGATAGCCGTAACTAGAACTATTCTTTCCTTTAATTCAGGCTATTCAAATTTTTAAACGCCATAGATAGCCGCAAAAACAACAGACCTTTTCTTTAAGCATGATATCTGGACAATATCTCAGGCCATCAGCATTAGTCTTCTGTTTACAATACTATTACTCTGGATTCACTTTTGATATTTGTATAAAAGACTGAATCTGCGGAGTTAAGTATTCCTGGCGTTTCGAGCAAAAATTATATCAATTGACTTCGCAATTGAATCCAATGCGAGTTTCTAACATTGATTCTAGCGTTGTTCAGTAATGTAGTAATGCAATTTCTTAACCAGATTAACGAAGCTTGATTTATATGAATCTTTTCGGACGAATGAAAATAATGTTCGTGCAAATATACTTCACAACCCACCCGTTTATTGGTAGGGGCCGGATGAATCTAGGTTTGCTTTAATTCCGGAGAAAGTTGGCTCAAATGTTTTTCATTGCGGAAATAAAAATAGGGTACGTGTAAACCTACGCCAACTATACCGGGCAACGCCGGGAACTCCGCTAGTATTACAATATTATTTAATTGGTTGATTAATAATAATAACTCACATAAAAATCACATATATATCTATACTATTATAAATCTGTAAGCAAGCTGCGTTTGTAGTGAGGCTTGATCTCTAATAACGCAAAAACTACCGCATCAATTTGCATGGTGTTTCCAAATTTTTAAAGCTAATGTTGCTGATCAACATCTGCAAAAGTAGCTAACGACTAATATGTACCATGGGAAGAAGCAAGTCAGTAAAAAACTTCAGAAATGTGAAACTGTAGACCACAGATAATTATACACATTCAGACGGTCACTCCTTTTCATAAAGAGACCTGACAAAATTTAGGATTTCGTTTTTTTTTTTTTTTTTTTACTTCTGCGATTCATTTTTCTGGACCGCAATACTTCAAAATAAAAAGAATACGTGAATCAAGTATAATCAGCATTTACTTGAATCGTAACAGGTCTGTTGAATTACGAAAAAGTTATATTAGGCTACTAATATTGAAGACATGTATTGTCTCTGGTAGACTGTTATACAGTTTGTCTCTGGAACAAAATTGCTACGTGAACGCTGTACAATACAGCCACAATAAGCCAATACCTAATACGAAATTCAGTTTTTTCTCGAAGAGCGATGTCTGAAAAACAGCTATTATAAATATCAGCAAGTAATAAAACATACTTCTTTCATAATGACTTGTGCGGAATTGCACATATTTGGAAGTACTTTATTCGATTAATATGTCTCGTGGCTATAACGTGCAAATATAACTAGACATCCGAAAATTCAGGTACATGCGACTGAAATAATTACATAGAAAATACGGATATATTGAAAGAAACTCAAATAAAAAAAATTTCATATCCTAATGCTACACCGCGTAAATTATAAAGCTAAAATCAGCTGTCATCACTGTCCAGGTTGCATTTCAATCGATTTACAACTTGCGATAATTTTGCCACTCAGAAATAATTGCTTGAGTTACATGCACATTAGTACATATACTGTACCGTGATCCATTTTGACATTTTTGAATTAATTATATCTGACTGAAATAATGACAATAATGATACGACGATTTGAAACCAAGATTAACTCCAATTCACGTAAATTTCTTTTTTAAAGCAGGAATAATTGATGGTGTATCAACATAAAATAAAACCAATATCCAAACAGCAAAAATAAATAAATAAATCAGAAAAATTGAGATGCTGTGATTATTGGTAACGAATTTTTATTTCAAATATAACTAGGCATCCTAAAATTCTATTCTACACCGCGTAAATTTTAAAACTAAACCCGTTATGCCTGATGCTAAACAAAACGAGTCAATTGTCATCTGGTCCAGGCTGTTGTTTCGCCTAGGTACTTAAATGCGACTGAAATAATTACATAGAAAATACGGCTATATTGAAAGAAACTTAAATTAAAAATGCTTCATATCCTAATGCTACACCGCGTAGATTATAAAGCTGCAGGCATCGTCTCTTAGGCCTATAACAAAGCATCATATCAGCTGTCAGGTTGCATTTCAAGCGATTCACAACTTGCCATAATGTTGCCACTCAGAAATAATTGTTTCAGTTACATGCACGTTACTACATAAACTGTACCATGATCACAACTCGACATTTTTGGATTAATTATATCTGACTGAAATAATGACAGTAATGATACGACGATTTGAAATCAAGAGTAGCTCCAATTCACGTAAATTTCTATTTTAAAGCAGGAATAATTGATGGTGTATCAACATAAAATAAAACCAATATCCAAACAACAAAAAATAAATAAATCAGAAAAATTGAGATGCTGTGATTATTGGTAACGAATTTTTATATTTCAGCACACTTCCAAGAGGACTAAGTCGTAGATTACTGCTATATTTACATAAATTTATGGCACCGCGGTTATGTTGAATCCTCGGTATCCACATTTAAAAATAAACTTTTTTTAGTTAAGTATCATGGAAACAATATTTTTCATTATATCCACAGATACATCCTTAACAAAGCTTATACCTAGCTATATAATCCCAGGCAAAGTTTACACATAAAATCGCCAACAAAAATTACACATAATGATTATAATATCAGCTTTCTTAACGTTACATTGGTTCCTTCAAACTTCCCGTTCAAATTTAAGCGCCTACAATTTCCCGTAACGTTATGTTTTGCCATGACAATTAACAAGTCTCAGGGACAGACACTAGGAACCGTAGGCATTGATCTTCGGACACCATGTTTCTCGCACGGCCAGCTATACGTTGCTTGCTCCAGGGTGAGTGGCAGATCACGTCTGTACATATGTACAATGAACAATCAGACCAGAAACGTGGTCTACACGGAGGGATTACAATGAGTGACCTACGAAGTATGCTGAAGATAGTATATTATTTCTCTTAAGCATTGCTTTATAACGCAAAAATAAAAGCCTTTCTAAACAATAAATGTTTATACTTCGCACAATAATTACAACCACGAATTACTACTGTTAATTTTTCAGGAACCTTTTCTACTATTGAATCAATTGAATCACGTTAAAATATGAATAAAACAACTCTCTGACATCAGTATGAAAACCGAACCTAACGTATTAACCGAAACAAACGAAACTATTCAGAATACATTAACAGTTCATGCCTTTCCACGTTAATGTCTGATAAGAGAATAAAATCGGTAAATAATTTCTACACCTGCCAAGGCACGCGCGCGTGAAGCAGCGGGCAAATGCTAGTTTTAAGATAAAATATCGTTTATGAATCTTAAAAATAGGATTTATACATCCTATCACTGTAGGTAAATACATAAGTATTTATTGAAATATACATTTTTCTTTAGCTGTAGCTAGTAGCATAAGATAATAATATAAAATAAATATATTACTACCAATTAAATACATCCATCTAGAAACATTTAATCTCATTTCGATAAGTTAACATTAAAACGATAGATTAAATTTTAAATTGTAGATTTTTAGAATACTACAGAGAAATAAAATTGACATGGTGGATTTGTCTTCAAGATCACCGAGCTTGACGCAGTTGTTGGATACAATAAAATGTGTTTGAGTGATGCGTTTAAGATAACTTGAAAGTTACATTAAGGTTCTGTTTTTGGTGTTGTAGACTATGTGACGTGCGTGTATAGACTAGAGTATGGATATATTTGAAATGGTCCTTGTGTGCAAAGGAAAAGCATGTATGATTGGAAACCAGCAAGATCTTTTTCAGATTCTGCTTCAATAATTCCATCGATATTACGCTTCCATGGTGTCAATGTGCACAATGGCGGCGGACCTGTGGCTTTTTTTTTTTTCTCTCTCTCTCGCAACAAAGCATCCTGTGAGGAACGGGTAGTGGGTGTTTGTAACAGTGGAATATCGCCGCCGCTTCCATTGTATTTTCTTCTCTCTTATAACCTCGCTTTTTGTTCTCTCTCTCCTCTTCCTCTTTTTCGGCAAAAGAGCGTTGAGGGCGGGGAATATAAAACCAATCTATAGACGGCTGCTACATCGCTCAGGTTTGTGAGGGTCCTGCAATCGCCGCTTCGAGCCGACAGAGTGCTTTCGCTGTAATTTGATTAGCGCTCATCCGATAGGCCTGATCTTCTAATTAGAGAAACACTCCATCGTTGCTGCCACTTGAAGCGAATATGCGGTGACGTTTACATTAAAAAAGGGATGAGGAGGGGTTAGCCCAATTAATTAGTGGAATCCGCCACTGTTACGTTGAAACAAAAATGAAAAAGGGGATCACTTCACTCAAAGTAATTATATTGTTGGTTTTTGCTTACTGCTTCGCAGAAGATTGTTCTTTTCGGTTTGTGAGATAATACGCCGGATTAATGGTTCAGTACAATTTTCTTAATGAAAATAGACAGCATTTGGTTACATAATTTTAGATATTATTCTCCACGAGTTTATAATGAAATTGCCAATCTTCTTACAAGGAATCCATTTTTTTTAAAACGTATATTATTGTGGCTGTTTTCAGGCATTTAAACTTTTTTCCCCAGTACCTCTTTTTGACTACACCAGAAGCGTGTTGTATAAACTATATGTTAATTTTATCATTTCCGGCTGATTTCATATTATAATTTTTTGTGGTGTATTATCCAGTTCTTCCATTTCATCGCAGATTCTTACTGCTTTAGCTGGATCTTGTGTCTTCATGATTGGTAGTGTCTTTTTTGCCAGAAAATGCTATTTTATGCTCTTTTCGAGACTACATTATATTTTTCACTATTCAAAATGTACTGAAATGTGGATAATCTCTCAAAAACTTTCGGCTGTAGTTTAGGTATTTTTTTCCATTGTTTCCCATAGTATTGTCCATTTGAGTATTTCCTACTTTTGCGTTCGTGCGAAAAAGTTATGGCTCTTATTTATTTTGTTAACTCTTAATTTTGAAATTTTATAAAAAATTCTGCTTATTCTTTTCATAGTCATTGTGCGCAATATATTGACAGTACGCATACATATCCTTGTTCGACACAAAATATCAGCCATGTTAGTCTTACATCTGGCTATGAATGTGATTCTATTTTCTTCTTCATTTCTTATTTACTAAATTACCACTCGACCTGTTGTTCGTTTTTACTGTGGCACGTCACTGTATAGAATTGTATATTCTCCATTGTCATCAGATACTCTTAACTTAATTTTTTATCAAAGGTCAAAATCTACTTCCTTTTCTGTTTTCTTTGAAACTCGTTATTTAGTTAGTTTAACTTTGAACGTTCTAATTATTATTTCCATTTTATATTTGATACTTAAACTCTTGCCCTTTGATACGATCTTTATATTATCATCTCTTCTTGCCTGGTATCCCAGGATAGGATTTCCAGTGCGATGAATGTTTTACTAGCACCGTACATATGCTGATGATGGTTCTTCCAGACCATGTTAGGTTTATAGTGCTTTATTTAGGCTTTAGGGTATATTTAGTGATTTGATCGCACGGTAGAGTGAGGGGAAGAAGTTGCACCATTGGTCTTCCCTACAAGAACATCCTGTTATAGCCGCGCCGACTAAGTTGCACAACATGGGGAAATTTCGACAGAATAGGGGAGGGAACTTTCGTCATTCATCAGTGGTGGTGCGTACGTGCATATGATAAGCTGACTTAAACGAATTGGTTTCTCTTGTTACGGTTGAGCCTCGTTCACCCGTTCTACGATTCGCTTCTCACCCTTCAACCTTACCAGCAAAGGTGAACCTACCAGAAGCTTAAAGCTTGTATCGCCGTTAGAGGTGAAACGGATAGCTGTTCGGCCGGATACCGATTATTCGGCCATCCTATAAGCCAGATATTCGGCAGCCGAATATCCGGCTGAATGTTGTTATTTGAAGTTAGCAAAAATAAAAATGTCGTCAGTAAAGAAAGGATTACCTATTTTTTAATATTTTGATATAAATAATGACAATAGGTTTTCAATTTTGAATCAATTTTGGTGAGGCACGTTTTGACGTGAAATTTTAATCATTCCCTATTTATCAAAAGGACTTAAAGGAAATGCAATGACATTTTTTTTCTGTCTTCGATCAGATACCTCCTTCATGACAAACTATTTGAAAATGAAACATCAGAAATTACTTTGGGATGTAAACGACGCAAAAAATAAATAAAAAAATAAAAAATTTGCAAATGTTTTATGAAATATCCAGTATCACGCTTCAGAAAGAAACATGATTGCTACCGAGATTGACTTTTATTTAAAGTTATCTCGAATTAATGGAAAAAGTGCTCCGTATATTTGGTGGTCAGCTAATACGACACAGTATCCGAATTTGACGAAAGTTGTTAGAATATTTTTTCAGCCCCTTGCAGTAGTGTATATAGCGAAAGACTTTTCTTTGAATCTAGCCTTGTTTACGAGAGAAAGAAAAACTGGATATTATCTCCTATTTCACAGAAATTGGTGTTCATTCAGTACAAAAACTAATGTTTTTATGTTAAAAACAATAATAAACAGTATTTTGATTTGAAGACTTGGTGTTTTAATTTGTGTTTAGGTTTATTGTACACTTAGCATTTGCGAATTAAAAGAAAATTTTATGAAATTTCGCAATTTGTTGAGAGTTCGAAACCCGCCGGATACTGACCTATTATCCGGTATCCAGCCGGATAGTAAATTTTGGCCGCATAGGCCGGATACCGGATAGTTTCCGGATATCCGTTTCATCTCTAATCGACATCCCTTTCATTGAAGTTTCTAACTCCCCTCCATTCCACCCCAGCCCCTTCCGAGAACAGGGCGTGATAGTAGTCTCAGCCCTCAGGTGAGGTATTAATCTATCTTCATAGAATTCTATTTGTTCCTGTAAATCGAAATTTTGTTTATGTATTGTTCGGAGAAGAATATAACATCATATCCTATGGATAATAACGACCAACTTTTCGCCGCCCACAGGGTCTGTAACAGAGATAAGAAACATTTTTGGAACCTGATTTGGAGTATATTTTTCCTACACAGATGCCGAAGTTACAAGAGATATCGATAAGATATAAAATGTTATGATGCAGAAATATAATATACTCGTACTTTGATTGGTGGTTTCGGTTAAAAATGAAACTCAAAGGAACTAAAACGGCTGCAGTAAGATATTCGAGTTGTTACATTGTAATTCGTATCCTATGTGAAAGGGGACTGTAATAAAACGACAAATAGAAACATTAACATAAAACACCGCCAGATTTTCTGAAGGCTTGATTCATTTGTGTTTCTTCGTGGTCTGTTTTCTTAGTTGTCTGTCGGGAATAACTGAAAGGTGTCGAATCTTAAGAAAAGCTGAGTGAAATTTTGTTTTTCTTAGGGCTTTACGGTTTGTCGACTCGAAGTTATTAAAGCAGAAGGATGATGGCGGCAATTAACGGTAAGGCATTAGGTCGTGCTAATTGGAAGGAACCATCCAGGCATTCTCATCGAATGATTTCGGGAAATTTTGGAAATCCAAAATCTGTATGTCCGGACGAGGATTTGAACCCGCATCCTCCCGAACGATAGGTCCCAGCGTTATCGCTCATCTTCCAGGCTCGTGCAGAGGAAAATGTGACTACCGTTGTTGACGGTGATTTCATTAGAAATGCCTCAAATTTCCACACCATCAACATTAATTCCGTAATTACAGCAACGTTTATAATGCTTGAATGCATCTGAACACAACATAAGAAAATGATGTCGTTTTAGTGCTTTGGGAGCAATGGAGGCAAGCTATTGCAGTTGACGGAGGCCTCCGGATCTTAAGATAATGGGGGTAATCTTAGTGGTAGGAATCGTCAGTAAGCAGCTTCGCTCTCAGAGTTTCCACGGCAAGCTATGCCTACGTATTTGTTTCAGTTAGAAGACATCTTCATCCGATTAAGAGACGAGAGCTTGTTGATGGATTGTTCTGTTGCTGCAAGCCGAAGCTATAATAAGGTCTCTCGCCTTGTTTGTAGGAGTATTACACAAACTAGATACGCAAAGTGATACAGAGATCTTCAACTATTAACATCGAGGTTCACTTTCTTGGAGGTTATAGAAATGTTTATTCTCTCAGAGAGTATCCCAAATATCTTTACCAGACGTAAAACAAGAGGGGCTTACAACACCGCCTGAAGCAACAACGTTCTTGTTTATCTACGCCTCTGTTTTTGCGTACCCACCCCACCGCTTTCAGCACATGTTAAATTAGCTCGTTGGGTCTGTAGCTAGCTGGTTAAGCCGGCTGAATCACGCCGACGCAAACGATAAATTCTAAGAACTTTAAACCTTTGTTTTCTTTTTTTGTAGTGTGTGTTGGACGGCGTGAAATTCCGGTAAATTAGCCAGCCGGCTTATCGGAACGTTCCTTCCCATTTCACACGTTTGTTTGTGCTCCACCCCACGGGGAAAAATTGTTTCGTATTGTTCGCTGACGAAGCGGCTCAATTGTTTTCGGTCTGAACTTTTTTTTCCTTTTGCTCATCGTCGTTTTATCCGAAATGCAGTGCGAGGTGTTAATTTTTAATCCGTAGAAACGTGGGGCTTAAAAATTGTTGTAAGGGCTGTGCACTGCATTTATATTCGAGCTCTTCGACCTCTGACATTATTGTATTTTTGTATCTTTAATCTGTTCGGTCCGAATGCAGATTAGTACGTTATATTGGAGCTTTTATTTAAATACGAACCGAATTCAGATTCTATTCTGTGAATACAGAAGTGGCGAATAAGACCAGAGACGGCTACAGGAACGGGGGTGAGGTGTTTCAAACAATAACCGGTTTTACGACATCGACTTTTGCTAGCGGCTATAGTTTTAAAGACTAACGTGCTTATCTAACGAAATTGAGCAGAGGCACCCAAAGCAACAGAATCGTAATGTAAGTGGCGTTATAACAAGGGTATTATTGTACACTAAATTCTAAGCATTCCACTTATAATGAGTCGCGTTCCCAAGGCGAGGCAGTGTGCAATGATAGATGGAGGGCTGTTTTTCGGCGAGCTGCAGCGCTGTTGTCGATAACCACAGGGACCCGGCCAGCCTACGAACAATAGTGACACGACACTCGCGTATTCTTCTATGTTGTTCCATGCAATGCTGCCCCGAGGCTGGAGGGGAGAAGAGGCACTTGTGGACTGTGTGTCGGGGTGATAAGACGGACTTGGGAGACTACCACCATCCTCTGTGGGTCTGAGGTTCGCTTCCCGCCACCGGCAGTGTCAACAGTGCGCGGACACTGTAATGTGCCTCTAAAAGTGCGACAGATTGCAACATATCAAAGGCCCGGAAAATACCCCTGAGTAGCTATCATGATGAGCTAGAGACTTGTTCGAAAGAGCCAACGGATCTAACCATCTGCAAGACTGCTTACCTGTCAGATTTTGGTGTCGTTTAGTTGGTTAAATACATTAATTGCTTTTGTGAACCCATTTTGTGTTCCTGTAACCCCTGAGTCATACCATGTGTAGGGCGTAATGTTAATATGTCGGTACGGTAAGATCAAGTAGTTTCTATTTCAGACGCAATTCAGTGCGCCTAACAAGTTTTGAAGTGTAGTCACCACTAAGAGATTATTACACACTTCACTGAACCCGAACCGGAAAACTATTTAATTAGTGCTATTCGTCCCCAAGTCTAATTACAGCTATTAAAATAATTAGACAAAATGTTTTTAGAAAGTGGTCGGGTTCCTTGTAAGTGGTGTTACTATCTATCTCAAAACAGAGTTATTCAGGATTTAGCCCCTTTCACCATAGGAAACTCATTAACAATTTGCATGGTCTTTTTGCTTAGCTGGTCAACATCAAGGGCATTAGAAGCAAGTGAGGATTTTGGGTAAAGGACGGGAGGAAATTCCTCAAAGAGTTTCTGAAGGAACCAACCCCGCATTCATCTGGAATGAACTGTGGAAACCACGGAAAACTGAAATCTTAATGGTCGGAAGGGAATTCAAACCTGTGACTGCCGATTGCGAGGCCAGAGCCTAACTGCTCTTCCACCACACCCGGTATCGGCTACTGACTTCCGTACTGAATCCATTCATGTTCAAACACTGTATCTACCTTCTTGTTTCACTAAGCTTATCCGTCCTTTGTAGACATTCTGCCACTCTGACACCATCAACCTGATTGACATTCATTGACTGATTGGATATTTCCCAAAGATTTGTTTAATGATTATACGCCCCTCAAACTCCTAGCCGGTGCCCGCCAGATATACTGGTTCAGTTGGACTGGTGATTCCCTTGAGGAGATTTCTTCATGAAACGAACGAACTCCATTGGAAATTCATGCCAGTAGATCTACAGTCCCATTAATCTACCCCTCAGGGCTAACCTGCTGGCTGTTTAGTGTTACTGTTTCCTGAGAGTGAATACACAGCCGGAAATATAAACCATCATTGAAAAATAATATTGAGAGCGAGTTTGGCTGATGATTCGTTACATTACGACATGGGTACACAGTAATAGTGCCTCCTAACTTCTGTGTTGTCAATTTCGTTGTATTCATAAACGTCTAGAAAATATCTACTCTTTGTAATAAACCTGCAATACTTCTTCGTGACTCATTTTTAGGTAAATAATTTATCAACGACACAGATTGTACTGGTCCTAGAACCGGTGACAGATGAAATTTTTATAGTTCTTGACATAACTAGTGCTGTTCCGATACCATCAAAGTATCGATACCTCCTTAAATGAGTAGTACTCAAATTGTCTTACGATACTTACTCATATGAGTACTGCAAAAGTATCGATACTTACTCATATCGATACTTTTTTTAATTAATGACGAAATATAAAAATATTTATTTTATTTGCCTAGTGTAATAAAATCAAATAACGCTCAGAAAAACATTTTTATTTATTTATTAAAATTATAATAAAGCTCACATTGTAAGCAAACTTTGAAGGTTTTCGTCTTATCTTTAAATATTTATTTATTATAGTTTTAACACTTTAAAAAATTAAAGTCCGCTTTTGGAAGGTTTCCGAAAAAAACAATTGTTCCAAATATTTTGGGGACAGCTTGTTTCTTTTGTTTGTTATTGTTTCACCCGCATTAGGAAACAATCATTCACTCAATACTGACGTTGCTACAACAATAAGATACTGTTGTGCGTATTTATACAGACAAGGAAATAAAAGTTTCACTTCTTCCCATTCTGTAAATGGATTGCTTTTTAGGTAAATTACAATGTTTGACAAGTAGAGAGAGACTTTGTCACTACCGTGGGTTTTCTTTTTCTTTGTGATGTTTCCACAAGTGACATTTCTGTGAAACGCTAGCTGAAGCAACTTCTTCTTCCGATCCACATGGGCCACTTAGCTGCTTATGAACCATATCTTTTAGTTTTTGTGTGGGGCTACGCGGGAGCGACCATTGACCAGGTATAGCAAAATGCACGGCAAGTACAATTTTATTACAATTAAATAGGATCCTAAAACAAACTCATTGACATTAGATTGCCTAATCTATGATTGATTTTGTTTGATTTTCAATGCTACCAACTTCACGTTAGCGGGTAATTAATTCCGTAGGCGTAACTGAGTGGCGCAGCAAGGATGATGCATTTAGAATTTAACACTGGGTGCGTTTCGATACTTTCGATTCGGTACAATTACTTTTCTTCCGATACCGAGTAAGTATCGAATGAATTAATTCGAATACAAAAAGTACTCGGTATCGAAACAAAGTATCAAGTACTTACTCGTATTTACTTGTATCGGATCATCACTAGACATAACCAGTAGTTTAGAAGACAGATTTTGTATCATGCGTTTGGATTAAATCTGCAGCATCTCCTCAGTATGTATGAAGTAAGGCTAATCCGAACTGTTGATATTAGTTTGTCCTTTTGTTGGGGAATGTAATGACGTAACGTAAGCCATGATATAATTAGATATACTGAAGCGGGTACGGTATACCGCTGTACTGAATGGTAATTAATATTTATTTTAAATTTACCAGAAGCATATGAGTATTTATATTGTGGATTGAAACGGGTTCTCAAAATGATTTATTGATCACTAATAAGAATGTATAAGTCATAACCTGCCAATATATTCTTTGAATGAAGGCCAGCAGACATAAGGTGATTTAAATTTAATAATGATAAACAATAAAAAATTATTCACAAACAACATCTTTGCCCTACATTAATGGCCATTAAAATTAAGTAATACAAGACAACAAAAAACCGTTCAGATTTTCCTATACACACTAATAGTTTACAGTTTTCGGCAGGACAAGTAATGAGATTATTTGTTAAAAGCTAATGTCCTTCTAATCACAGAAACTACTGAATTCAATTTATAAAATGCCACGGCTAATCTCTCAGTTTATATATCGGAGAGTGAGAATTCTTATCGTGCGGACTTCTCCGCTCAGACCGTTATGTTGGGCAACCACGGAGGTTTAAAGTGCAAACACAATAATTAATACTGGTGCAATGTTTGTCTTTTTACCGTCTGTCCGGCATTGGCGTAGTCAGCAAACTCCGACACCACACTGAATTTATCTGTCACCTTGTGACTCAAAATGAGGACACAACCGATCGCATGATATGCTGTCGGCTTTCTGGGTCGTTCTTGTGCGCCAGCACAATTGAACACGAACCAGTCAGACCCAAAAGAACCCCGAGAAGCATGTCGCGCCACCTTTTAAAACTTCGGGATGCTCTTCTCCTCCTTCGCCGATTTTCTCTGGTCCTATCGTCGATGTAGAAGTTCCTGCCTCTCTCCTCATTGGTGGACATGAAACAAGATTATACAAAAAAATAAGATCTATTCTATGTACTAAAATACTATTGGCAAAAAATTCGCCCCTCCAAGCACTCTCTGGTTCAACACATAAGTCTATGACGGGGTTGGAGAATTTCTTCGGAAACTGTAGTTTTTCTTTCGTGTTCACTCGGTTTTACTCGTTTCTCGCAGTAAGTATTCGCAGAATAATTTGGCGTGTCTTGACGTTATCACGTATCTGCAATTGGTCACGCGATATATATCTCACCCGTCAACGCTGTCCATGCACCGAACTGCGGCCGACCCCATACTGATCAGTGAAAGGTCGTAAATATGCCTTTACAAACTGGCAAGTCCCCTTGTGTTTCGTCTTTCTTCCAGCCTGAATGGAGAATTCGCCGTAATTCACTTGAATTCGCTGACCCCTGTCCTGCAGAATGTCCTTTTAAGCCAGTGTAATGCGAGCCTTGTTTCGCTACCCACATACCTCATGTTAATGTGGTTCAATGTCTCACCACAATACTTATCAATCGAGAAATGAAATTACTATGCACAATGAGCGAGTTTCAAATGTTATAAAATTTTTGTAGGCCTGTAAGAGATGCAAGATCAATAATGGCAAAAATGAATGAATTTAACAGGTATTTGAAACTTATTTTTTATTATTAAATCAGCTTTTCTGCTGTTCTATGTCCATACAAGGGTAACAAAGGAGTTATTTTTTCTATGACCTTCACAGTTTGGTAACAGGGGTGGTTAAGGTGTTAGTCAAGTATAGATTTTTTTTCAAAAATTTCGATACTTTGTACTTACAAGAATGCTAAAAACAAAATTCGTCTCCGAAATTGTTTGAAAACGCCGCCGTAGACGATTGATACCTACGTTTGGAAGTATATTATAGTTTTGTTGTTATTCTTTGGCGGAAATCATTTGAGCTTGGTCGGTGTAAAATACGTTTAAATGCTTCTGGACTTTAGGTGACTTCTTGATAAAACGAGCTAGCTCCAGTGCAATTTGACGGCAGTACTGTCCCGTTGAAGTACTCCGCTGGAGAAATTATAAACAAATATACATTCCAAAGTTTGATCGCTGTTATCTTGAATCTTATTATTTTTTTGCTCAGCCCAGGAAATAACGAGAGAACGCTTGCATATAATCGATGACACGAGCTAGGAAAATTTCGTGTATTATCTTCTTACAGGCTTCCGCGTATCTCAGACGGTAGAGCGTCTGACTGCGACCTGGACGACCGGGTTTCGATCCCCGATGAAACCGATATTTTTCCTCAAAGCTGAACGTCCGGGACGGATACCCAGGCCCACTCACACTGTTATCCAATTAGTACCGTGGAGGAATCTTTGCGGGAAGGTAGAGAACGGCCGGAGCGTGGCGCTGACCCCGTCACATCCATACTTGTGCAAGTGGTTAAAATGCGAATCCTACGGGAAGCGGCAGGAAGTGGGAAGCTCGTGACCTTTACCTTACCTTCTTACAACTGGTATTAAAGTTTTTCCGAATGTTTTGTTCTACTCTCTAATAACAAAATTAAGTTGACGATAAGATGAAAAACTTTCATCGCTAATTCAGACATACATAATTATGGCAACTGTTGAAAATTTTCTCTTAATAGTAGCTGTTACTACTGTCATATAGATTAAGGATTTAAAAAAAAATTATTTCAGCCAATCTGCTTGGAGACTTCTCCCGTGCCACATGACAAACTTAATTGATTGGTACCATCTTTGGCGCTGTCAACACCTTTTTTGATAAACTAAAAATGAATTTCTTTGTATTTTATAATTAAGAATAAATTTATGAATAAAACTATATATCATTCATCACGCAATTATGTAATTTAATATTAAAAATTGAGAAAAACTTCCATTTTTTACCGTTTAATACGATTTTTTTTAATGTAACGCCGTAATTCGTGCACTGAAATGTGACCGTCGATTTCACTTCGGGACTTCAAGGTATACTTTATGTTCTTAAATCTACCATTGCGAGAGATGAAGATCAGGTTAAGAGCACTTCAGTATCAGAACAACAGACGTCTCATCCATCAGTCCAGCGTCTTTGATATTTAGTCTTTAATGCTTTCCACTTACCGACCCATCTATGAAGCGGCTTATTGGCGGTTCTCCAAGAACATAATATCTTTTCCCCATGTAATTGCTGCCAAGCAGTTGAGAAGTCGGTCATAACATTTGTCTGCCTGGTGGACAGCTGACCAATAAGACACAACTTCATTACAGTAGACCTCCAATTTAGACTCGTTTGTGAGTTTATCTCAGTTTGGTGCGCACTAACATTAAATGCCCGTTGTAATTCTCACTGATGTGTCTTGAGTCATGTCACTTCCTTACTGGACGTAACTAAAAACTAAGATAGATTTGGAAACCTTATGTGTAGGCAAATTGCCACCGTGGCATATACTGCAGTACAATTTACAAAAAAAGATCATAGTCCATTATAAATGCGACATTTTGACAGCTTTTCACCTCAAGATAAATTTGACACTTCCTGCACCAAGTTATATCACCCGCATATAGCCGCGCCACCAGAGTGCACATTGTACAGCACAGCAAGCGCCACTAGCACGTGGAAGAGGCGCAACCGCCTCCGCTTCCAGGGAGGGGTTACACTTCACTCCACTTCATCTTCACTGAGACCCGCTATAGAGCTCGGGCATCTAGAGGACTTCGGCGAAGAGACGGTGCTGAGTGAATGTGACTGAACTCATCCGTAGATCTATTACGGAATCTGTGTATGACGACTTGCTTATTATACTTCGGCTTATGATTGGATTGTGACAATGCGGAATAATGTGCTTGCGTAAATTACCTGGTTGACGACACTTCGTTTATTCTGGCGTGTATGAGGAATTGTACCTGATTTTTGCAAATAATACTTCAATCTCAGTTCTTCAAATTTTTTATCCATAGGATTTGGTTTCATTTTTATTTGAACTGAATAATGTGATGTTTAATTCTGCTCCTGTTATTTTGTTTAATTTGGTTCGCAGTAATTTAAAAATTTGCCTTCAAGAAAGTTTGATTGCATTTGTCTAACTCCAGCCAACGTACTTTCTCTTTATAAGCGCAGTGGTCGTGTTTATAGTTGCTTGGTACTTACAAGTTCGTGGTTTATAATCACAAGCTTTTATTCCCCATGAATATATCCAACTGTCGACTTTCTATGGGTTAGTCTTGTTAACTTTCCTATTTAATGCAATTTTTTTTTAAATATGCATAAATTTCGTTGAGGTTATTTTTGTGTAGCAGTGATCGCTGGAAAATTCTCTTACAGGTGTCCTGTACCATTGAAATAGTTATTACGTGGAAATCTGTCAGGTGTTTTTTTTTGTTTTTTTTTTTTAATGGATTGTAATAGAACATTCCATCTAGCACAGCTGATTACTTGACAATGTCCTCTTATACGCGTCACAGATAATAATTACGAACTTGTGATGGATTGATTACATTTCACTCTTTGCCAATGGCAATATGTCTATACCAAAAGTAGTAGGACTGATCTTTTTTTAAAAAAAATATTTAAGATATCTTTACAATTCCTTAATCCTCTTCGAAATAGCGCCCTTAGGCAGCTACACACCAAAATTTACGCTGCTGCCATTGGCGATACGCCTTCTGGAAGTCAGTTTCGGGGACGCTGTTGAGAGCCCTCGTCGATGCTGCTTCAACGTCCTGGATTGAGTCAAACCAGTGTTCCTTCAGTTGCCTTTTCATCCGTGGGAATAAAAAAAAAAGTCAGTTGGAGTCAGATTGGGACTGTAGGCGGGGTGCAGCAACGTGACAACGCTGAATTGGGCCAACAGTTGCCTTCTTCATCCTCCCGTCCAATGAAGGCTCGCATGAGCAAATCAAAGATCAAGACAATGCTGATCGTGTTTTTTGACCGTCGCGGGGTGATTCATAAGGAGTTTGTTTCCCCTGGGGAAACTGTCAATTCGAACTTTTACATGCAAGTGCCAGCCCGCCTGTGAGACCGAGTGAATCGCGTCCAACCAGTCATCTCCGCCAACTGGACTCAGCATCACGACAATGCGCCGTGCCAAGGCGCGCCGTCATGAGCCAACTGTTAGCGCGAATTGACATTGCCGCGTTGCTGCATCCCGCCTACAGTCCTGATTTGGCTCCATCTGACTTTTCTTACTCACATGGCTGAAAAGGCAGCTGAAGGAACAGTGGTTTGACTCAATCCAGGACGTTGAAGCAGCATCGACGAGGGCTCTCAACAGCGTCCCCGAAACTGACTTCCAGAAGGCGTATGGCCAATGGCAGCAGCGTAATTTTTGGTGTGTAGCTGTCTAAGGGTGCTATTTCGAAGAGGATTAAGGAATTGTAAAAATATCTTCAATAATTTTTTTTAAAAAAAAATCAGTCCTACTACTTTTGGTATAAACCATGTATGTGCGTATGCGACATCCGTTGTAATAGGAAGATTATCGTATTGTTAATTTAACTGCAGTAGTGTCATTTGTAAGGACTTTTAGCTCAAAGAAAAAAAATAAAGATTTTTTTTTTTTTTCCTTTTAACAGCTGCCAGTAATGTCCATATGCTACTCGGTATATGAAATCTTTCTGTAATCAAACTCTAGTGGCACCGAATTAGCCACGTAGCAAAAGTTAGCAAATTCTGGGGGCTCCGCGCCTTCTGTGGTCCTCGCGCCTTCTGTGGTCCTCGCGCCTTCTGGGAGGAGGGGGCCCGCCGTGCCTAAGATTCTTGGGGGGCTTTTCGTCAGGCCAGATGGGCGACAATCTTTTTTTTAAAAAAAAAAAAAAATTAGAACATTTCGTGCTATTTTCACATGCACTCGATGGGAGCTGTTCTCCCACTACCCAGACATAGCGATTGAGCGTTCTTTGAGGACATTAATTCGCCGACCAAGAAGGAATAATTAACTTCATATTTTTCTACCGAAGACTTTCGAAGTGGCCCGTTGTAGGGCTCCAATACAGCTATTGGGTCGTTAGTCAGCAATGTGCTATTGAAACTTTTCATTGTAATTTTCATCATCTATTGTGCCTGTATCAATGTTCTGCAAGTATTACATGATTTTCTTTATGCTGAAAATATTTATAAAAGCAGCAAATAGATTATCAGTGTTTTGCATATACGTATAGTAACTAACATAGGATGTTATGCATTTGCAATTAACATTAGAAATTGATTTTACTAATGGGATGTTAAGTAACTGATAGAATTATTTGTATGGTTCTGATCTTTATGACCAAGAAAATAGAGAAATATGCAAAATACGACCTTTAAAATGGATAAATATGACCAAAAAATAACAAAATATGACCAAACACTTAAATTTACTATACATCAAAAACATGATCATCTACACATAATTTATTTTAGCGAGTAGTGTCGCTTTCATGTAAACAGTATAATTTGCTTCCGGACACTCACTGCACCATTGGAAAATTGAAGTTTAAATCGTTTTGCTGTATCACATTAATTTAATATAATTTAAAGAAAAGAACCCTTTCATCGGTACTAAAATACTTCTCTCCAATTCCTTTACGCAACTCTATAACATCGCACTTTCAGAAAATTTTGTTTTCGACATGGCGATACTTACTGACCCACTGCAGATTTAACGATTGCTGGGGATTATTTTCAGAAGTATTGGCGACAGAGACATTAATTGACAAGGATGGAAACAGACGTGCTGCTGCTACATTGAAGATATTGAAAGGCGGGCGGAACATTAACGATCAGAGTGACAATAATGAATAACTTTAATTGTTGACTGGCATATTCTGACCAAATTCAGTGATAGTTTTGTTTTTTCCTCCAGTGTATAATAGGAGTACAGTTCTGTAAATAAATATTTTAATTTTTTTTCTCATCTATAACTTCTAGTGATTTCCCGGTACTATTAAAAATTACCAGATTCTTCCTCAAATAATGACATCATGGTCATAAATATTATAATCATATGACCCAAACTATGAAAATACCCTGAATATGCATATACGTGCTATAAATAATACGTTTAAAAACAATCAGAAACGTTTAATCAGTTCTAAAAGCAGACTGGAAATTTTTTTTCCTTGTCATGAAGATACGAACTCTATTAATAACTAGACGACCCGTGCGAAAATTACGCGAATAAAATGCGATGAATAGTGAGGTTGAATATAATCTCACCAAGTTCAGTCATTACTATTCATACTCCTACTTCATTTATCGATTTTGGTTAGAAATCCAGGGAGATAAATGGCACGAAACACAAAAAACGTATTTTAGAAATATTGACATTTTTGCGCTTTATGGGTCGAATTACGTAAAATTCCTTTCTTAGAATATAATGTTACCACGGCGGAAACCTTAGTCTTTAATACGATATGTCATTTATCTATATCGATTAGATATCAAGGGAAATACAAGGCTCGTGACACAAAAATACGTTGTAGAACAATTTATATTTTTTCCCTTTAATTGTTGAATTCCAAACACTTCTTTCTTAAAATATGATGTCAGCAATGTTGAGACATTATTCCTCACAATCGTACTTGATTTATCGATTTTGGATAGATATCGAGGGTTAAGTGGCTCGAGACACAAAAAACGAATTTTAGAAAAATTGACTTTTTTGCCTTTTATGGGTCGAATTACGAAAAATTCCTTTCTTAACATATTATGTTACCACGGCGGAGACCTTATTCTTTTATATGATACCTCATTTATCTATATCGGTTAGATATCAAGGGAGATAAATCGCTCGTGACACACAAATCGGTTATAGAAAAATTTATACTTTTTTCCTTTAAGGGTTGAATTCCAAAACATTCTTTCTTAAAATATGATTTCACAAAGCTGATACATTACTCCTTATATTCCTACTTTATTCATCGATTTTGGTTAGATATCCAGGGAGGTAAATGGCTCGAGATACAAAAAACGCATTTTAGAAAAATTGACATTTTTGCCCTTTAAGGGTCGAACTACGTAAAATTCCTTTCTTAAAATATTATGTTACCACGGTGCAGCTCTTATTCTTTAATATGATACCACATTTATCTGTATCGGTTAGATATTAAGGGAGATATGTCGCCCGTGACACAAAAATGCGTTTTAGAAAAATTTATACTTTTTCCCATTAAGGGTAGAATTCCAAAAACATTCTTCCTTAAAATATGATGTCACAGAGCTGAGACAATACTCCTCCATAATCCTACCTCATTTATTCTTTTTGGTTAGATATCCTGGGAGATAAATGGCTCAAGATACAAAAAACTCATTTTAGAAAAATTGACATTTTTGCCTTTTAAGGGTCGAATTAGGAAAAATTCCTTTCTTAAAATATAATGTTACCACGGCGGAGACCTTAATATTTAATATGATACCTCATTTATCTATATCAGTTAGATATTAAGGGAGACAAATGGCTCGTGACACAAAAACGAATTGCAAAAATATTGATACTTTTGCCCTTTAAGGGTTGAATTCCAAAAACATTCTTCCTTAAAATATGATGTCACAGAGCTGAGACAATACTCCTCCATAATCCTACCTCATTTATTCTTTTTGGTTAGATATCCTGGGAGATAAATGGCTCAAGATACAAAAAACCCATTTTAGAAAAATTGACATTTTTGCCTTTTAAGGGTCGAATTAGGAAAAATTCCTTTCTTAAAATATAATGTTACCACGGCGGAGACCTTAATATTTAATATGATACCTCATTTATCTATATCAGTTAGATATTAAGGGAGACAAATGGCTCGTGACACAAAAGCGAATTGCAAAAATATTGATACTTTTGCCCTTTAAGGGTTGAATTCCGAAAAATTTCTGTTTTAGTATATGACGTCACTAAAGCGGATATCTTAATCTTTAAAATGATACTTCATTAAACGATCTCAGATAGGTATCCAGGGAGATATTTGATTCATAACACAGAAAACAGCATTTTAGAAATATTGACATTTTCGCCCTTTAAGGGCGGGATTCCGAAAACTTCATTTCTTAAAATATGATGTGACCAAAGGGAAGACCATAAGCTTTAAAATGACACCTCATTCATTGTTTCCGGTTAAGTATGAAGGAAGATAAAGGCTTGTGACAAAAAAAGACCTTATAGAAATAATATATATGATTATATGTACTGTTCCACATCGTCGAGATTGTTTTCAGATGGGATCAAAGCAATCATATCTAATGTATTCTAATTAGTAATCTAAGCGTCACCATTCCGCAAGTTTTTCATTCTAATATTAATTTTCTTCATTTACTTTTACTAGCAATAAGTTATCTCAAATCTTAATCGCAGACCTTAAGAAACTATGAGAGCTGGCTTCGAACTTACGCATGCGGCTTCATTACGTTCCGAAGATACACATGTATAATCAGACGTACGTCAGTTCGCTTGGGCCCATTCCCCTTTGAACCTTACCACACAGAGGCTGACCTAAACAGATCCAGTTCTTTGGTATGTGCGGGCTAAACACAGCCGGCTTTCACGCGATTAGAGCGTAGTGAGCGTCTGTAAAGTACCTGGCTCGTTCTGTTGCGGAAAGGGGGAGGGGTTGGGTTGAAGGCTACACTGGGCTAGGTCTGGGGGGTAGGGGTTTCCGAGCCAAGCCACATAACTTTTCATTCTTATTATTTGTCACACTTAAAATAAGGTACAGGACACACTAGCATCTGGATAACTATTTCCGTCATTTAATTATCTCCGAATGTAGTTTAGGTTTCCCAGATGCTAACAGTGCCGCAATTGCGTGGATTTGAAGTCATAGTGTTCCACTGCAAGCGTCCGGCGCATTACGATTTGAAAATATTAAACCCGCCGTACTTACCATTAGACTTGTAACAGAATGACCAAATATGGGTCATTCCGTACATTTTTATATATAATATGTTGTATATTTTTATATATAAAAATAATAAGAAAGGAATTATCGGAGAGGATGGTCAGTGTTTTTGGGACCTCCCAACTAGACGCGCCAGATTGTCGCGACAGGCCGGCGGCTGCCAGGGACAATGGACACCAGCTACCCTTTCTCACTCATTTGGTCAAGCGTATAATCCCTTGGCTCCGGGGAAACTGTACACTGGGGTGAATGATCGTATCCAAACCCCAGGTCTCCGAACGGACAGTTTGGAGGTCACAGCTGACGAATAAGTCCGAGGATATGCCGAGTTCGCACGAATCGAGAAAGACAATGTTCGCCTATCGTCACAGCCGGTAGGAGGAGCTTGAAAACTGGAGAGCCAATCGAGAGAGACTATCCTTCGCATTTTGTAATGCCGGTGTATTTTTGCTCTTTGTAAACCACGAGCGACGGGAGGAGACTTTTCCGGCGGACGCTGAAGAGGACTGGACTCCGAGCCTTCAGACTGGAAGGAGCGGATCTTCCAAAGCTGGAGATCGCTCCGTCTTGGCATCGAACCTGAGGGTCAATAAGCGTGTCCTGTACAGTGAGGTCGCTGTGCACGCATCCAGTACGCTTGCTGACGGACGTGGTGCATTGTCCGCTATAGCCAAGGGGCTATAGTAATTCCGCCGTCGCGGGAAATACATCGCCGTCAGGGTAATAATTCTACACTGCAGTGTGGTACTTTTATTCGGTCATTGAGTACAGCCCTGTAACAACCACTGAATGATTGGGAGTTCTCGCACCCCCAAATATTGAGCTAGCTGGGGCAGACTTTCTTAAAGCCACACTTGGTGGATAATTTAATTTATCCTGGCGCCCGGCATTTGAGATCGAATACAGTTAATGTCAATACTGTATTTGATTTATGGTTCCCGATCATTGTGAAGGGAACTTTCATTTAAAAAAATCAAGTGTGAAGCTTTCTTGCTTGCCAATTAACATTGGGAGTTTGTTTCAAGAATAATTTTAAAAGTGGTTGGGTTTTAATGCTTTGTTTATTTGTTAATATGTTGGCAATTGTAAGAAGAGGCTTTGCATAGTTATTTTTATCATATTTCAATGTGTCAATGTTAACGATAAATAAGCCTCGCCTTTACGCCATTATGAGTACGCAATAAATTAGCAGCCTAGGGTTTCTTTGAATTATAAAAAGAAGTAAAAGGTTTTCACCCTTACCTCCCCACCGGCACATACCGCTACAGACTCAAATTCGCTTACAGATGTCACCCGGAATTTTTCCACCACAGTCACAGCTCCTATTGTTTTGATGGTTTGGAATAAGGCTGTTTTCATTAGGATCTCCCGAGTGTTTCCACATCACTCGCTGATGTAATAAATCTAATTTCGTTCTGTCAAGTGAATTTCAGTGCTACTTTAATTATAGTGCTCATTGAAGTGTTATTTCAAGTTCAAAATGTGGTGTGAAGGAGCGCTGTACCGTTAACCTGTATGAGGCTTATCGAAAACGTTTTTGCAATGAATTTTCACTATCCAATGAGTTATATAAATCTTTCAAGTAGATGAAAGAATCATTCCCTGGTAAAGAAGAAATAAAGGTGACAGAACCGAAGTATAAGAAAACAACAAATGCGGCCCTTCTTCGTATTTTTACGCGGCAGGTATGGTTTGTTCCATTTCATCATTTAATGCACAATGATGAATGAGATTAAAAGAATGTTGTTATTTACACTTGAAGAAGAAAAGGAAACCTGACTGTACGTGAGAAAGAGTATTTCCAAATAATCGCTCTTTTTAAGGAGTTGTTGGTGTCAATATTTCATTCAGAACATTTGTAATTATAGATAAGTGCTTAATGCAATTATTGGTTGTGTTCATTACATACACAATAACTTTAATAGGGAAAAGAGCTACGTGTCACACGAGGCGGGAGGGATGGAGGGGGATGTCGAGGCAAGCCAACGTGGAGGGGAGGATGGGTCCAAGGGAGGCCAAAATGGAGCCTCGGTAGTTTATGGACGCTCCCATAATAACAATAGCGGAGGAGACATCGTTAACTGTGAACCGAATCCGCCTGCCTGAAACAATATTACAAGGCCCAGCGCCGTATCAAAAGGATTGTTGCTATTGTAATTAGGGTCTTATCTGGCGTCGACATCGGGGTCATTAGCGTCCTAACGAAAAAAAAGGGGGCTGAATTCCTGACTAATATGAGAAGGGGCAGTTGATGTTAATTAGATAAATGAAAGACATTAACAAGTGACTAACAGCTGACCCTTGCTGCGTAGATGATAGCACGTTGTCCTCGCATTGCAAGGGTCGCTGGTTTGAGTCCGGGCTTGGGCATGGGTGTTTTTAATTATGTGTTGTGTTCGTCTTGTGTCGTCCTCACGATATTGTTCCACAGTCCTTCACCAACGCGTGATACAATAATTACAACAACATGAACAAACTGGAGCTGGCAAAATGGTTGCAGATACCAAAGGGCATATTTTTTTGAAATAAAAAAAGCTGCCAACAGTTTTCAGCCCGTCCCACCCGAGAGGCCTCCAAAGTTGATGAGTCACGATCCGAAACCAGAAAGGTGACTAGACCACTTTTATTTAATATCTAGGTAAAGTAAAAAGGTGAAGGCAGTGGGTTTCAAGCCATACTACCGTACGATTAGCGGAGGTATAGCTCCGCATTCTTATTTCCTGACATTAGGCACTAGAGTGGATGTGCCGAGGTCGGCGACCAGGTCCGGCCCTTTTTCTTTACCTTTCCGCTGATTTTCCCCCACGGTACTGATTTGATAGCAGGCTGAGTGGGCTAAGGGTGCAGTGTTCAACTTCGAGGAAAAATCCTCGTCTTCGTCTGGGGTCGAACACCGGTCCCCCGCGCCGTGGTCAGACGCCCTACCGCCCGAGCTACGGCCGCCATAATTCCTAGGTAGCGTTTTTAAATTATGTGGTGGTACCACAGGCAAGTCTGGAGATCTATTAACTATACAAACAGATAGGGGATATTCAAAGAAATTATAGAAACTAATGCTCTATTTTAGTTATCAGCGTAATAGGCTACTATAAAACCGGCACATTAAAGAATAATTAATAAATGTCTCGAAGCTACTTCTTTACCCTTTCTGTAGGCTATAACTTATAGGTTTCTAACGAGGCGCATCTCCCCTACTCCCTCTCTGGGGGCCGCGAAGGCATGTCAGGGGTGCGACGTAGCTTCGCCGGCCGTGTGGACGATAACCCTAGTGTAGAGATGGGTCGTTCGCGAGTGAATCAGTTCCTTTGACCAATTCTTTCAAAAGAGCGAGTGAGCAGTCGCTCACTAAAAAGTGAACGGTAGTTGTTCTAGGTGAGTCGGTCACAAGTCGGCTAATTCTAAAGATCAAGAAGAACTTGTGGAATGTTGAGCTAAAAAAAAAACGTCGATTTAAGGGGGGTTTTTTCATCGAAAAGTGGGGGTGTAACTGAGCAAGTGAACCGTTCAAAAGAACTAGTTCTTTTCGTAGAGTGATCAAATGAACACCGCTCTTTTTAGTGAGTCACTTTGCCCACCTCTACCCTAGTGCTATACAGTCAGAATTACTATGTCTCTATCGATTCTAACATCAAATATTATGGGAGTTTCCTCTAAGATGTAATTGTCAGTACTGAGGAGTAGGCATTTACTTTTTGTTTGTAAAATTGTGGAAGCGAAGGGGCGTGGAAATTTTTCTTTTGACGGAAAGGGGGTGGAGTGTTGGTAAGAAAAACGTTGGGAACATCTACGTATAAATTCTTCCAATATGCCTCCTTTGTATTCCGTATAAACACATGTAGCGGGACGTCCTTTAATAATGTGAAGTGAAATAGGGAAAAAGGGGAGGGGGGGTCCGGTGAAATCTCAGCAAGGGGGAGGGGTCGATGGAAATCTCATCTCATGTCATCTTTTTTACACGCTTTATATTAGCTTGACTTGTATGTATGTATGTATGAATGTAACGGAATTTTACAACTCCATTTTGACCCACTTCCCGATGTCCGAGCTGTTTGAAATTTGGCACACATATTAAGAACCGGTGACAATACAATAGTTTCATAGCTATATCCTGCTATGATCATTACTTTGACAGTAACAACAGAAAAATGGTTGAATGTCGTGGAATTTTGCAATATAATTTTAACCCAATTCCAGGTGTCCGAGTTGTTTGAAATTTTGCTCATGCATTGATAACTGATTACAATACAATAATTTCATAGCTATGTCTTGATATTCTGATTACGTTGACAGTAAAAACATAAAAATTTTGCACACGTTTTAAGAACCGTTGACAATACAATAGTCTCTTAGCAACGTCCTGCTATTCTCGTTACTCTGACGGTAACAATAGAAAAATGGTTGCCATGTAATGGAATCTTTCATTTCAGTGTTTACCCGCTTCCTGACGTCCGAATCGTTTTAAATTTTGCACACTTAATAAGAACCGATAAAAATTCAATAATTTCACTCTCACCACGTTGTCAGTGTATCCTATACTTGATGGGATTACTGAGTTAGGCAAATGCAGCCGCGACATTAGTGCACAGGTGCGATTCGAGAAATCTTCGTCATTTGGCGGCCACACCCTTCGGAGATTTCCCACCCAATATAGCCATCATCATCATCATCATCGTTCTCCAGTTTCCCGGGTGTGATTTACGAGCCTTGGTTGCTGTAGACGATCGTCTTCTGCTGTCTCCTATCCAGAAACGTTTCTCTGTCTGAAGTCGCTTAACGTGATGTTGAATAGTAAGTATTCGAAATATTACTTCGTACTATTATAGAAAAGTAGCCTTCCTCGTTTACCGTGCTATTGGATCTCTTGTTGAGTTGACCATTTAATTGTATTTTACTCGTGGGAATAATAATTAATAATGAAACTACAACTCAAAGAAAAAGAGAGATTGGCGAAGAAAAGCCAACAGTAAGAAACATACTTTTTAAACTATCTGAACTAAAAAGTTAAAAATAAAATTGTAGTTTAAAAAACTAAAATCACGCTAACTAAAAGGTTAAAAATAATATTTAAATATAAACATTTTGTTTAACAGCGATAGGACGTCCCACAATTCAGAATAATTTTTTTTTTTTAATAAGCTTAAAGTATAAAGTCACTGATTACAAAATTAACTTTAATGTTAAAAAAGCGTGGGGTGCGCTCTACATAACTTTTGACAATGACTCTGTCTTTACAAACAGCCAACGACAAAAAATATAAGACAACTTAAATAGCACCCCATGCTTTTTTACATTAAAGTTAATTTTGTAATCAGTGACTTTATTCTTTAAGCTTATTCAAAAAAATTAATTTATCCTGAATTGTGGGACGTCCTATCACTGTTAAAGAACATGTTTATATTTAAATATTACTTTTAACCTTTTAGTTAGCGTGATTTTAGTTTTTTAAACTACAATTTTTTTAATTCCTTGAAGAATAGAGCCAAAAACAATGTCCACAGGTATACAAACGACGTCGATTTCAAAGTTGGGGCAGGGGGTTCTAATTGCTCTTGAGAACAAGAGACCTAAAAACAGGTCTCAAAATTAATAACAGGTTATAGGATTGTTGGTGGTTTATTTAATATGATAAATAATAAGTCCACCATAAAGTTCAGTTTAACATTTGTTTTTACTCACCAAGAAAACACGACGTCAATGATACTGTTTACATTCATAGAGACAATCCAGAGGTTGCGTACAACACTTCTTCCACAGATAATACAGTTCCCGGCCGTCGCAAACTGAGTTGGTGAAAAATTTTGCCGTTAAACTAACAATTGTTTCTCTGTCTTGGGTGATCGCTTTATATAAACTCCACCGAAATTTATAGAACACTTCTAAAGCTTCCGCCAGATAATTCTTGAACATTAACAATACTTAAACAATTGAAACATATTAAAAACAATCATAATTAATACATAATCATTTACAATCAATACAAAATGGTCAGAAATGGAAATTAAAGATACTTAAACACAAAATTATTCACAGAAGTCATTTTAAAATGTAGCAAATTGTCCTTTAGACATCGTAACTTGCATTAATACTTTAAATTACAAACGTTTAAGCAATTCTCTTGCACAATTCTGTTCTTAAACATATTAAATGTCGTCTAAATAATTTCTTTTCATAAAACAAAGTCTATATACACTGTGACGTCTTGTTTGTGACGTTATTATATTTAGAATAAAATAATGAGCATTATTAATTAATAAGTTAATTTGAAAAATTAATCCGGGGTAGGCGCCAAGAATGGAAGTGTTCTCTATCCGAGAGAAGCGACATTCCAATTCTGAAATACTTTTAATCAAAGCAATTGTAATTTTAAAATACCATTAAAAAAACACAAATCGTCATCTATTCAAATGATATACTGATTGATTGGAAAGGAAGTTATTGAAAGCAGGGTTTACAACACCTATTATTTTCTTTGAATATAAAATTGATTGGTTTATTGAACAATTTAGAGCATAATTCTCATCTCAGAGCGTTGCCTAGGGGTTGAATGACGCAAGAGTGTCTATACATCATCGGCGTTCTTTAGCGTAGCAGATGACGTGCAGATAAAACAGAGTCTCATAGACCCTGTTGATCAGCTGGGCGAAGGTCACTTGGCGAGGTAGCTCCCCGCAGCTCTCCGGCAATCTCCCGTGGTGCGCCGGTGTGGATTGTTTGCTGGCCAGAAACAGAATATCTTCTTTCCCTCTTGTTCGCTCCGTTGATAACTTGCAGGCTCCCGAGTTTTAGCAAATGCTGGAAATTTCAGCGAGTCGCAGCGTTTGGCGGGTCGTCCATTCTCTCCATTGGCGCTCCTCATGCAACATAAAAAATTTATGGTTTCTAAAAGTTCGTAACACAGTTTGACTCGCTGGTTTCCAACAGAGGTGTGCCGCAACCTGACTTTTTCTCCGAAGCATCGTTTCTCTAGTTTCAACTTTCTACTGTACCAGGAAATCCTCATTTCGGCACAGTCCCTATACTGTCCTTTGAATTTGATTGAATGCGTAAAGCTTTTAACTTTACGGCGTGCCATAAATCGTTCGGTCTTTCAGCGCAGGTATGAGTCACCTGGCTCTCGCCACTGCCCAAAGAAACGTGGAATTCACACGCATAAATTTACCGTCACCAAGGGACATTACAACACTCATTTACAGTTAATTGAAAAACAAACATACAAGCTTATATTCAACCAAACTCTATGATTCATAAAATACAATTCCATTTAATTTTTGGTTTGAGGGCTGTTACAAGGTCTTCAGCAGGGGGGGGGGGGGCGCTCAAGATCTCACCTCACTGTAGTGGAGGGGGCGGGAAGGCGACCAAATCTCACCACGGGATTTTCACAAGAACGAACGGTATTTTGTTAGTGGCTGTGAGGACGCTCCAGTTAAGGGATGTCTGAGCAGCAGGTACTCACGGGGGATCAAAAGGCCGGTCGGGTCGTTGTTCTGCGAGCCAAATGTTTGGGGCAGCAGCGGTTAGAAATCTGGCGAGACACAGTTCCTTGCGAGTGCTTTGTACAAATGAATGAGCCGCTAATTTATGTGCATAAATGCAAATTGCCCTCTAAAGGTGTTGTGTGTGTGTGTGTTTTTTTCTTCTCTACCCTGAGCGGAGCCACGGCCTGACTTCTGGAAGAGAGGGGCATTCCGGCGGGGGAGGTTGCCGTGGTCAGACTGGCGAGGAATCAGCTATTATAGTGCGGGGGATAGTGGAATCTGCCTTGGTGATGTGTGCTCTTCTCGAGTAAACTTCAAGTGACATGGCTGATGTGATCGTGTGCCGTGTGCGGACCAATGCAGCTTAAGGCCCGTTCCCACGACCCCTTGTAACGAAGGCGAGACGGGACGGGACGGGACAAATACTCAACCACACGCCATGGGAACAGTGCCGCCTCTGTTAACGGAGACGAGACGCAGCTACCCATTCTGAGACGGTAAACATCACAGGCATGTGTAGTGTTGCGCTGTTGCCATCGGTATGCAGCAGCGGTTCGCACCCCTTCCGTTGCTGTAAAGTGCTTTGTGCCAAAAGACAGTAGGCAATGTGGTGTGGAGGTGGCGGCAAGGTAAGCTAGGACTAACCTGCGGCCCGTGGTCGTCCCTACACTTCGGCTAATGAGGTCCCGTCTCGTCTCGCCTTCGTTACAAGGGATCATGGGAACGCGCCTTTATACAGATTGGCTGCAACAACGGTAATCATCGCTGAATAACTAAAGAAAAATAAGCATTGCACTTCAGTTTCGTTGGAACCTGAAGCGATCCTGGCAGGGAGACCTGCGTGATAAAGAGATTCCTCAGTGCTCTCTTTATTGTTAGCTGAGGTGGCGCCCTAATTAATTAACATTTCAATTTCAATCAAGAATGTAATGATCCCTTTTTTATTAATTTCTTAAAAATGTCATTTTGTTTCAATAAATGATGAATTGTGAAATATCAAACTTGCTTTTTGTAAATGCAAAGGTATCTCAGCAAGTTAATTCATTATAAATTCATAAATAATTTTATTATATCAAAATTAATATATTTTTTTAAATTGTGGTTTTTATAACTCATTTCACACCTCACGTAATTAATGGAAGCATCCCCCCCCCCCCGGGCATGTTCGGTCTTTCGTATAAACAGTTGGTAATTACGAAGATACCATTAGCGACAAGAGTGTTTTATAGCCATCTACTCTAACTCCGGAAGGCAGTACCTATGTGACTACCTGAAGATAAAGTTCGCACTAAGGTTCAACATTTAACCTAATCCTCTGCAGTAATAGTGTAACAGTAAAACCTGTACGTTTCAGCTTACGAGCTGCGGGACGGGTGTGAAGAGTGTAACTTTGTTCTCCGTCATCACGTTTGTTTACGCTGACGAATCGCAGAGAGAAAGAGATAGAGAATCCCCGCCTCGCCCATTGCGACCGGATGTACGCCCGCGCGCACCAGTTAATTAAACGCGACGCTGTGCTACCGATGCTGACTGAAAAGCTGCCAGCCGAAACGCCGTGTGGGATGATTTGCTTTTGTCGCTCTGTGTTTAGCGAAGCGGCTGTAATGTGAATTGCATTTGAAATTCTGATGCGCGAAAAACTTGCCGAAGCTGTATTTATTCTTCGTTAATGACATTGCATCGGCACTGTGATCGGTATGGGTTTGGAAATTATATTTGATGGAGTCGGTTCAGATATAAAAACGAGAGGAATTAAATGTATTCACAAAGAGAGGCATACTAATATCATTCGTGGCAGGATTTATAACGAAAAAAATTATATGACATTTTAGTTTTTCCCGGCGTATTGTTGAAATAAATAATTCTCGGGTTTTCTGCCGGTTAATATATTTATTTGGATCTTTTAACGACGTTTCGGCAACTGCCATCGTTGCCTTCATCAGGTTAAATCACACTTGCAAGGACAAGACACGACTGACTCGCGAAAAAAATTATGATATATTATATATCTATCGCTCACTTTGGGAGTAAAGAAATGGAAATCAAACAAAAATAGAGAAGGATCAATATGAACAACTGCCTCCAGAGATTAAAGTCTCTAATTTAAAGCAATGTGAGCTAAGCAGTAGTTCTCTTAACATTATGATTAACCGCCCAACCATTTTTTTTTATCATTAACTAGCTTTGCCCGGCAAGCGTTGCAATGCCTGTTTTTATTTCTTAAGTGGGTACGCTTATAGAAAACAGATACAGCAACATATCCCAAATAACAGAAACACTCCTTCAACTTGGCTTGGTTTGCTTTGAAGTATACGTGTGCAAAGTGCCTTCAAAATCGGATAGAAACTGTAGCTTTATACAAAGAATATTGGCAAAAATGAATGGGTTGGATTAAGTGAGAGGGGTTCGGTTTCATAAAATCAAATTTAGACAGTATTCTTCTGTTTATTTTAATGAATATGTGTGCAAAGGACCATTGAACGTAGACAATATTTTTCTGTTGGTTTTAAAGTATACATATGCAAAGTTCCGCCCATACTGGATAAAAACTGTGGGTATGTGTAAAGAACATTGACAAAAATTAAAGGGATGAAAAGGGGGATAGGGGTTGGATTTTCGCAAATCAAATGTATACAGAATTTTCCGTTTGTTTTAAAGAACACGTGTGAAAAGTTGCGAGGATAACGGATAAAAATTGTGGTTGTGTATAAAAAACATTGGCAAAAATTATGGGGTTGGAAAGGGGGAGAGCGATTGGATTTCTGAAAACCAAATGATTACAGTATTTTTCTGTTTATTTTAAAGTATGCGTTTGCAAAGTTCCATCGAAATCGGATAAAAAATGTGGGTTCGTATAAAATTATGATTTATAAAGGGGGAGAGGGGGAGATATATTTTTTTTGTCGGAAACCTTCGCATTTGTGCACACAATAACTCACGAAAGTTTCATTGTAAGGTGGGCCTATTAATAACGTGAGGTGTTTTTCCGAAATTCCGGAAACACCCCTCCCCCCCTATGGTGAGATTTGTTGTTGAAATCTGGCCGGACCCCCCTAAGATGGCGTGAGATTTTGATGGACCCCCTCCCCTGCTGATCGACCTAGTATTTTGTTTTAATTTTTTTTTTTTAATCGACATCCGCGTCGTTTGTTGACCTATTTTTCCTACTGTCCTTAAAGAATTTCAAAAGCTCACGTGAGATTTCCGTCGACCGCCCCACCCCCCTTTGTGAGATTTGGTCAGATTTCGCCCCCCCACCATCTCACCTCACGTAATTAATGGGCGCCCCCTAATCGGATGAATGGTATAGAAACGCATAAAAGACGAACATATAAACAAATATTCATTATTCTTATTATTAACATTGACTTACTGTACGTCGCATTTATTAATTTTAAATATCCTGAATAAGTGTTATAATATTTGTAACTTGTTTTGTAATATTGTTAGTTTTCCACAGACTGGTTTGTTCAGTAAACGAGGTAGCATAGTGTTGTTATATTTAAGAAACAATGTTTGACGCTGGCCATCACAGCACAGCTGGGTGGGCAGCGATCACCTGCATAGTAGCACGACAGGGCGCGGGGCAGTGTGTGTATTGCGCCGCTTGGAGATGGTTGTATGGCGTGAGTTTATACTATTTCTAAACTAGATAAAATACCATGTGAAATGTAGGCCTAAGTGTTTTAAAAGTGGTGTGTTAGTTAAATTCCATAGTATTTCTACTAGAGCATTGAGTTTTTCATTTCCAGACGTTGTCATAATACCTCTCATTTTTTTTTTTTTTTTTTTTTTTTTTTTTTTTTTTTTTTTTTTTTTTTTTTTTTTTTTTTTTGGCGGATATATCCTAGAAAATCGTAATTAAAACTATACGAGCTATTGGCTTGCATGTGTTGAGAGAGGAGAATTGGGCCGTTCTCGTCTAAATAACACGCCGTAATGCACTAACGGAGTGGTTAGCTGACCATTTCCAGGATAATTGGTTAGGTCACATTGGGCTACCACTGATGGGTTAGCTCACCTTCTGAAATGTCCAATCTTCTACAACAGCTGCTGAATTTGCGTCTTCAAGTAATCACCGTCACAAATAGACTAACATTAGAAGATTTCTGAATATAAAGATTTTTTTTTTTTTTTTAACTGCTTTACGTCTTTCAACAGCGAGGTCTTTAGAGACCGGAATGGATGGGGACAAGGAATGGGAAGGAATTCGGCCAAGGCCTTTTTAAGGAAGCATCTCGGCATTTGCCTGGAGTGATTTGGGAAACCATGGAAAACCCAAATCAGGATGCCCGGACGGGGATTCGAACCGCTGTAATCCCGAATGCGAGGCCAGAACGCTATCCGTTACACCACCACGCTCGGTAATATAAAGAAATGATGGAATACATGTAAGAGTTCTGCTCTCTTGGTAAATCTCACTGAATGGCTTCCAACCGTCGGAAATAGAAAATTCCGGACTTATTTAAGAAGTACAGTGCTCTAATAAAATGGACCTTTCTATCTACACTAATATTATAAATGCAAAGAAACTCTGTCTGTGTGTTACATTGTCACGATTAAACGGCCTAACTGATCTTAAAGAAATTTGACAAGGAATACTGTGTACCATTAAGAAAGATAAGGTATACGTTTTTCGAGATAAATAACATATTTTGTTACGAAATTTTGAAAACCAAACGGAGACAGACAGACGCATAGCGTGTGTAAGTCTCTGTAATTTTATACCGGTCACTCAGGCTTTATTTCTATCGCAGTCAGTATGTGTCTACTCATAAATTTTATGTACAGACGCAACTTACCATGTAGTATAGATGTAGATTTGACCTGACAATGACTATGAATAAAATACAGGGACAAGCACTGAAAATAGCAGGGGTAAACTTAGAAAAGATGTGTTTTTTTCCATGGGCAGTTATATGCTGCTGGCTCACGGGTTGCCAACCCTAAAGGCTATTTGTCTTAGTAAATGACAAAAAAGTTGTGTACAAAACGGTATTGACATAACACGTCGCCAGAAAGTGACATACTTTTAAACCACAAACAAAAATCTTAGTATGTTGCAAATTGGTCCCATTCGTGAGACAGGTTAAATTGTAGATTGGTATGGCGATTTCTCCGTAATATTACTCCGACTCCTTGCTTTTTGGGACATGTTTTACGTAAGTTACAGTTTTCTAAATCCACGTCTTCGAATTCGCGGTAACAGCTAATGTACTGTAAAGCTAGATTTCGATGTAAAGTGCTTAGGTTCTCGGTGCATTATAATTTTTGAGCTTGATTGATGTATATTCATAACTAAGCAGTGTTAAATAATGTAACCTATCAGATGGCTGTATCACCACTAAATTAAAAATTTATTATATGAAATTTCCATTCACTGGCATATCTTTTTATCCATCACGGAATCAGATATCCGTCGGAAACCATTTAGTTGTTATTTGCACAGCATAGACATAACTAAATACTCCACGTAACTGCAATCGCTATTAATGTATTTCACGAAACATTAAGAATAAAATCTTGCATTGTTCTTATGCATTTGAGAAAATATATTACGAGTATCTCTCGTCAAACGAGTTAATATCGTGCAATTATGAAAGTATTGTTACAATGTTGGAAGCTCTTATTTGAGACCAAGGTGTCATTCGCTTTGGCTACGCGCATCTTGAGTCATCTTCCTAGACAAAAGATGAAATCGATATTTACACTATATCATAAGGTTTTAGATGATGAGATGAAATTCTGGAAAAAAAATTCTTCTACTAACTGATCACATATAGTAACGTAATGGGAGTGTTAAAGCGATTCAAACAGCTATAAGTTAAGTTCGTAAAATACACGCTAAGAATAAAGTTCTAGGTGGCATAATTCCATTCTGGTAAGAAATAATATTCTGAAATGCAGGATGGAAACAGGCGCGAAGACTAGAAGATCAGGTTCGCCATCAGTCTAGGGGGACAGACAGGTCCTTCGGGTCAGGACAGTGCCCAGTGAAGTGCTCCGTTATACCTGGCAAAAAGCCTTAGAGCAGTCGAGAAATGATTTCAGTGGGAGACGTGATATATTGCGGGAGACAAGACGGCAAATACTAAGAGATGAGAACTAAAGAAGAATTTGTGACAGTTCCCAGTGGAATTTGGAAACTTTCCGTAACAGAAAGGCATCAAAAGTTGCCGGTTCAGAAGAGAGAGTGTCGGTCGAACATGGAACTTCAAATCACATTTTACAGGAGTAGAAGTTGTTTAGCCAATGACACAAGTGTACGTGTGAATAGAAAACGAGGGAACAATTTTAACCTATCAGAAAATACTCGTACTATCGTTGGATAACCCAGCTAATTTTGAAAATTTACATTTTCATTATGAATCGCGAGGCCTCAGTTGTTTACAGATTCACCTCATTGGCGAAGATAAACAAAAGGGGAGACAAAGCATGAAGAGACCTTCACGTCTGTCTTCATCGTTACAAAAGTAGTACATATTTTGGTGCGTCTCACGAGCAGCAGAAAATGACTTCGGTTTCCTCGCTAGCAGTTAAACTTCTGTCGGTCATTATGAGTAGGGTTCGGATCATTAGAACAATTCATATTTTTTCCCTGCCTTCGTTTTGAGCTGTGATGCTGAATTAAACGCTGATTGAACGTTTCTGATTGTATTTAGATGTATTTTATATAGCATATAAATGCATATTTGGGACATTTTCCTATTTTGGTCATATTACGATAATTTTAAGGTCATATGGTCATATTTTGACGAAAAATCTGGCAATTTCTTAATAGCACCGGGAATTCGCTAGATATAGATGAGAAGGAATTAAGATAATTATTCATGAACTGTACTGCTATTATACATTGAAGGAAAAACCAAACTAATTTTCGCTGAATACGTCACAATTCATCAGACGAGAATTAAAGTTATGCATTATTGTCATTCTCTAAACGTGAATGTTTAGCCCGCCTTTTAATCTCGACGGTGCATCAGCAGTATGCCTCTGTCGATCCGCGTCAATCAATGTCTCAATGAAAAACTTTTGAAAATTATCTTCAGTCAGTGTTAAATCTACAGTGGATCAGTGAATATCGACATGGCGAAAACAAAATTTTCTGAAAGTGCGAAGTTACAGAGATACGTAAGAGAATTTGGAGAGGAGTATTGGGTACGGATGAAAGAATTCTTTCCTGTAAATTATGTCAATTTAATAGTGACTTCAAAAAAAATGATTTAAAATTTAATTTCCCAATGGTGCAGTGAGTGCACGGGAAGAAATTACAGTATACTGTCTACATGAAAGCGACAATACTAGATAAAATAAATGATATGCAATTGAGCATGTTTTGATGTATAATAAATGTAAATGTTTGGTCATATTTTGTAATATTTAGGTCATATTTGCCCGTTTTTAAGGTCATATCAGCATGCATATTTCTCTATTTTTATGGTCCTAAAGATTCAGTGTGATTATGAGTTACACTTGTGGACTTTTGATCCACTTAGCAAACGATATCAGACGGACTGACAACGAAGCGTAATTTGCTCTGCAATAAGTTCGAGTCGTTAATCCTGAGGCCGGTTTGTGAGTGTTCGATTCGAATGTTCTGAAATAGCGCCAAGAAACTATTTCGGGATAATCTCAGTATCTCGAATAGTCCATCCATTATCTGACTTAAAGATGGGCAAGCTGTCGTAGTCTGCTTGAATGATTTCGCCACATGATCGTAGCCTGATGACCGGAAACCTTTCGAATACTCATGACAACTTCGCAGCTTTCTGATGACTGATGAACTTCCGCATATACGTCTCGTCGGAATGGAGACCGAAAGGTCCTCGTTTTGAATCCTTGTGTCTGCAGGGATTTTCAAACGCCATAAACCCGACCTTCACTTCTAGCACGTTTTGCTGTGTAATGAGAAGTACGCCAGAATGCTTCCGTGGTTTGGATTCCACGGTAAACTGTAGGACCCATATACCCGTTAGGATTTCCAGGTTAGGTTAAAGTAGCCACGACAGAGGCGCATGCGCTGCAAATCGAAACTCTGTCAAATCGGAAGCCGAACTACCCATCGGGGTTTCGCGGCCAATAATTTCATATGCTTTATTACTATCTTTGATAACGGAGAACAAGAGGAATGACGCTACGTTGTCTTCTATCCTCTGTCGTCATGATCCATTAGCATTTGCCGTTTCCAAACTACTCCCGAAATTGGAACTTTTGCCTCTTCCAAACTCAGTTACCCTATAATGGCCTATTCTGATTATTATTATTATTTAATTGCAATGGAGCACAGAATCTGGTGGCAATTTCCCTACACACCCATCTTCCCCCTATCCTGCACCCACCTACACCTGTACTTATAGTTCATTACTTATTTTTGTGGTATCTTTGAAATACATGCTGCAGAAAAAGAACTACAATATTACTAATATATTTTATTTAAGCGTTTTGATTGGAATGACTGACTATATCGTCCCTTTTCTTGGCTGGTTGAATTTGCAAGCCGACTCCGGTTTTCTGTTTAATTGCGATGGAGCGTTCGCTCCGGTGACAAATTTCCCTACACAACCATTCTCCCCCCCCCTTTCCTGTACCCACCTACTTTTGCACTCTACCAATGTCAAATTTAAATTCTTTCAAAGTTTTCGGTAAATTATTCATAATTTCTCTTGGTAACTCATTCCAATCCCTGACACCCTTACCTAAAAAAGAGAATCTTCCCTCACCCTTATGCCTGAAATCGAGTGCCAGCTTGTGGTGATGGTCATCTTTTTCCTTCCATGCACTACTTTTCATACCTATTGCAATATCTTTCTATGCCTCATCGCCAGTATATGCCCTGTACACTCCCATGACCCTCCTCATCCTCCTCCTGTCTTGGAATGAATCCCATTCCAGCTCCTTTATCATATCCGTCACTGATTGCATTCTGCGATAATTTTCAGAAACAAATCTAGCAGCCCTTTTTTGCACCCTCTCCAACTCCTGTATTTGATACGTAAAATGAGGGTCCCATACTACACTATCATATTCGAGCAATGGTCTGCCCAAAGTTTTGTAACCCAATTCCTTGACTTCTCTCGTACATCCCCTCATCACTCTCTCCAACAAGTGCAGAACTTTGAAACCTTTTCTTACCACCTGTCCTATGTGTCCTGCCCAGTTAAGCTTGTTATCAAAAGTAATGCCAAGATATTTACATTTCATGTCTTCAGCAAGCAATTCTTTCCCCACCTTATATTCATAATTAACCTTTTGTTTTTTATTTGTGTATCTAATAAGCTGACTGATTGACATCATTCTGAGAACATTCGCCAATGAGTAAAACTACTTTGAACTACTACGTTACTTTTTGTTTACAATTTCTTTTGATTTTTCGTTTTTGTTCAAAGTTGTTTTAATGTCAGTAAGTTTCATACCACTCGATTTGGTAATCTGTGAATAAAAATTCGTATATTTCTTTGTGATTTTTATTTTAATCGCATATGATAGTAATTTCCCCGCCTTTCCTTGAATATCATATTACTATTTGATATCGGTAATAATGGAAGGATAGAACTGCCGCGAGGCAATATTTATATGGAAAGGACAGATAAAATACACTCACCAAAGTTGAAGGGAGGAGGGCAGCAGCGACAAAAAACAAGACACAAACCCAGAAATACAATATTTCGGGTTAAACACTTTGTCAAGTTAAAAGATGTAAGTATCTGAGCTCGCTCAAACCTCGCGGTCGACGCAGCCCACTTTTAACTTGACAAAGGATTTATCCCAAAATATTGTATTTTCTGGGTTTGTGTGTTCTTTTTTGTTGCTGCTGCCCTCCTCCCTTCAACTTTGGTGAGTGATGGCTGTATTTAATCTATTCTTTCCTTATAAATATTACTATTTGAGTATTATTACTGTTTCAGTATTTAACAGACTTAATTTAATAACAACAACTAATAGAACAGTCACAATAACTGCCGCACACATAATCAATATATTATTTTATAAGGGGGAGATATTTATAAGAAAACTACGAATGAGTCATTAGAGTGTTTAAGGTAACCGTGGAAACATCAAAACGACTGTGATGCTTGTGCGGGACAAATCAGACGTAGGCCTACAGTTTATTTGCTGTTCAAATTTTGTACCCATTCACAGGTATTCCATGCCATCTCTTACAGCTTCTTGATGTGTTACAAGTATATGAGTAATTTATTTTGACTATGCAGTGCTGTGTTTACACCTCTGCTAACAAGAAAACGGTACAAATTTTGGAACACAACTTATTTCTGAACTGAATCAGTGCAAATAAGATCTCAGGTCAGGAAAATTTATGTATATAAAAGGCTACTTTGGTCATTGTCATCGTGTCCGTATAGCTGACGTCACGCCTCAGGCTTTCGGTTCCGGACTAATTGTGGCCAGAGACATTACAGCAAATCGGAGTTATGGGCGTTATTTAATAACTATCATATTTAGCTAAGCAAACGCGAATAAATCAAGTGTCAGAACACTGAAGGAGAAGAATGTATTGTGATTAAATTAATACACTAATTACTAACTGCTTTTTGTTTATTTATATTCGTTAGATGTAGATGTTTTTTATACTGTCGAGAGACATCGCTATAACAATAAACAATGTGATATACACCATATTACATTATTTTTAAGAATATGAGCATTATGTGATAACAATTGTATTTAATTTAGGAACTATGAGGAAATGAACTGCATAATAGTTCATTACATACTACGTAGATGTTTTTGCTACATTCTCTGTCATTGTTATACTAAGCTTGAAAACATTAGACTGCCAGAACAACGTGTCTTTTTGACAGGCTTAGAAGCTAAAGATGAAATTTAGTGATTATTTTTTTAAAATACAATAAATTTTTGATGGATAGTGGGGTTTATGGGAAGGCCCGCAGAGAATCTGTACTTTAATGTTAGTTACATTAATGCAACAAAAGCCAAATTTCATTGGAAACAAAAGTTTCTTTTATTTAGATCGAATTTTTTACTTAATAATACACATTTCAGATTATAAAATTCTCTTAGCTGTCGTCAACTCATAAGCCAATTAGTACTTTCTACTTCTTTAAACCATAAACCAATGAATCATTTCTCCATGGTTAGTACCGGCTTTGGTGAAACAGAATCTTTGGATGTAGGACACAGACGTTACGCCCATTGAACTTCATTCGGATACAGATGGCAGACGTGCCAGCCGATAAATGATTCATTGGTTTATGGTTTAAAGATGTAGAAAGTACTAATTGGCTTATGAGTTGACGACAGCTAAGAGAATTTTATAATCTGGAATGTGTATTATTAAGTAAAAAATTCGATGTAAATAAAAGAAACTTTTGTTTCCAATGAAATTTGGCTTTTGTTGTATTAATTTATTCTGCGACGCCGGCACTAAACTCTCGGCTGATACTGCGCATGGGCGGCGGCGGCGGCCATATTACATATCTATACAATTGCTATGTTCACATTGTATTTGATGCTGTGATTATTTAATTTTCTAATGTGTCTATGTTTTTTATAATGCCATCTTGTGCTGCATACGGTTGCACAAATAGTCCAGATAAAAAAGAACCTGGAATAACATTTCATAAGTAATTATTGTTCTTGAATTGTGCAGTAGGTACTGGCAAGTTTGGTGTCTGTCTATAAATATTTATTCATAGCTCTCAAAAGGATGACTTTGTTCTAAAATTTTTGTTTGTGTAGTAGAGAAAATCAGAATACCTTGCTATTTTGCACATAATAGATTCCACAAAATAGACTAGTATTACCTTTTAACGAGTGTTGAAAATGAGATTTAAAGGAGTGATTTTTACATCGCGATTCAGTGAATTTAGTATTGCACTTTTTTTCGTCACGTTGTAGTTTATACTGACAGTGTATGATGAAATTAAATGTATTAAATTATGCTATGCAATCTAGGAATCTTGATGAAGCAAACGATGTTGTTACCCCAAATGCAATTTGCGATTCAAATACGCGTATGTGGGTGTGTTTTCATAGTTTGATTCTGTAGCGGCAATTTAGTGGAGATTTTGGTTAGGTCTAAATGCAGTCTGTACCAGAATGGTTTTGTTGTTGCATAAGGGACAAAGAATTTATCTATTATTGTTAGTAATTTCATGAGAACCATGTTAGTGGCAAAACGTGTATCGCGATGTAAACTACTTCCAGCGATTCCCAATTAAGCTTACGATGTATGGTAACAAAATAAATTTACTGATGTTGCTGATGTTTCGATTGGTCTCGTCTTGTTACATAAGAATCCATTATCAAATTTGACTTTTGTGAAATTTTTCTTCTGCATTTCAGCTCAAGACACCTCACTTTTCAGACAGTACATCTCGAGAACTAGGTGAGATATTGAAAATATTTATCCTTTGTTTTTTATTTGTCTCGTCTTTTTAAATAAGAATCCATCATCAAATTTGACTTTGACCAATTTTTTATTCTGAATTTCAACCCAAAACATTTCACATTTGAGACAAAATGTCTTTAAATCTAAGCAGGATACCAAAAAACTTTATTTTTTATTTGTCTCATCGATTTACATAATAATACATCATCAGATTGCGGCGCCACGTTTATCCTAGAGTCCCCTTGAGGTTTTTGATCATATTCCCCGTGTCTATATGGATAGGTAATGGCGGCCACGCATCTCCACTCCTCTCCGCACGGCGTCACTTCAATGCGTGGTGAAGGTCCCTTGCGTCGTCTCCATATATTTCTTTTCTCAATGATACTGCTCTGATTGTTCTTTGGTTTCCACCGAGATTATAGAACAGTTCTCAATTCAAATAAAAATTTGTCACCAAATTAATAAGCATTTAATTTTGTAACTAAATTACAAATATCTTGTAGAATCACCTGGAACAGATACAACAAAAAGTCAATATTCCGCTATGCAAAGTTAAGACACTATAACACTGTAATCAAACCAGAGGTATTATAAATATCGGAAACTTTTATTATTAGAGGTAGATCACTGATTGAAGATATTGAAAAGCAAGCTAGGAAAAATTTAATGAAAATATTTGGCCCAGTTTTTACAGAAAGAATTTGGATGAAAAGGAAAACACTTGAACTATATCAGCACTCTTAAAAAATTTCAGACACACTCAGGAAAAGATGAATTAAATTTTACGATCATATTATCAGAATTAATAACAACCGACTAAAAAAAAAAAAGGAAGTAGAATTTTAACTTGGCTATTTCAATGAATACGGAAAACAATTGGTTACTTAAAATTGTAAAGGATCTCCAGGAAATCAGGT
Organism: Vandiemenella viatica; assembly: GCA_031002005.1. Classification (NCBI taxonomy): domain Eukaryota; kingdom Metazoa; phylum Arthropoda; class Insecta; order Orthoptera; family Morabidae; genus Vandiemenella; species Vandiemenella viatica. Next base: position 94,436,876 of record CM061919.1, on the reverse strand, counting down.
AATATCATACAGGACAGATGCAGGTCAATAACCATCAATTTGCTAACAAACCGGGTAATAGAAGAAGGAGGACCGTACGAAAGAGTTCAATGAGAGGATGAAGAGATTTTGGGATGATAAGGAAACCACATGTGTTAAATAAGTTCAATCGCGCTCCTCAGTTGGGCGTAACGATGGTTGAAGAAACATTTAACTTATAATGAAAGACGACTGTAAGGTCTTACTTTCTAAAACCCATCGGTAATGGAGTTCTGTCTCTTTGCAGTAAAATAGAAAAAGTTAGTTAACCGAATGAAATTTCACATCTTATTTGTTTCAGTGAATCAGTCACTCGAAACTCCTTCCTTAGCTTTTAATTATTATCGAGTTCAGTATAGACTGAAATACAATGATCATTAATTATAGATGTGAAAGTTTCAGTACCATTCACTTTCACCTGCTATCTGCGTGTATAGCGCTGATAGGTCGTGTACTACGGAACGTTAGGCAATGAATTCATTTTTATTTGCCACCTCACACCACTATTAAAGTGATTTAAGGACATCGCAGGTGAAGGAAGCGAACGACCTATTGTGTTTAGGAATGTATCAAGTAACTGGGGATAGTACAAAATTTAAAGGCAGTTAAATCAGAACGAGAGAAGAGCGTCTGAGGAAATGAGATATTAGTCACTGATTGAACAATGGAATCGAGAATTAATGGAAGCGACACCTCTAATTGTTTCGTCAGTCTACAATTGGTACTACACGCTTACAGCTAAAATGTATGTTCTAAGCAGATGGCTACAAGGCCCTGAGAAATGTTTCTATTCTAAAGTCGGGTAGTAACAGTCACTATTTATGTATTAGTTAACGGTAAAGGCTTAACAATTTGACAACAGAATTAATGAAAGTGTTTTGAAACGTTTTACGCCAGTTATTTATTCATTGGCTGATATTCCGCGGATACCTGAAATCTGATACCCACCACTCAGAATACTGAAGCGAACTTTTTGTTGTTGATTATTCTAAAAGTGGCATATTAATTAGTTAATGTGACCAATTAAGGCACACGATCTGAAGCTGAAAAAAATCTGAAAAAGAAATCTTCAAGATTATTATCAACAGTAACATACAAGGATAATATACTTAAATTTCTTTTGGCATCCGTTGATTGTTGATATGAGCTATACTTTGCAAATTGCAAGCGCCATTAGCGTCTTTTTCTTCTACTGAAGCCAGAAGAAAATTTGCACCCTTCTTGCATGCAATGTGATAATACACCCAAATATTAGCTTAAATCGTTTCACACTAATCTAAAATTTTCAGAGTACTATATACGGCTGTAATTGAGTAAAGTTTGCTTTATAGCGAATATTTCATGCATGCAAGGCATACTTGGATTTTTCCCCCTTGGAACTTTACTTTCGAGAGGGAATTCAGTCAATTCCTTTTGAAGGAACCATCCAGGAATTAGCGTATTGGATGACCGGACGAGGATTCGAACCCGGGTTCACCCGAGTGTCAGCCCCGAGCATTAACGCTTACCCACCAGGCTCCGTTGCATGAATAGATACTGGTAAAAGAATTAGGAGTAGTATGTGGAAAAAAAGAACCAAAAGCACAAACTAGTACTGGAACTTGATTTTGGACGTAAGGGAGTGTTCTTTTTTTTTTTTTGGTGGTTGGGTCGGATTCCGAAATAAATTACCGAGGAAAATATTGAGCAATTATCTTGAATCAGTTAAGGAATTTGAGACAAAGTGAAGGTAGAATAGTAAGGAAATTATTACCAGCGGGTCTGCTCCACAGAAATCATATATCTTTAAACGAGCAATTCTTGTATATATATATATATATATATATATTTCGGATCTCGGAAACGGCTATGACGATTTGGATGAAATTTGATATTTAGATAACGTTTTGACTTTTAAGATTACCTAAATAGTTGTCTTCCTTACAAAAAAGCGAGTTTACAAAATACGAACAATTTTTTCACTCGGTATCTCAAAAACGGCACTAGCGCCATCTCGTAGACAATTCAAGTACCAGAAAGCCTACAAATAATTTCTCTTTGGTTTCAAAGAATATTTAAACGAACAGTTCTTATAGTACTGGCTGACCCGTGGAAATATTAGCACTGAAAATTTAATTGTAAAACATTTAAAAAGTTAGATAGTTAAAAATTTATGATTGGTTTTGTCAGAGGTGATACTTAACAGAAACTTCTTTGAAAATAATATTACCGGTATCAGTTATAAAGTAATCATTGTTTACTTTTTGACCGTAAAAAGTGGTTGTTAGTTTGTCATTAAATACTACCACGCAAGATATGAGCATAGTTTTATCGGAGTGAAAGAATTTAGCACTGATGATGTATCATTACTGTGATGTCACAATCTGAAACGGAACATATCGAAAATAAAGAACAAAAGTTCTTAAATCAGTTATAGGTATAGGTCCTTGTGCTTTCGGAGACGTTTCTTCTAGTCCAGGCCACATTTCAACCTAATAACAACCATTAGGAACAAAATAAAACATTGAAAGTACATTTCCACCGTATAGACATAGTGGTTTTGATAGACTTGTTTTTCTGATCCAGGCCGGATCTAATCCTTACCTCTTCACTTAAGATATCAGAAAAATAAATTATTTATTTTCGATTTGTCTCGACGAGTTTCATACAAATTCATCAAACTTGGCTATGGCGAAATTTCAACCAACCACATCAATTTTGAGATGCGATATCTCGTGAACTAAGCGAGATATTAAAAAAATATTTTTTACTTTCAATTTTTCTCGTCGAGTTATATAAGAATCCATCATGAAGGGTTATCGTAGAATCCCCTTAATTACCACAAATCTCGCACCATTAATTAATCCCCGATAATAGCATTTTTCTTTGAAAGCAATTTATGAGGCAGTCTCGCAAATGGATCTAGCGATTTGGATGACATTTCATATGTAGATAACGTTTTGCTTTTCAAGTTTTTAACACGATTATTTTTTTGAAAAAAAAAGAGCAATTTTGTATTTGGTTTCTCGAAAACGGCTCTAACCTCATTACGTAGAAGGTTCAGGTACCAGTAAGCCTACTGATGTTAGTTAAGCTTCTCTTTGGTTAATTGGGCACCTCAAAACGCCTAGGTAGCCTTCAAGCCTTTTACTTTAATCAAACTTTACTCGAAATATTGGATATTGAACAGAAATCGAAAGATGCCGAGCAAAGATCAGTCACCCAGGTACTATTATTTCTAAATGGTGTATTTTTGTGAAGAGCCATTTTATTAAAACAAAATCGATATATAAGGTTTCATTTTAAAGATTAAGTTCTCCACTTTGGTAACAACATTAAATAAGAAAGGAATTTTTCGAAACTCAGCCAGTACATGACAAGGCCAGGGGTATGCAATAGTTCACAGTCAAGCTGTCAGGTTTCGCTGCCGTCGATAAGGAGTGATCTCATTACTGCTAGATAGCAGCACCACATGTGGAAATTTTCGCACGGGCCATGATCCCATTGCCGCTAGATATTTCGGTTGCAAATAAGCAAGACTGATTTCATGAATCGCGCTATCAAAATAGAATATTATTCTCGCAGGCGAATTTCTTGCTTTAAACTATATAACACACCTCTGCTGTTCCTAACGATATTAGAGCTATTGCTATTGTTCACCAATCTGAATTTGTCTAATTGTATTTGCTGAAATATTACCAAAGAACATAGTGAGGCTCAGGCTGATATAAAAAAAACTCGGGTTGGAATTCACTGAAAGCGAGGTGGATGGGGAAGAGATTGCTATAGTATTATATATCTGTAAGCATGCTGCGTTTGTCTCTTAACTGTAATTGGTATCGCGCAATAAGTACCGCAACAATTTGGATGTGGTTTACACGTTTTTAGACCTAACGGTGCCAGTCAAAATCTGGGAAAATAGCTAATGACTTATATGTACCATGGGAAGGAGCAAACAATTAAAAAATCTTTATATTTGGAAAATTGTGGGCTGCCGATCATAGTGCACTTCAGACGCGCACTCCTTCCGCAATAATCTCACAAAACTTTGGATTCAGTTTTATGTTTTTACTTTTGTTACTCAGTGCTTAAAATAAACAGAATTCGCGAATTAAACGCAATAAGCTATGACTTGCATCGCAACAGGTAAGTTAATATGCGAAATGCGTTAGATTACTATGTAATGGTAGACATATTTTATCTCTGGTAGTCAGTTAACAGTTAGTCTCTGGAACAATATGGTCGCTAAACGTTGTACATTAATAAGCCAATATTTCTTCTTTACATATCATTATGGTTAAGAAAATCAGTTTTTTTTTTATTTCTCGAAGAAAGATGTCTGAATAACAGCTACCACAAATATCAACAGGTAACAATACATTTTTCCCCACAATGACTTGTGCGGAAATTTCCATATTTCTACGTACGTTACTCGATAAATATATATTTTGTGGCTATAAAGTGCAAATATTCGTCACTAATATCGCCCAAGGAACGTGTGTACAAATTTTGGCTGCTGTTCAAACCACGGCCAGTAAAATAAACTGTATTTCTATTAAATAAGTCTGATAACCAGGTTCTGCAATGTTTATCACCATACGTGCTTTGGGTTAATAACGACAGCAACATGGAACGAGTGAAATTAAAAAATCAATTAAGCATCTTAAAACGTTGTGCTGTGACTTGAATCGCAACAGGTAAGTTAATATGCGAAATGCGTTAGATTACTATGTAATGGTAGACATATTTTATCTCTGGTAGACAGTTTGTCTCTGGAACAATATGGTCGCTAAACGTTGTACATTAATAAGCCAATATTTCTTCTTTACTTATCATTATGGTTAAGAAAATCAGTTTTTTTTTTTTTTTAATTTTTCTCGAAGAAAGATGTCTGAAAAACAGCTACCACAAGTATCAACAGGTAACAATACATTTTTCCCCACAATGACTTTTGTGGAACTTTCCATATTTCTACGTACGTTACTCGATAAATATATATTTTGTGGCTATAAAGTGCAAATATTCGTCACTAATATCGCCCAAGGAACGTGTGTACAAATTTTGGCTGCTGTTCAAACCACGGCCAGTAAAATAAACTGTTATTTCTATTAAATAAGTCTCATAACCCAGGTTCTGCAATGTTTATCACCATACGTGCTTTGGGTTAATAACGACAGCAACATGGAACGAGTGAAATTAAAAAATCAATTAAGCATCTTAAAACGTTGTGCTGTGACTTGAATCGCAACAGGTAATTTAATATGCGAAATGCGTTAGATTACTATGTAATGGTAGACATATTTTATCTCTGGTAGACAGTTAACAGTTAGTCTCTGGAACAATATGGCGCTAAACGTTGTACATTAATAAGCCAATATTTCTTCTTTACATATCATTATGGTTAAGAAAATCAGTTTTTTTTTCTCGAAGAAAGATGTCTGAAAAACAGCTACCATAAGGTAACAATACATTTTTCCCCACAATGACTTTTGTGGAACTTTCCATATTTCTACGTACGTTACTCGATAAATATATATTTTGTGGCTATAAAGTGCAAATATTCGTCACTAATATCGCCCAAGGAACGTGTGTACAAATTTTGGCTGCTGTTCAAACCACGGCCAGGAAAATAAACTGTTATTTCTATTAAATAAGTCTCATAACCTAGGTTCTGCAATGTTTATCACCATACGTGCTTTGGGTTAATAACGACAGCAACATGGAACGAGTGAAATTAAAAATCAATTAAGCATCTTAAAACGTTGTGCCACACCGCGTAAATAACAATACAACTAAATCCATCATGCCTTATGATCTAACAAAGCGAGTAAATTGTCATTCTAGTCCAGGCTGCATTTTAACCTAACCACAAATCTGGCTATTGATTCTTTTCGTAAATCATACATTCACTGTTATCGATTCTTGAAACTTTGGAATTACTTACATGCGGGTGAAATAACGACATAAGTAATTTGGTGAAAACGAAGGAAATTAAAAATAATTCGTAACGTGTAAGATTAATTTTAGTACGTGCTATTTTAAAACAGAAATAATTGATCGAATCAACATATCGTCAAAATGAAACCAATATCCAATCAGAAAAAAGATGCTGTTATTATTATTAATAAAGAAAACTGCTCTAAATAAATTTACGCCACCACGGTTATCGTGAAATTCTCCGTATCCGAATTTAAAAATAAGATAATATTTTTTAGCTAAGTTAAATATTAGAGAAATAATATGTTTGGTTATGTCCATAGCTACATTCTCACCAAAGGTAATGCTTAGCTAAGTAATCCCATGGAGGAAGGAAATATATGGAGACGACGCAAGAGACCTTCACCACGCATTGAAGTGAAGCAGGGCGGAGGAGGAGTGGGGGGGGGGGGGGCATGGCCGGAGTGTAGGGGGCATGGCCGCTTCCATACAGACACGGGGAGTATGTACAAAAACCTCAAGGGGACTCTAGGATAAAGGTGACGCCGATATCTGGTGATGGATTATTATGTATCTCGATATGACAAATAAAAATTAAGAATAAAATTTTTTGATATCCTGCTTAGTTTTCGAGATATTCTGTCCCAAATGTGAAATGGTTTTGGTTGAAATTCAGAAGAAAAAATTGGTTAAAGTCAAATTTGACGATTGATTCTTATTTAAAAAGACGAGGCAAATGAAAAATAAAGAATAAAATTTTTCGATATCTCACCTAGTTCTAGAGATATACTGTATCAAAAGTGAGGTGTCTTGAGTTGAAATGGTGAAGAAAAATTTCGCAAAAGTCAAATTTAATGATCGATTCTTATGTAACACGACGAGACAAATCGAAAATAAAGAATAAAAATTTTCAATATCTTGCTTAGTTTTCGGGATATACTGGGAACATCGCATTTGTTTGGAAGCGCAATATCTTCGCTGCCGCCACTGCGCATGCGCGAGCCTGCTTCACCAATTTAACGTCACTTCTCCTCCATATATTCCTTCCTCCATGAGTAATCCCAGCAAAAGTTTATACTTAGTGCTTATAATTTCAGCTGTGTTAACTATTATATATCGATATAAATTTGCGGCATCACGGTTATCGTGCATCCTCCATATTTTAGTTAAATTAAATTAATATAAATAAGTTAATATTTTTCTTTACCAAAGTTTATACTACATTTCAATCTAACTACTTTTGTTCTGAAATACCGTGACGGAAAATGGCTCGAAATGTGGGTAGTTGTATAAAAGCCATTAAGAAAAAACTATATGTTATTACTCATGGATTAGGAATGTATTTATATGGTATTAAAAAAAGGGATTCTACGATTAGCGTGGTGCCACAATTTGATGGTGGAAATTTAAAGTAAAGAATAAAATTTCTTGGTATCTCTCTTAGTTCTCGAGGTATTGTATCTCAAAAGTGAGGGGGTTGGAGTGAAATTTGGCATGGACCAGAAAAAAATTCACCGAAAGCACTATATCTACACGGTGGGAATGCTCTACAGGTGTTTTATTTTCTTCCTAGTGGTTGTTGTTAGGTTGAAATACAGCCTGGACCAGAAGAAACACCACCAAAAGCACAAGGAACTATAACTACAACTGATTTTTGACATGCTATATCTCGAAAACCAAGCAAGATATAAAAAAAAAAAAAAATCTTTATTTTCGTTTTGTTTTGCCGAGTTCTATAGGAATCCATCATTAGATTGTGGCGCCATGGTAATGATAGAATTGCCTTAAAAAAATCTTGCGAGTGATCTTAGTACATTCGTTGCTGCAATACTATCGTTGGCGGCGTAGATAGTTTAGAATTAACGGCCATTACTATCGCAGACAGTAACTTTCGTTTAGCGTTATATCTAAGGTACATTTCTTTTTGCTATAACACGCACTTTATATGGAAAGGTATGTCCTCAGGAAATTTCTGACCTGAAAGATTATTGATTCTCGGTACGCCCTTACTGGAATGTTAGTGATAATGTTTCACGTAGCTTTAGTTTCTTATATTTCATATATTATAATATATTAAAATATAAGTCCTACAAAAAAAAAACCTTTTTGAAAATCAGTAGGAAAACCACATCTAAGGTAATAACTAAAAGAAATGATTTAAAAAAAAAAAAAATGAAATGTTTATATTTTGCTTCTCTGCATTAATATTTGTCACGAAAATAAAAAGGGTAAAACATTTTTTTTGTGGGGGGGGGGGGCTGTCTACTACTGGTACTAACCATTTGAAATTTGGATTAACTGCTTCGTTATAATATCCTCTTCACGTTTTGCACTCTCCTTTTTCGGAAAATTTACCACAAATTAAATTAAAAATGCCAAAATATGAGAGAGACGCCCAGCTATTAGATGGCACTGCAAAATTAATGAAAATCTTTTGAAATGTTGGTTAAATCCTTTATTTTAATGGGTGGTTTTTTTTGCCGTTTATGTTTCTCTCCGTTGCAAAAGTCGCACGAAATTAACAAATAAAAATTATTTGTCCGAGATGTAGTAGGCCCTACAAAAACGACTGCCATCTTAGAATCGATACAAGCGATCGGAGACAATGCAGTTCTTCCGTTGTAAACAAATACCCAATGTATTAGATGGATGCCACAGAACGATTTTCCCAAACATTACTTTTCTTGGTCCAGGTCGAATTTCAACCTAACCACGACCTCTATGACAAAACGAGACTGTTTAGGTTGATATGATCCCTGTGCCGATAATTTTTGTGTCATTTTTACAGTGCTGGCAACATTACGCAGTTGCGCAGAGTCTCATATTTCGGCATTTTTAATGTAAGAGGACATTTTGCGGAGGCAGATACTTCAAATTTCAAAAGGTTAGTACCAGTTTCGGATTGGTGGAGAAAGAGGCAGACTAGCCGCATTTCTACACACTTCATGATCTGCGTGTGCAAAGCAGCGGGGGAAACGCTAGTAAAGTATAAGGCACATGTTAGTGGTGAGGCCTGGAAGTAGGTTAATTGAGAACAGTAGGTGCAAGGGAAGAGACAATTAAAAACGCACACTAATATGTGATTTAAGGCATAAGGCAGTGAGAAAAATTGAGATTTTAGAGGTATCTGACATACGAAAACAATTTAAACGGGATGAATGCAAAAGTAGAGGTTGAGTGAAATTGTCACTGGGTACATACGCTATCGCAATTAGATTTTTTTTTTGCTTATGGCTTTACGCCTTGTAGACGTCAAGGTCATTAGGGGCGGGATGGGACTGGGGACAAGGAACGAGAAGAAATTCGGCCATGGCCTTTTGAAGGAAGCATCCCGGCATTCGCCTGGAGTGATTTGGGGAAACCATGGAAAAACCAAATCTGGATGCCCGGACGGGGATTCAAACCGGTGTCCTACCGAACACGAGACCAGAACGTTAACCGTTCACCCACCACTCTCGGTGCAATTAGTTTGAAATGATAGAAATAACAAAAACTTTTGATCATATTACGAAGCTTCTGTCGAAAGTAATAACCGAATGTTAATGAATGAAATAATATGGCGCATGTGCGATAGTTTAAAACTTTTCACTAACTAGTTTTAGATCACTTTGTCGGAAATCTAAAATATTAACAGTTCCACCAGTTGTGTAATCCGGTTCTCATTACATTCAACGAAAAAGTCTCCATGCTTTCTAAATTAATGGTAAATTGTGATTTATTTATGAAACTATGAGTGAAAAAAAACTTAGTGGGGTCGCAAATTTAATTAAGGAAATTCAAAGGAGAATTGAAATGTTAGAATTCCTACGGAGAACTTTGTTAAACGAATGCTGAAGTTCGAAAACATAGACTTCTTACACTTAGTTACATAGCCACGAAATTTACCCCAAATTCGAAGAGTGCAGTGTACAGAATTGTTACTGAAAGACTATCCCATCCTGAAGAGGCTTCAGTGTACACTCGCTCTTATAAATATAGCATCAGGACGTACCTTATTGAAACGCTACTGGGAAGATCACAGTCTACTTTGTGACCTTCACTTCTTCCGACACATCAAGAACGTTTATGGCGAGGAGCTGAAAATAGCAGGATTAACTAACTTACATCGCAAACAACATATTTTTGTGAGCAGATCGTATTGAAGTACTTTGGACTCTATAGATAATTTTTTTAATGAGCTATGGACCTCACTTTTGAAATTTTTCTCGCAGTACTACAACATATTGAAAAAGGACGATTGAAAACAGCAACGAGATTCTGAGTATGTTGAGAGGAAAGGCATTATTTGGGTGCTCTGGTATGTCAAAGTTTGTGGCAATTGGTTTTCGTGTTTACACATCCTATTAGCGACCAGTGCAAGGTTGCTACATCTCATTGTAATACATTGTTCGCATTCTGCCAGAGATTTATAAGAGACGTTTTGTTTCTTGAATGTGGTACTACTGCTTCTTCACGTAACACGGCCGCAAATTTACGAAGTTTCAGCCCAGTCTGATGTACATGTGCGACACGACATGGAGGCAACATATCCAAACAGATGGACTGATTAAAAATAGCAGATTCATAGCTATCATCTACACCAGAACGTCTTGACTATTTTCTGCGGAGCAGTGTAGAAATTATTGGGGTACCATTTAGATTGATGAAACTTTCCCACATTCAAGCTAAATCTCCGTCAATCTTTTATTGGGTTACCGAAATTAAATACCCAGCGGAAAGTATACTCTAAGTAGCAAAGAGAATTGATTAATGTGAACGATACATTTGTGTGTGTAAGATTTGCTGTCAGAACGCAGTCATCTCTTAATTTATCATTTGTAATTATCGGTAATTGATACGAAAATATTGTTTATATAGGAATGAAATATCTCGCTTGCTGCTAATGCCTGAAGATTCGGCTACCAAGGTGGTTCTTTTGCGCGGTGGGTTGCGTCTCGCGCTGCTTCTCGGCACTGCGATGAGGTCACCCGTTGACCCACCTTTAACTTAATTTCAAACAATGTACTTTAACATAAAATGAATATGTTGTGTCGGAAGACGGTAGATACTCCTACCCACTGATACCTTATTTATAGCTGTAAGCTTTGCATCCTCTTTAAGAAAATGAGCTGTCTGGAGACTGCGCTCAGCTCAATAGCTCGGCAATATTCGGCGAGTCTCGATGATGGCCGAAGTGTTAGTTACACTGACTGCCACCACAGCGCTGCTTGAATAATCAGCAAAATTCAATTGAATAAATACTGTAAAAAGGAAAAGTTAGTTTCGAATAGTTAATTGATATTTTTTGCACTTACATTTTAAAAGAAATTGTGATACCAGCTAACGTGCAACTGTCTGTTGTGTAGCACAGACATAAATTATAATGCGATAAAGAGATACAAAAATTTATAATGTGACGTTCCTTTAAATTTATGTGTTGGTTTATGTTTATTTACGACAACTGGATACAGAAATTAATGTAAGGAGAAGAGCGGTCGTTGTTTACGCTGTATTTTCTGTAGCAGTTACTCGAACGAAGTTACAACATAACCTAAGAATTTTTTGACAGAAGATAAGAAACATTGAAGTTTATTGAAACTTAGAGAAAGTTGTCACGAAACGTAGGTTATCAAGAAATATATCAATTTTTGTTGTTGAAAATTATGCATCACTTAGAAACATTTTGATCACATAGAAAGTTTCCGTCATCAATAACAAATATAATGATTAGTCGGTATTCGTTTTTCCTTAGATATTTTTCCAGTACAAATTCCTACTTCCACCGTAACTGATCCCTGCCATTTTTGACTGGTGTTAAATCTATTTACTTGATAACAAGTGATTTTGACAATAGAAGTAATACGTAGTATGATACTCCTGTAACCTTGGAGGAGAATCTTTTGGCAACAATCCGTGCAACGAATGAAATAAAGGGCGCACAAATACGTGCGTTTGACCAGGTATGTGAATATCTTCATCGCCGGTATAGGGTATATACTGACGAAGGACAGATCCTTAAATCACTTTTGTAATTTACTCCATGACGTGATGCTTTCGTTAAGTATGTTAACGAAACGTGGATCGCACATCCATCACCATATCCGAATCGTTCTCAAATGATACACCACAGAGTCAAATTGATGCTTTTCTAGACAGACGAAGATTCAGTATCCTTGCAAGCAAACCGTATATTTGAAGTAGAAACCCATGGACGGGGAAACGTAAGACGCTCTTCTGTAAGATGATGAAGCGATTTTGCAAAAAGTAGAAAAATTAATTCAATCGCGCTTTTCAATTAGACAAAGAAAAAGAAGCAAAATCCCATTATTTGAAACTGATCAGTCTGTAACGCAAATAAGCGCTAGCTTTCATATCAGTAAATTATGGTAAATAACTTAACAAACACCTCCACCTTTGATTTTATACACTTTAATATTAAGCGTTGATGACGTTGTTTGAATGACCTTGTAGAATATTTCTGTCATTTAAATATTCTCTGCTCAAATTCAGTTAATAATTCTTGTAATTACATTTTTAATACGTAGTATAACAATGGGACATTAAAGGTGGAGCTTTATCGGAGCGTTGCACCATTCTCGTAGACTGGATTATTTAAGCAATCTCACCGGCTAGTAATTTCTGACCGAGGTCTCGCAGTGTTGTAGTAGTCAGTCTTCTTGATGTTATAATATCGTTAGCAAGTAATTTCCTAGCGGCGGAATTCAGTCTTCAAAGTATAAAGCGCACGCTACTAGTAGGCAAGGCGAAGAAGTAATTTACTGTCGACGTTCACAGTAGTTCCATGTTACAGTTATGGTGTTTGGACATGCTACAAAACACAATATTAGGTGTGCTGATTAATGTATTGTTGACCCTGAATATGGCCGCTTAAGTCTGATGCCATTCGGATTATCAGATGAAACAAGAAAAGATTGTAATTTTATAAACTATTATTTTTACGAAATCCTCGGCCACACATTGAAATTGTTTTGTAATTATTACATATTTCTGCTCCTAATGATTATCATTGTAGGAGACTGACATTTCAAGAAATAAATATATTTGCTGCTGAGAACTGCTTGGTAACATTGTTTTAGATTGTTCATGGTTTAATTAATATGATAAATAACCAGTACACCAAACAGTTCACTTTAAACTTGTTTTTATTTTCAAAGAAAAGACGTCAAAGATACTGTTTACATACATACATACAATCCAAAGATTGTAAACAACACTTCTTCCACAGATAATACAGTACTTGGCCGTCGTAAATTGAGTCAGTGAAAACTGTTTCTCTGTCTCGGATGTTTGCTTTATATAAGCTTCATCGAAATTTCTAGAACACTTAAATAGCTTCCGACAGATATTTCTCGAACATTAACAAAACTTAAACAATTGAAACATATTAAAAACAATCGGAATTAATACATAATCATATGCAATCAATACAAAATGGTCAGAAATGGAAATTAAAGATACTTAAACACCAAATTATCCACAGAAATCATTTAAAACTGTAGCAAATTGTCCTTTAGACGTCGTAACTTGATTAATACTTGGAATTACGAACATTTAAGAAATTCTCTTGTACAATTTTGTCCTTAAACATATTAACTGGCCTCTAAATAATTTCTTTTCATAAAACAAAGTCTATATACATTGATTTACATTTAACTGAAAACCAAATATACAAGATCATATTCAACCAAACTCTAGCTTACTACAAATGCTTCATAAAATACAATTCCATTTATTTTTAGGTTTCAGGGCTGTTACAATTGTCACTCAAATCTAAAGTGGTGCAAGTTACTAAATAACCACTCCGTTTGTCCACTACGAGATGTGGCTATAAAATAAGAAGACTATCGATTTGTTTTGAATTTATACATATTTACTTATAACAAGTTCAATATACACCCCTCCTCTATCCCTACGAAACAGTGCTGGAAGTCTTCTTCTGTGAGTTCCTTCACCACGCTTTTACTGTTACAGCTTCAACGGACTGAACTCTTGTTCCTTTTATTGCGGATTTGACCTTTGGAAACAGATAAAAGTCAGATAGTGCAAGGTCAGGTGAATAGGTATATGGTGTAACACAGGGATGTCGTACTTCACTTGAAACGTATTCACAGACACTGCAGAATGAACCTCAAGGTTATTTAACTGACGGTCAGATAAAATCAGATTGCTGACTTTTTCAGTATTTTCATCACTTTTTGATATAGCAGGATGACCGGGGCGTGAATCATCTTCAACTTCGTCTCGGACATCTTTGAAATGCTTAAACCACTAAAAAAAAAAAAAAAACCTCGCCTACGTGATAAACATTCACTGCCATACTCTTCTTGTAATAAAAAATAATTTTTAGTTACGTTTTTCCTAGGTTTCATATGAAATTTCATGGCAATTCGTTGCTCCATTATCATTTTTCCGGCAAAACAAAAGAACAGCTCTCATACAAATGAAGGCCATGGTCAGACAGACTTGTTTGCAGACACGGGAGGTGCTGCATTCGAAAGAAAATATTTCACACTACTCAGCTGTCAGTCATTAGTTTTTGGCGTATGCGTAGTACTCCTGTAGAAGCATCGGTCTCGTTATTTTATAGTCACAGATCATATATATAGCATTTAAATATAATGAAAATTTACTTGTAGCTTTAATTATAAGAACAATACTTAATGAAAACAATTTATTTTATGTCACTTTTGGCAGTGAAGTTATCATTCAAACAGAGGCTCGTAATCTGGGCAGTCTTTTGATATTTACCGAAAATGTTTTCTTTTCGAAAAGACATTTGTTTGTGAACGTTATAACTGTGTTAACAATAAACAGTTTTGTACAAGATTACTATGCAAATTTTCGTGGTGCTTAATAATTTGTTTGTTTCGTTTATTTGAGTTGATTCGGAGTAGTTTTTCTGAAATTTTTCAAAATCATTTTCGGATAAACACCTTAGAATTCGTACCAGTTGGAGTAAAATATTACAGTTTTTCCTAACACTATTCTGCTAATTAATAATTTCATTATGAATTTACTTATCTTGTAAATCCAATAACCAGTTTGTCGTGTGTTATATAATCACTATTGTATACAAAGATTTAGATTCAAATGCAGTGTTTACTTGCCAATGGACTAAAGTTTTTTTAACCATCTCTTCGTTTACGATGAAAATGCAACTCAAGAGAATTATGATTTGGAATGACAAAGCGCAAGCGAATATTACATTATTCCTCGGTTTTATTTCTCTCATAGATCGGGACGACAAAAGTACCAGAGAATGGGAATTTTCAGTGATTTTATTTTTCTATGTAGCGTTGGAGTTGAGGAATACTCATATTCATAAATAATTCTTATACTGCTATGCCACACAAACTTCCTCGCAATAAATTGGTTAACCTACTTGCAAGAGGAATAATTATTGATAATAACATCGGTAAGAATGATATGTGGCGATGGTAGTGAAATACGGTCTCCGTTCGATTACGCCTTTGCCATCTGTTAGCGAATGTGGGAACCACAGCGACCACCCTCGCCTCGTATATATACATTCATGGCGCGCTACCGATATCTGCAGACAAAACGTGAATCCTACAGCGGCAATGAATAAAATATCGGAATCTATATCCTCCAAAGCACTACTGGGTTCATAAGGCGTCAGTTGTTTTTGCACTAGAAGCGCTGAACTGCCCTCCATGCAGCGGCTCTGCACAGAATTCCCTCCGGTGACTAAATTATCCCAACGCCCAAGGCGATTTTATTTTTATATGGTATTGCTGTCTCTATACAATCCTGAGAAATTAAAAATAATATTATTTTATTATTATCAATAATAATAATATTAATAATAACAATAATAATTCTTTTGTCGTTCGTGAGCATTTTAACAAATACATAAATAGATATGCATACGTGCATATTTGGCTGTACGTTATGGTTGACTATAACAAAAAAAAACCATAGAGTAGAACAGAATATATTTTATTTTTGCTAAACAACTTACAATTGTAATATACAACGTCAATTAGTTACCAAGTATTTATGCTCATCATTAAATTACATCCGAATATAAGGAAATTTTTTATTTTTAAGCTATACAGCGCTAATATATGTTTCCAAATTTTACTGTTCTAACATATTATATCTTATAACTGTATATCGACCCTTTTTTTTGTCTGTGGTCAGTCTTTTGACTGGTTTGATACAATCCTCCATCGCTTCCTATCCTGTGCTAACCTCTTCATTTTTACATACTCATTACAACCCACGTCCTCAATTATCTGCTTCATATATTATACTAATCTCTATCTTCCTCTACAGTTCTTACCTTCGACTGTTCCCTCCACTAACAAATTAACCAAACCAGCATGTCTCAAAATATGACCTACCAGCCTGTCTCTTCTTTCTGTAAGCTTCTTCCACAAACTTCTTTTCTCACCCATCATTTCCAAAACTTTGTCAGTCCCCTTAATTTTCAGCATTCTTCTGTAGCACCACATTTCAAATGCTTTAATTTTCTTTATTTTCGGTATTCCTAAAGTCCATGTTTCACTACCATAATGTGCTGTGCTCCACACAAAGAGTTTTAAAAAGTTCTTTCTAATTCCTAGATCAATATTTGAAACTAAAAGGTTTCTCTTTTTCATGAAGTTCTTAATGATACATTTGCATAATTTATATCATTAGACTATCGAATGGTGTGATGATATCTTGTACTTCTTCTTATCCTACGATAATCATCCCAGCTCAGCAATATTGTCATATTTGTCCATTAGAATTCTCTCTTTCCACTGGATACCACACTCGTGAAAATTGAGTAACTTTACTGTGGGAATTTTTCATGCTTTATCATGATAAACATTTTAAAATTTATTTAATTTAAACTAATTATTTTTTCCATATAAAATAATGAAAGCTTCAGCTTTCACCTTTAACTTTTACAGGCTGTCTCAAGGTGTAAATCGTTTTTTTTATGAGGTAAAAGAATATTTGAGGCTTCCATATTTGAAATCTGAGAGGGCAGAATGAAGTCTCTCATAAATACAGTTCTCTTAAATTTCGTTTTCTCTGAGAAACGCAATAAGCTCAATGTTTTTATTTGCCACAATCTCTAACAAATATAATTTTTTCGATTTCTCAGATGGAATTTTGGGGTGTTTTTTCCGGAATTTGAAAGGGGTTTCCACCACAAAAAATTCAGTAATTGGGTTGAGAAAATCATCTGTCTTTTATCCTCCCTCTGTGTTCTGAAAACTTTTCACGAAATTGGATATTTATTTGTGTATGAAGCAACTAAATTATCCCTCTATACTCTAAACTTGTTTTTTTTTTTTCAGGGATAAAAACATTATTTCAGAGTGAGATTTTAACCGATTATACCTCAAAAGTATTCAAATCAACGAGGATACGTGTGTACTGTTAGAGTGATGAACTGATTTTTTGGGTAGTTATCTCAAAATTTTATATTTAAACAGTAATTAACTTTATTTGATTACTAACGCGTATTTTTCTGAAACTTTTCTATTTGTATCTGCATTCTATAGGAGGGACCGGGTTGAGAAAATTATACTTCTTATGCTTTCTCGTGAGAAATATCCTGCAATTGGTTTTGTTGAATCTGATTACTTACTTCTAATTTAAAAACGATATTTTCACTACATATCCCTATTTATTGAAGTTATTTCACCTCCTATTACGTTTTTGCACAGATAAAAGATTAGGTCAATTAGATTTTTATTTACAACGAGTGTAAGCCCGTGACCGTTTTTTGCGTATCGTCACAGGTCTAGAATAGTTCCGGTTTCTAGGATGAAAGATTAAGACAGGTTGACCTGATTTGACCAAATGTAAACTTGACCAATTTTTCAGGGTGAATAAAATCAGTCGAGCTTGAAGAACTCAGAAGCATTAATAGAGGTAGGTATTAAGCACGAACAGGGACGATAGTGCAATCGTATAATTGCTTAAATAGAAATTTACTTGTTTTTGACTCTTAAAGGTCACTCTGCAACATTTAAAATATTCTTGTTTCCTTCGAAAGCATCACGTTGTCTTTTATTGCAACTGGGCAAACATTCATAATGTAATCATTGGTATCTGTAAAGGCCAGAGAACTTAATACACATTCCATATTATTAAACAGTTGAGCAACTCCGAAGAAAATAAATTCCATAATACTCGATTCGGTAACATTTTTGGTCTGATGTTCACTTAAAATAACCTAATAACTCACGTACACCGAACATGAATAAAGACCAATAACGGAAGTGGTCAGTAAAATCCCTAATAAGCAACTAAACCGTATTGCATAAACTTTGGTCAAGCAACAACATTAGTAAAATTTTAATTAGATTGAAATTTTTTCAAGCCGGAATAACAATTGTCATTCGTGGTTACAGCAGAGACCATGAGTAATTTTTTAAAAATATTTTTTAAGTTGCTTTCATTATCAACATGTTACTGTAAAGCAGATCCTCTTTTTATTCAACCGCAAAGTTTATTAATATTTTTTAACTATGAAACGCCTCGAAAGCAAACTTAGTGACGGTATTATGGCTATTAATTTGGTAGTACTTGCTTAGCTATTAAATTGTGGACATAACCACGAATTCCTTATAATGGTATCTCTGGTCGCTGTTTTGCGAGCGAAAGCTGCTTTATGACGTCACCGTTTTCCAGCCAATAGGTATCGAGGTGAGTGAATGAGCTTACGAAATTATATAGGAGATAATTCCCCAAGGAAACTTTGGCGACCTTCCTCGTTATTATAAAATTTGTATTGTTAAATTTGAAATTTCACGTTACAACATTTGAGACATCTAGGAATTTTCACCGACTGATTAAGCGAATTAACGACATCTTAGTGGTCCATATACAGTTCAGAAGTCAATGACATGTACACTGAGAAAGAACTATGGCAAAGGTCAAATGTTTCCCCTCCAGCTCACATTTACCTTACAACCGACCGATTACTGAATAATGATAATGGTGAGGAGGAACTGAAGAGCCACTCATTAGAAGTACTGAAACCAAAATGGAAGAGGTGGCACAAATTTTTTTACAGATGGCCGCTACATTTATGGACGCCGGTTGCTGTAATTACGATGCTTAGTGTCTACATCTACAATTTTCGACTTTCTCCATAAAACCATTCTAAAAGCGTTGCAATACGTACATGGGACGGGTCAACCAAAAGTAATGATGTGTACAGATTCTGGTACTGTCAAAAGGATGGTTCTGGAATTGATAGCTGTGGCCAGAAATATTGGCGGGCGGCTTGATTCGCACCGTTACCAAATCGTGCGCTTCAAACCCTGTACACACCGGGATTTTTTGTGGCGACACATGGTCGCAGTTCTGCGTTCCAGGAAAGTGCGACAGTGACTCGTTGCAAAGTATCCAACCTCAAATGCGTCTCAGTGGCGTAGCTAGGTGGTGCCGTGCACCGGGGCCCCCTATTTCAGGGGGTCCCCCAGTTGAGGGGCCCCAAGCTTAACTCAGGGAGGCCCCAAAGATCAGTTCAGGGTGCCCCCAAGGTCATCTCAGGGGGCCCTCAAAGAGGTCGCTCATCTAGCCTGAAGGCCCCAATATTTTTTTTGCTCTGGGGCCCTACTGAACCTCGGTACGCCAGTGTTGCGCCTGCGATATTGAATATTGGGTCACCCGTGTCGCGGAGCTGAATATGGGATTCTCGGGCACATTATCGCACGATGTGACATACTACATGCCACAAGTAAGCAACCCACCCCGATCCCTAATATATTTCAAATTACAGATGTTTATTTTAAAATTAATAATAAATTTTTAGTTTTCTGGTATTAATGATTCAAGTAGTAATAATGAAGCCTTGTTTCGGAACTTGGGAATCTATTGTTGCGGCGTAGCGAAGGCTCGCTAGCTAGCTGCCGCACAGTACACTCCTCACATAGCTGTAATACATTCATAACAGTCTGCGCGGAGTTATCAAACAGTACAGACATGGCATTGGGTTGCAGGGTGCTGAGGCACAAGCCTCTACTTGTATGAGTGGATAGTGTGAGAGTTAGGAAAGATGTTAATATAAAATCTTAATAGTAAAAAGAATTTTGTGGATTTGTGTTTTGATTTTCTTTGCGACAGGTTATGCAATAAACGGAATTAAGTGCATTTTCATATTATTATTTTTTACAATAATAGTACCCATCATTGGAAGTTTAAAAAATAGAACTGAATTGAGAAAATAGTAGGAAGTAATTAAGTTCTGGTGAAGAGAAGAGTGGAGGGAACAACCTGCTTGTACGCTCGGTACAGAAAAGAGGGCCACCTGTAAGAAACGAGAGTGGGATGTTTCAACAACAAGTGCAGTGTGGACGTGTTCCTAATCTGCGTTAGATTCAGTACCTTCAAAACTTTCAAACTGTGCGCACGGAAAGTGGTGTGGATTGTGCATAGTTAGTTCAAGTGCTGTTTTGCTCTCTTCTTTTATTGAATTAATTAAAATTTCATCTGTCATTATGTCGACCACAGAGGTTACCCTTCAACTGACAGAAGATCTGCAGACCATTCGTTGTCTTTGGGAAGTGTCATCAACTTGGCATAAAAACATAAATATGAAAGCGGATTGTACAATGGTGCAAGCTGAAACAGTTTAACGTTTCATTTGCCGAAACAGAAAAGAAGAATCATACGTTGAAAGGAAAATTTTGAAGGGAACATAAAAGGTTAGGTTTAAAGGAGCAAAATAGAACTATGCCGAAGAAATGCTGTTTAGATTGTACTAGTCTCAAACTCATAAAATCGTAGCTCAGCAACGCTACATTCTGACAGTATTTACGCTTCTGAACGTAAAGTTTCATCACCAAAGTCTGTTAGTCAGTGGACTGTCACAGACTGCAGTTAACCCGTGTAATCGTATTTTACAAATTTCTCTGGAAATTGATGGATGAGCATATTATAATTTGTATTTTACTCGTACTTACCTTTATGTAATTTTTGAAGAAAAATATGATGGCCTTACACACGTCTTGTACAAAGTTTGATATCACTTGCTTTGAAATTTGGAAGCTATACATAATTAAACTTGTGTAGGGAAATAGGTTGTCTGAAGTTAGTCTCCCATTTAGAAATCCGGTGCCCAACCATTCTCAAAAGATATTAAAAATCAGTTGGAGTGATCCTCACAAAATTTCTAAAACCGATTCAAGTTTGAGGGTATCCAAAAGATCATGAGCATCAATATTTCCCTTGTTAAATAAATGAAGAGTGCAAAAGCGATCTTTTTCTATTCTGCATTCGTTTTCTAATGGGAAAAAGAAATGTTGCTGACACTCCAGTAAGTGCGAGATTCTGGTACATCTTAATAGCAAGAAAATTATTTTGAAACTGAATCCAGATGATTCCAGCAGTGTGGACACGACTCTTTGTAGCGGGACAGCGACGTGACATTGAATCGGCGCAGCACGGATGCAGCCCTGCGACAATGAATCCCAGTGTGTATTAGGCATAACAGTTAAATTCACCTGTTAGCTTGTAATAAAAGTTTGACGCTCGTATTAGGCAGCACAGGACGCTCAGCGTTGCCATTTTCTAATGTTAGAGAGAGATAGCGCTACGCGAGAATGTTCCGAAGTGCGGCAACAGCGCGATTGAACTCACCCGCCAATTTCTGTGGCCACAGCTATAGTTCACGACATAGTCAGGGAACTTCAGTAGACACCGGTATGCTGAATAGAACTGCAGTTCCAATGGGTACCTGGCCATGTTGGAGTCGTAGGAAATGAGGCTGCAGACAGAACAGTATATCGTCAATTACCGCTGCAGAAACAGTAAAATTTTTCTTACCAGTCTTCAAGGCCATTGTCAACAACATAGTTAAGACAGGATGGGAAAAAGAGATGGCTTGCGAACTGCCAGGGAAAGGGATTTTGGTATCGAGCCATCTGCAGCTTCATCGGCAAGCCGAGGTACGCTCAACTAAAACTGAGTAGGGAAGAAATTGCGTTGATGAACATACCGAGGACAGGGCACGCTTTATTACGTGACAAAAAATACGTCATGCTGTTGGTGGATTCACCGTTGTGCCCCATCTGTGATCCTGTGTAGGATATTTGTCATTTAACGCCGAGATGTAAACAACATAAATCCGCAAGAAAACAACTGTTAGAAGACGGTCTAAATATAACTGACATAATATCTCAATTTCCAGTAAGAAAGTGCGTATTGTATATGTACTGTAGGTCTAATTTAAAAATTAAATGAATGTGCTACTTGATATTATTGTTTGTATCAGACTTTCTTTAAAGCCATAAATAAGATTTTTTTTTTTTTTTTTTTTTTTTTTTTTTTTTTTTTTTTTTTAAGGGCAGTGATTGGAAATCGCCAACAGAAGTAAAAACTTAAAACTATGAATATTATACGCACAAAAAGTCATATTTATAGCTACAGATATACTACATAATAATAATTCCTTGGTGGCAATGAACTAGTGACAGGGTTTCTATGGGCTATGCATTCCGCCCCAGACTTAGCCGCATCAACCAAACCCGGTGGTCATTCCAGGTACAGTTTAATGTGGAACCCAAACTGGCGTACTTCAGATTACACAGCACGGTGTGCCAGAGGTAAAGGTCGGGTTAAGGGTCCGTGAAAACCCCGCCGCGGCAGGGATTCGAATCGGGGGCCTTCCGTCCTCCAGTCAGACAGCTTAACTACTGAATCACCTGATCGCTGCAGATGTACTGTTTAACCTTTACTAGTGTTGCAAATTGAAAAAAAAAAATGTTTTTTTTTCAGCTTTGTGAAAAAAAAAACATGAAAAAAAACTTAGCACCCTTGTTTTTTTTTTCCTTCAGAAAACATTATATTTGATAAATTATAATTTCATTTACGGAACTTACATTTTACAAGTGTGTTTTAAATCTTACTGAATCATATAATGTTTTACATAATAATTCATAAATGTATCTATATAGGTAACATAATTTTATTCATCCTATGTCAGTACCACATTCACTAGTATCAGCATTACCATCACTAGTTCAGTCGGTGTCGGAATTTTCTGTTTCTTCTTGTCTCCTCTATATCCATAACTTCAGAAGAAGTTACAATTTTCTTTTACTGGTTGTTCTTGTATTGTACACAAAAATTTTGAGATTGCAATTTTAAATTGTGCTTAAAGACTGCGCCGATAGTTCTGTATTACGGTCTTTTAAGTTTGAATTTAAATCTATTATCATACAAAATAGGAGCTTTATTTCTTTCCAATCGTTGGTTTACGCCAAAAGTTGCAAGGAAACGATTCATAATTACTGACAATTTAATGACTTAGTATCACTATACGCTGAGAGTTTAACAAGTATACGAATACAAGGAAAGCACAATAAGTAATAAAAAGAGGCAAAAAAACGTAGATAAATTTTAAATTCCTAATTTTTTGAAAAGATCCATAAGTCTACAGATAAATTCGTAGGGCTAGCAGCAATAGTTCAAATAGCGAGTATCAATCCAAACAATGGGGAACGGGGATTCCTTCTCGCGCAACATAGCCTCTTCGGGAAGTCCCCATTCATAAAAGAAAATTTCAGTCAATGTTGCCAATATTTTCGTATTTTTTTTTCTACTGAACCAGAAAAATATATTAGATTTAAAAATTAAGAAAAGTACTTAGAATAAATTCTAAAACAGTCATAATAATCAATAAATGCCTTACAAATTTGAGATTTAGTAGTTATGAAAAAAAACGTGTCCCAGAAAAAAAACATGTTTTTTTTCTAAGTTTTTTTTTCATGTTTTTTTTTCAAGCAAAAAAAAAAGTTTTTTTTTTACAACACTAGCCTTTATACATCCTAAAATCGCCCAACGCGCGCCTAAATAAGTTCTCATTTCAAAAACTGAACATATAACTTAGTCCACAGCCAGAAGGTTGGTCGAATCTTCCTGAAGGAGATGTACCAAGCTATTGTCAGAGAGCCTGGAAGACCAATTCCTTTCCTCAGAGGCCTACAGTTTAACTTGGAATCAGAACCAAGAAACGTCCCGACGTAACTTAAACTATCAAATACAACTCCTATAATTCCTTGCTTGACACGGGATTTGAACCTTGACCGGAGAGAGAACCTTTCGGAAGTAAGCGTCTTAACCACTGAGCTACCAGACCGCCTTGTTTTGAAGTATGCGTGTGCTAAATACTATCAAAACCGTGTAAAAACTGTGTGTTTGTATGAAAAATGTTTACAGAAATTAAGGTGGGGGAAAGAGGAGAGCGTTTAGGTGTTTGTAAATCCGACGTAAACAGTTTGTTTTAAAGTACACGCATGCAAAGTTCCATCAAAATCAGATACAAACTGTGAGTTTGTATCAAGAACAAAAAAAAAAAAAAAAAAAAAAAAAAAAAAAAAAAAAAAAAAAATATATATATATATATATATATATATATATATATATATTAAATACATGCTTTCACAGCTGTCCAAAACGCAACACGTCATAATTATAGTTACAGATATACTGCTATCACAGTATGTTCGGTGACGTTAAATCATAAGATTTTACCGATCTAAAAAGCGTCCAACGCGCATATCTCGTCACAGCATGTCGGTGACGAGAAGTCACGAACTAATGGATTTACCCCGCCCAAACATAGAAGTTTTCAATTAAAAAATCAACAGAAAAGAGTAATATACACTGCTACGCTTAGAGACCTGTCGTCTTAAATAATAGACGACATGGAGCCCAGATTGAAGTAAAACAAGAGAAGATAACCTCCACTGCAGAAACATGACCTGGAAGCCTTGAAAATCATATTTAAGTAATACTACCGAGATGAAGATTGTGAGTAACGGCCCTGCCGATAAGGCGGAGAAGGAGACCCTACTTTGCCAGCGTGGGTGACCAGGCTAGTAACGGCCGCTACGTCCTCTGCTTTATGGGCAATAAAGAACCGCCGTTACGCATGCACGCGTAAAAGTCTGTCGGGTTGCGGTGATTTGTTGTCGCCGAGCGAACAGCGAAACGACCGCAGGCAGGTACCCGGCTGATGAGGCGACCATGTCTGGGCTGTTACTCAGCTAACGGGTCACGTCACAGCGAAATGATGTAACCAACATGGCCTTTGGAAACTTTATTCACGGTCTGTATCAGAAAATATTAACGATTTGTCGACAACATATTATTGCAACAAAATCTTCTCGGGTGTCCAGCCGAATGGTGGTGTAAAAATACGACGTTTCGACAACTGACTCTGCTGTCTTCAGAGGCAGGGACAGTCAGCTGAGAACAACCACAAGATATCTGATGAAGACAGCAGAGTCAGCTGTCGAAACGTCGTGTTTTTACACCACCCTTCGGCTGGACACCCGAGAAGATTTAATTGCATCGATACGCCGGGAAACTCTCCACTCACACAGCATATTATTGCTTTATTTAATCAATTATTGTGATTTTACTTCTAGAAGAATAGGAGGATGATCAGAATTCAAGAGTTCCAATAAATTATAAATTCTGGTATTGGAACATTCTATTAAACCACGTGAATATCATGCTACGATGCTACTTAACAAAAATTTTGTTTAAATCCAGCGCCCCTGAAACACTGTGGTCATTTTACCTATGCCTTCGCAACTAAATCTGCAATTCATATCTGTCATGATTGACTAACGGACGTTCAACGATTTCATGATAGCTTTTGGCGACAGAAGTAGACTAAGTCACGAGCAGGAGTTTTATTTGTATTCGTACAATCGAGTGTGCAAGAAACCACTTTCTGTAATTCTGTTCCTATCCACATTGTGGGCTGTCATACCTGGCGGAGGAAGCCAATTAGGATCCTTCCTAATTAGTGTGATTAATTAGCTGACGACAATAACTAGTTCAGCTCTCGAAGAAGTAGATGGTTTAATAACCTTACTGCAGAAAGCATGTTAGAAAACGCTTAGTGACTTTGATATAAATAAATAGTTGCATTTGCGTTTAATTTAAATTTGTGGATGAGCGATAAGGCTCTGGCCTCACATTTGAAAGGACGCGTGTTCGTATCCCTGTGCCAGCAATCCTGATTTTGATTTTCTATAGTTTCAGATATCACTCCAGGCTATTTAGAAGATGGTTCCTGCAAAAAGGCTATGGCCGAATATTTTCCCTTTTCACTTTACCAGCTCATTCCAGTCACTAATGAACTCGACGAGGGTAAAGATGGTGTTTGTATGTACATGTCACAAACTTTTCAACTTGGGTGTTGAAAATATAACCGTCAAGATGAAACACTCTTTAGTATCACTCCTGTCATTGCGATTTAAACACACTGGTGGTCCAAATATTTGTCCACAATGGAAAATGAATGTTCGTATCTTTACTAACAAACCTTATATATTACTTTTGTTGAAAAAACACCTTTTTTTAAATTACTTCAAAGCCAAGACTATGAATAAGGTAACAGTGGATACTTTTGTTTTCCTATTTTCGGCATCGCATACTTAATTTACGTTACAACATATCGTTTATTTAAAATTTAAATTAATAAAGTTCGTCAACAAACTGCCGGGACACAGTATACCTGACTGCAGCGCCTGCCTGGGTGAAACGCAACCCGTCGTGCACAAACTTACTTTTGTAGCAGCAGCTTTAGGGGTTAGCAGTAGCCGAAATGCTTAATTTCGGTATAAACAATATTTTTGTATCAGTTACCAACAGCGACAAATAGAAATATTTTATAAATACTTTAATATTAATAAACTATTTTTGAAGGCGTGAAACTTTAGTACAGGTTTAGCGATATGATATAGTGATACTATTTTTTTTTTTTATTGGGATTTCATATTTCTCGTACAGCTTTCAGTGGGTATACAGTTGATCTGTGAAAGCTCTGTTTTGGGAGTTTAGTTTACGTTTACACATATCACCACTTTATAAGAATTTTTGCAACGTAAAAAACGTACGTTCCTATGGTATGTTTACATGTTATCTTTGCTTAACGATGTGATACACATCCTTCAACTTCCAGAGCAAACTTTCAATGTGAGGGTTTGTTTACTCTTCTTTAAATATCATATGGGTTGGTAATACAATTCATGGAAATATGATAAGAATTAAGCATGTACTGAACAGTATTTCGTGAGTAATGTGATAGAGATCTCGGGGCTGACTGTACCATTGCAAAGAGGAAGAAAGAACAGAAGTTGATGTAATGTTCCTTGGACCATTAAAGAGAGATGCGGGCGGCGTGCATCGGGGCAGTATCGATCTGGAAGTAAACACCTTTCCCTGTCTTCTCTCATCAGCGGGCAATTTGTTTTCACAGATCATGCATGAATTTGTTGCGGTCCGTCGACAATGGAACAGCTGCAAATTAAGATGCGGTTCGTCTAGTTCTAATATCTCTAGTCACCCGAATCCCTTGATGGGACTGCTTTTCTCCACCGATGGTAACATCGTAATTCACGCCTATAAGTGTTAATTACTACGATAAACTTACGTCTATAACTGGGAAAAAAAACCATTGCCTAGGATAGATAGATATGTCCGTATTGCAACTAGAGGTAAATCTAGTTATGGTTACTTTACAGCTTGGCACCGGTTGTTAGATTTGCCACTCTAAATTAAAAATAATTAGGGTTAAGTTCGTAAAGCTGTTTATGGATTTCACATCTTGAAGAAGTCGACAGTTTCATTCGGAACCTCCATTTTACCCGTGCTTCAAATTGCTGCATCACTGTTCTAAATGGGATATCCAGTTCCAGAAATATCATAACACAACAAACGTTTCCACAACTTTTATTCCATTCACAAACATGTGGAAACATTTACTACTTCCCATTATGTTTTTTCGTGATCGAGCGTCGTGAGTGAGAGGTAGTTTTTGGGAAGGATGAGAGTTCCAATCCAAATTTTGGTTTTCCATGGTTTCTCGAAATCTCTGCAGGAGAAATGCTGGATGGCTCCTTCAAAAGGCCACGACAGAATTACTTCCTGTTTCCTCTAAGCAGTTCTTTCCTCCCTCTAATGACCTCGATATCCACGGATTAAGTAATAAAAAATCTTGAATCGAGCTTAAGAATGCAAAGATATTCACAGCTTTTCCTTTTTTTTTTTTCGAATCACCCATCTTTGGGGTACTTCTTGGATGCTTGCGTTTTCTTCTTCTCCCAGTATTTCTTCATTCTATCTGATCTCTTCCTTCTTTCCTCTTCTGAAATTTGAATCGGTTTTCTGGTGTTTATCGCAACTTGGAACCTCTTACTTTGTCTTTGGTCACGGTCTTGGCTGTACCATTCTTTAACATCACTTCGGTAATCTGGAGTTCTCTCAAATCCTTTTCCACTTCCTTAAACCAGTTGGGCTTAGTCTTTTTTTTATAAAAGAAGTCAAAGATTTTTTTTGTTAATCTGTTAGGATTCATTCGGAATATGTGTCCATAGAAATCAATCCTTTTTTTTCTCATTGTTTCGGAGAGTCTCTCAGACTTTGCGTAGAGGGCTTCGTTTCTGTAGAAAACTTGTTTGTTATTCTGGAATTTGGGACCCATGATCTTCCTCAAAATTTTCCTCTCTTTGATTTCCAATTTCTCCATTTGTCCTTTCCTCCCCATGACTAGTGTCTCTGCTGCATAGAGTGCTTCCGGCTTAATTACTGTGTTGTAATATCTTATCTTTGTGTTCCAAGAGAGGCTTTTCTTATTGTAAGTGTTTTTGGTCTTCTGGAAGGCTAATTCCATTTTGGTCCTTCTCGCTTCCATTGTTTTACCTTCAAGGTTGTTCCATTCAATCCATTCCCCTAGGTACTTGAAACTCCTAACCACCTCTATTTTATGAGCTCCTACTCGGACTCTCGTAGGAGTGTCTGGTATATTTGTCATAATCTTTGTTTTTTCGAAAGAAATCTTAAGTCCTAACTTCCCTGCCTGCTCTTGTAATTCGGCGATTTGTTCTTTGGCTTCCTCCCACGTTTCTGCGAGCATCGCCATATCGTCAGCGAATGCCAAACACTTAATCGTAACTCCTTTATTTTTTGTTCCAAGTCTAATTCCTCCTCTGGTTCTTGCATTCCATTCTCTCACAACTTTTTCGAGTGCACAATTGAACAACAGGGGGGAGAGGCCATCCCCTTGCCGGACCCCTGTTCTGATCTCAAAAGGTTCTGACAGTTCACCCATGAATCTAACTTTTGAGGTCGTATTTGTGAGGATTTCTTTGATGATATTCAGGGTTTTCCTGTCCAAGCCAAATTCCTCCAAAATATTGAATAGCGACCCTCTGTCTATGGAATCGTAAGCTTTTTGGAAGTCCACAAAAGTCACTATATATGGTTTCGCCCTCTGTTTCTGGTATGCTAAAATGTTTCTGAGGTTTAGGATCTGTTCAGGGCAAGACCTTCCTTTCCTGAACCCTGCTTGATACTCCCCGATTTGGCAGTCCAGCTGGGATTCTGCTCGTTCAAGTAATGCTCTGGACAATATCTTATAGGTCACATCCACCAAAGAAATCCCTCTGTAGTTGTTCGGATCAGATTTAGAGCCTCTTTTATGTAGAGGGTGTATCAGGGCCATTTTCCATTCCTCTGGAATCACTTCTTTCTTCCATATCTCCTCAAAAAAATTCTGGAGTGAGATAATTGCATTTTTGCTAGCATATTTCCATAATTCGGCTGTTATTTGATTTTCCCCTGATGCCTTAAAATTTTCCATGTGAGTCAGAATTGTCTGGATCTCATTTATAGATGGGGGTTTAGAGTCAGGGTTGGTGGAAGACTTCTTTCCATCATCGAACACCATCTTTTGGAGTGGTTCTTCGCAATTTAGGAGTTCCTTGAAGTAGTCTGCCAGTATCTTGCAGTTGCCCCTATTACTATATGCCATGTTCCCATTTTTATCCTGAAGTTGGAGGGTTGGGGGGTTGTATTTATTAAGCTTCTCTCTGAAGATCCGATAATAGTTTCTCATGTTATTCTTAGTAAAGTCGTCATTAATCTTACTGAGTATTTGGTCTTCTTGAACCTTCTTTACTTTCTTGATTTCCTTGGACACCATCCTCCTAGTTTCCACAAAGTGCTGCCAGGAACTTTCGTCCTTTTTGGTTTGCCAGATGTGCCACTCCTTCTTTCTCAGATCAAGTAGTCTATCACACTCCTCGTTCCACCACCTGTGCTTCTTAATCCTGGAGACAGGAGCAAACTCTTCTGCCTTAGTTATAAGACTCTTCTCCAACTGTTTCCAGCCCTGGCCTTCTAGTTCGCTGGTTAACTGACTCCATTCTTCCTTCTTCTCCTTTATTTTCTCTGGATCATATCTCCTTCGTGCACGGTTTTTCTTATGACAGTTGCTCTTAGGGATAATCTTAAATTTCACTTTAGATAGGTAGTGGTCCGAGTCGAGGTTGGCCCCTCTGAGAACCCTAACATTTTGGATTTCTTTATGAAATTTCCGCTTTACCGCAACATGATCTAACTGGAACTCTCCCAATAGAGGGTTAGGTGATATCCACGTCTTCTGCTTTCTTGGCAATTTCTTAAAGCTAGTTGACTTCAGGATCAAATTGTGTGCCTGACATAATTCAATTAGCCTGATACCATTTTGGTTCGTTCTCTTGTGTGCTGGGTAACACCCTACTATATGCCTGAACTTTTTCTCTCTCCCCACCTGGGCGTTGAAATCCCCTAGAAGGATGACATTATGTTTATCAGGGATCTTCTGAATCGTGTCATCAAGTTTTTCCCAGAATAGTTCCACCTTCTCCTTATTCTTTTTGTTGTCAATGTTTGTAGGGGCATGAACATTTTCCTTTATTTTTAGTTTTTTTTAATTCTTTTAAATATTTTTTTAACTCGGAGGAAATATAGGGAAAAACGAACTTAATCGGCTTTAGCGTTAGAGTTATTTGACCTGAATGCTAGTGCCGCGGTTGTGAAAATAAATCCGCTATTGTTTGCCATCCGCATTGGCCACGGACATAGAGAAGGCTGGATTCATTAGTATTCTACGGCTTTAGTAATATTGTTAGTTACATACGAATGTTCGCACTAACAGTAATCTGGAAACTAAATCATTTGGTGCAAAATGTATGTTGTTAGTTTTAACATTAAAGTTAAGGTCAGGCATCGTGCAAAGAGCGGGTTCGAATCCTCATTCACCTGTCGAGATTTCGGTTTTGCGTGATTTTACAAATTACTCCAGGTAATTGTAACCGACATGGTTCCTCCAAAGGATAATTGCCGAATTCCTTGCTGTTCCTTGCTCCAAGTACTTCCCTGCCCTTACTGACCTCGACATCGACCAGGCGTAAAGCAATAAGCAAAAAACAAATAGCTTACGCCAATGGGGATGGAACGGAAATGCCGTTTCTACTTTGAATACGCCATATACACTGAAGAGTCAAAGAAACTGGTATAGGCATGCGTATGCAAACACCGAAATATGTAAACACTCAGAGTACGGCACTGCGGTCGGCAACGCCTATATAAGACAACAGGTGTCTGGCGCAGGCGTTAGATTGGTTACAGCTGTCACAATGGCAGAATATCACGATTGAAACAAATGAGGCAGTTGTTCCTTCATCCAATTTTAAACCCTCAACCTTACTATTTATTGTATACGTAAAAATTTCCCACGTGTCATCTAGTTTTTATTAATAACGCAACGTTGTTACGCACTTCTCTCGTACTTGAAATGTTGTGTCAACCCGTTTCTGTGGTTGATTTATTGATTTACTAGGAGCTTTAAATGATACGACGATTACGCTGATTATACAGTTGGAAAGGAGCTGTTATGGTTTCTACACCAAGGATTCTTATGCGACGTTTATCCCTATTTGTTGAGTCCTATGTCATGTGTAAAATCCATTTTGTACTTAAAACTCACCAGCAGTTTTCTGTGGTTGCCAATCGTCGCCTTTGAGCTTTCCAATATAGCCAGCACATTAACTTATTTATTTGGTGTAGCTTGTTGACTTAAAAATGTTCTCTTTTCAGGCAGTTATCTACGACCACTGCTACAAACTACTGAAAAAAATATAACGTGGAAGAATAATAAGTTTGCTGGTTTTTGAGCTGCATCTATATTTTAAAAATAGTTTTGCCCTAAGTTTTGATTAACATTTCTTGGGGAATTTTATTTTAAGAGTGAACCAAATTTTAGAACTCTGTGTGTCAATTAAGTTGAATGCGTTAGATCGTATGTTCTTAGTATTAAGAAACTCTCAACATATTTATAAAACCCTCGCTAGTTCTAAAAAAGAAAAAAAATGACTGCTATTTCTCATGTTATGGGTCAGATATGTCAAGAAGCGTGTGTAGTGTTTTTTTATGGTTTTCTGGCATAGTAGTAAACATTTTTAAAAATATTTGTAGGTAATTTTTTTCAGACTTCGTGACAAACTATAATTCGATTTTCGCCATAAGTTTAAGAAATGTAAATAAATGTTTTTTAGATACAAGTTTTCAAACAAGATTAATCAATTACAACAGAAATTTTTTTGCGTTTTTTTCGAATTATGAGAAAAATATCCTACCTCTCTCTCCAACTGTTTTCTTTACGACGAACATATTGTTCCACTGCGTTACCCAGTTATTTTCTTAATTATTTTACCGATGTTAATGTACTAAATTAGTTTCGGATTTCTTTATAAGAAGATTAAACAGATTTGGAGTTCTCTATTGGGATAGAATCTTGATTTTTATTTCAATTAGAAAATAAACCATTTTAATATTAATTTCAACGAAAAATGATATTTGCTTGAAAGATTTCCTGTTCAGATAAAACGTATCGTGTTTTAGTTAAGATTCTATCGGATGGTGCATTTTTTTGTTACTTGCTAGTTTTATGTTTAGTTGGAAAGCTTTGGCCGTTTTTATTTCTTCGTGAAGAATAGAAGACGCGCAGTTTTTAAATTTATTTGAGGTGAAATTGGTCCCATTACGTTTTACAACTCTACCTTTCTGAAGTCTTATTAGTTTCATGGAACTGTGATGTTCTATTTTATCTCATTATACACAATGAACGAATGAGATTATAACTTCATAATCTTCTTTCTTTCGCCTATTGAATCGGCTTGTCAGCAATTTCATTAATTGTTCTATCTATCTCGGTTATATTGAACGTGGTACGAAATACACGAATATTAATGGCAGTCTATAAAGAAATTTCTTTTCGCATCAAAATTGTTATGAAAAATATAGGTGATAAATACTTGTATTCTGCAAAACATTTAACTTGTTATAGTAGTGAGAAAAAGGCTTTAATTATAAGATTTGTGTCGAAAGTTTCTGAAAGTTGATTTGATATTACCATATTGTTAGCAATGATTCGTTATTTCTATCATTACCAAGCGTGTTGTAGGCAGTATTGTCTCTTATTATAGTAGACAACAATGTATACGCTCTTTCTCTCCATCTTACAGACTTCTGAAACATAGCACAGCATTTTGTCTCGTATTAGGGCACCCTTATCCTGAATTAATGGCTCGACATTTCCTGGCAGTGACGTATGTTATACGCATGTTCATAAAATATTGCCCCGTGATCCCTTTTCTCCATTGCTCCCATCTGAATCCAGCATTTATCAATGTCTAAGCCTGGAATACATTTCTCTGCTGCCCGCATGGGGGGATGTGTTGAGAAAATTTTATTTTACTTGCGGCAAATATCCTGCTCTCCCTTTCTCTAGTACAGTGCAATTATTTTTGGTACCGCACACAAAAGTGCAGGTACAATGCACTGGATGCATCAAATTCACCAATACACCTGCACCGATTGTTATTTTGTTGCTATTTCAGTTAGTAACACACATACTACTTAAAATCAAACGGTATGATTGGTTTGGATTGTAAAACGTATACTATATTCATGGTTAGTTATTATTAGTGGTGAAGAGTAAATAATAATAGTAACATGTTGCTCTAAAGGTTCTGTACCTAAAATGGCGAAAACTGAATACTTACAACTCACAGTTTAAACTTCTAAAATTCCAACTATAGAGCAAAGCGAATAAATGGAAGTGAAGAATGAATTTTGGTATATCAGAAAACAAATACTAAGACATTTACAATGAGACATTACAAATGCGTGAAGAATATTGAATGAACTCTGAAACAGGTAGTGAAAATTTTTCTGAGTTAAGGAATTTACACAAATAGGTGGCATCGTGTAAGGAAATATTTTAGAGAAAACAGTCAACAAAACAAAGATTGCGGTATGTGCAATAGATATTCCTGACCAGTGACTGAATTGGGATGTCATAAGGTTGGTTTCGGATAGGAAAAGATGGAAAATTGCTCAGAATCTATCTATCAAGAGGCCGATAAAAAGTTAAGATTAAAGAATGCCAGATTGAAGGATTGCTTCAAACCTTTTTAATAGTTATTTTTCAATGATTATACTGTTATTTTTGATGTTAAATATTGACTCCACTATTTGGAAGTTTCAGTCACAAACTCTTTCCAATTTTCGCTGTCTCAAATCATAGAAAAAAAGGAAGAGGAAACAGAGATCAATGAACTTGACCCCATTTTGAGTCAGAACTAACAGAATCCAGTGTCTAGACACAGGAATGGCATTGTAAATCAAGCACGGTACCTCTAGGATTACTATTCCAAGGACGCATCGGTGTAACGGAACGACAGCAGTAAACCTGATACCCAGTATTAGCGTGGAGGATGAATTTCCTTAATCAGAGCGGCTACTTGCGCATTCCTCACGTACAGTGGTTACTGCTCAGCAGCCATTGTGAGGAGAGCAATCCTCGCATCAGGCAAGTGCACGCCGTTAAACTTTGAGGCAATCCCAGAGGCGGCCATCAAAGTTTCACGCGCAGGTGGAGGCTACTGTGTGCTCTCCAAACCTGCATCTTTCAGGGCCGCTCTTCTCCACCACTGTCGTAGCGTGAAATATGGACAGAGAACATTTGCCCCGTGTCTGATGCGGCTCACAATCGCGTTCTCCAGTGGTGGGGCATTCACACGCGGCGCGCTGAGAATGGTTTGACGTAGATATATAACGGATATCCGCATCCGCAAGTGCGGAACTTGCGCGTGAAATCCTACATCCGCTTTGGCATCCGCATTTTTAATGCGGATGTTTTGTTTAGTTGCAATATATATTGTTCGTTTCTCCTTATCGAGATTATGCTTATCGTCGCTTAGCTAACAAATAAAGTGGTTGTTTTCTGACGATCTTGCAATAAAAGTGACAATGAACAAAACGAGGTTATTATCGAAGCGACGAATTTACAAGTTCGCACTTCTATGTAAAGCAAAGGTCGGGCAGTAATAGACCGCACTGAGCCAGCGCTGTCACCGACCGACACTTTTCTTTTTGTTGTCGCTCGTTCGATTGAAGTGAGTTCAAACGATTCCGCACCGTATGTCGACAGTCATTAGTTTGGTTTAATTTTTGACGGTGCGGGCCGGTGTCGGGCTGGTCGATACGGTGAAGCGTATACAAAGAATTCAGAAATTTCTGGCCCATTACGACTAAATGTTGTTTTAGTGTTACTGATTGTTTTATAAAAGTGTCTTTTTTTTCAGGCTTACTGTAGGTTCATCAGATGTTTGTAAAATGTAAGTAGAGTCCTTGCATGTTCGCATTAACAAACCAAAGGTTTTGGCAGAGGTGAAGGTCGATTTTAAGGCATTTAAAAACACGGATTTTGAACCACGGACCTTCCATACTCGAATCACACGCCGCAAGCATCTGAATTTAGAAGTACTGAAAAATAGGTATTCAATCATATAAAGGTACATTTGTGTTTTAGAATAACAAAAATAAATTATACAGAAAGAAAAACTATTGTACGTTGATTTTACTATGTTTGAATATTTATTTGTCATTACGTCCAGATTTGTCTCTTGACTCAGATGGATACGGCGTACGATTAGGGCACTGGAAGTCCTTTGTTCAAATCCCTGTCTCAGTTGTAATTTTCATGGGTCTTAAAATTGACAGTCACCTCTGGAAAAACTTTGATGATAATATGCTGGGCCGCTCCGTGGTTCGAATTTCACGTTAATCTGTAGGTCTCCTTTTAAAAATAGGTGACAACGATAGAGGTGTACTGCGCGGCTGATGTGAAACTCGGTGACTGCAATTTTTAGAACACATGAAATTATTATTATTTTGCAGAATTTTTGTAGTGTATTTAAATTAAAATGTATAATAATCTTATTATTTTTTGCTGAAAAAAATATCGAGTGAATCGAAAGGAACCTCAAACCAAACAAACACGTTAAATGTGAAGTGAGTGACGCTTGACATCCAGTACAGTGATGATAATTTGTCAAAAATACGTTGGGATACTATTTTCATGCATAAGAGATCAAACAGTGAGGTGATAACAGTAGACAGGCAAAAAAAAAAGTATTTTAATGAACTTTATTACTTTCGTAGATTATAAAGTACGCCTACTCTAAAATATAGTACAGTACTCTATAATAAAGTACGGGTGGTAACCCTAGCTGCGATCTCCAAATTCCTTTTAAGGTAATTTTTTAACATTAATTCCGTGTACAACGAAGTGTATACGCATTAGGGAGGACTCCGGTCTGAATCCCCGTCCGGGAATCCAGATTTGGGTTTTCCATTGGTTCCCCAAATCACTCCAGGTGAACGCTTTCTTTAAAATACCATGGCCGAAATCTTTACAGTTCCTAGCCCCGATCTTTTCACGCCTCTAATGACCTCGACGTCGACGAGGCGTATAGTTAAAAAAAAAATCGAGCGTGGAGATGCGTGGTGGCATGGCCTTGTGCTTGACGCTTGAATTAGTCTAGCCACAAAATCCGCGAAGTTCATATGACAAAGACTGGTTTTTGACGCGAAGGTAGTTGTGTAAATAATTTAATTCACTTTTGAAACTATCCCACATTCTTTGTTGTTGAAAGAGGAGGCAAAAATAAATCAGTATGACAGTATTAAATGGAAATAAAATTTACTTATGAAAAAAGATTGATTTTAAATTTATTTTTGATAAAATATTAAAATCTAATTAATTATAAATTTATTTTCAACATCCGCATACACTTCCACAAAACATCCGCATCCGCTGATGTCAAGCTCTGAATATCCGCATCCGCAAAGATGACATCCGCAACAACCCTAGTTTGAGGCAATTCACTCTGCAAACTAGCATACAAGTAGTGCTGTGATTAGACCGTCAGTGAGGAGACTATTATGTAGTTCGAGTCCGCGTAGAGAGGACTGTGACCTACAATCAGAAAACGTGGGTTAGTGCGTTGGATCCCACTCGCAAGGGTCGCCATTTCGAGTCCATCCTTAGGAATGATTCTTTCCAATCAATTGTTGTGGTTCGTACTACGAAAAATGGAAAAAGTTAAATTTTCAGGATATAAACATTTTGTTTTAGGAAAATAATGATTTTTATTTTTAAAAATAACTGCATCAGAAATTGCCTACAATAATCACATATTTTGACAAGTAGCATTAAAGTGATTATAACTTCCTGACGTCTTTTAACTGTTTAGTTTCTGCCATAAATTGAGATTAAAAAGTGGCAACGCCTCAAATAATGAAATCTTTGCTTCATATTATGAAACTTATAGATATTTCTGTTGGTTTTTTCTTTGAGTACGTTATTTAAATAGATATATACTGTAATGGTACCTTTCCGTAAAGAGGGGGGGGGGGGACCATTACCTTGAAATTTTATCGAGAAGATTATTTTTTATTTGTTAAACAGGTTAATCTGGCGAACCAGAATCTTGTATGCTGCGAGATTTACAGGTAAATAAAATATTGAATTTATTTGATCTTCTGGCTTATACACTACCGGGTATATTTAATTTTAACGTTAAGCACAAGATATTCAAAACAAGCAAGCAATACCCGGGCTTTACAATTTGCCGGATAAATGCAAACATTAATAGATTTGAGTATTTCAGAGATTTTCAAAGTGTATGTGAAATAATGTGGCATCGCAGGCCAACAGATAAAAGTTAAACATTTTACAAAATTCCCAGGGGCGCCAATTAAAGTGAAAACAACATCATTCGAATTATGTTATGAAGACCAAGATGCTTAAAAGTTCAATATTGGTGAATATGGAATATTAGCTAGCTCAGCAATATTTCCATGATCAGAGCAGAGAGTCTATTCACAGGGATCGCTTACAGGTCTGTAAACCTCGTCAAAAACCCATGGAACCAATAACCTGGCGTTGGTACATTACCGTTGTTGCAACTGCTTGGAGATTGCGATCACTGCATCGCGGTCAGACAATCTGTGCGAGCGCATCAATGGTGATTGCCTCTGCGAGATAGTACGCTACGCCTCCAGCCACATCCAACCAGAAAACGTCTATCTTGAAGTACGGAAGAACAGCCAGTCGTATGTGTCGGGGCACACCCGAACAGTACGTCTGTACACGACCTCGTCTGAACAGCAAGTCTCTCTTGATGGCGTATTTTCTACCACCACGAAGAAATCAGCTTCCCCTCTCCCACCACATGGAAAAGAAGCTTAGCATCAACAAATGTAGACCCCGTGGCTAAACACGATTGTTGAATCGGCGTATTCCACAATCACGTGTGTCGCGGCGTTGCTGCCATTCGTCGTTCGGTTTTTGCGCGTAGTTCCTGTCACCCCGCATCCTCGGCGTCTTCGCCGGGGTGCGTTGCCCTTGCTCGGCTAACGGGAATTTTCCGTTCTCTACTGGACCTGCTATTGTCCTACCCCGTGACAGTCTGTCGCCAGGCAGGCTTTGTCTGCTGTTTGAACGTTCTTAACTGCCACTGAGTGCTAGCATTTTCACCGTTCAATGCCCTTTTTTTTTAACCGCAATCTTGAAATAAACTAAAAGTATACAACAATAGATCGGCCAACTGGGCTTAATACACATAATTACCTATGGGAAACCCAAATTTGGATTCGAACCGGCATCCTCCAGAATGATATATATGGAAACAAAATTTGAAAATCAATCTCTTCACAGAACCGAATATTACTCAATATGAAACATATTATATTTCGATTTATTGATGTTGATGTCATTAGAGAGCATAAAAAGTAAGAAAGAATTCAACCACGTATGTTCGAAGGAACCATCCCGTCATTCGTCTGCAGTGTTTTCCTGAAACTATGGAAAACCGAAATTAGGATGGCAAAATTGAGGTCAAACTGATGTGTTCCAGAATGTTAAATGTGCATCTATCTCGCTTGGTGACATATTATCACTTCGTTCTAATACTCCTATGAACAGTGTGTTTCTGAAAAAGGAACATACAATCCATACTTAAACAACTACTACGAAAACCGATACCACAGGAACATATTACCAAAATAGTGTAATGAGTTATGCAAAGATATTGAGGTTTTTTTATCATCTTGACGTCACTATGTCTTTCAACTCAGCTCATCTTCAAAAAAGTGAGGATCACAAAATTTTGTTCTTTGATTCGTGGCAACCACCTGTTGAAAATGAGCATTACGTTAAATGTAAATATACAAAAATATAGGTCAGTCCTTTGACTTCATATATCAAACACAAGCTGATCACTCTGACGATTGTGCAGACTTCTGCGGTCGTTGTCGATGTAATCTTGGTTTCCCAGATGGAACCAAGCCAATATGTTCAGACACCCTTCTGTGGATTTCATCAGAGGACTACCAGGCCTTGATTCCAGAGAGAGAAAGGCAGGTTCTGCCAACGCCGAGGCCATTGGCTGTATCTGGGGAGGTTTTTTTTTTTTAAAAAGGAAGCATCCCTGCATTTGCCTGGAGTGATTTGGGAAACCATGGAAAACCCAAATCCGGATGCCCGGACGGGGATTCGAACCGCCGTCCTCCCGAATGCGAGGCGAGAACTCTAACCGTTACACCATCACGCTCGGTCTGGGGTGTGGTATCTATCGCTAATTAGTAATATCTGACCATACATTTACACTGAGTTCTAAAATTTGCATTTCATATTTTTGGACACTTCAATGACTATTTGGTTAGTGGTAGAAGAATTCAGTTATTTTCATTTTTTATTTCCCTTAATACTTTTCACATTAATGTTTACCTGTTTAATATTGACTTCGGCTTTTGGTGGCGGAGTACAAAATGCTCGTAGTTCCCAAGGTTTCGTATAAGTTCATTGACACATTTCGTGGCACTTTTGTAGAATTTATGCTCTGATGACACCATCGTTGTTTTGGCGTTTGGGCGGGTGGTGAAGGTCTTCAGCTGAGAAATCCTCGACTCGAGATCGTTGCCGCCCATAAATAGCTTCCGAAGCGCTCGCAAACCATTTGGAGTGACGGCACTGAAGTTTCCGTCTCCAGCGTGGTCGGTTGAACGGGGGCCTGCGTCCCATGTTTCCCTGAGCGAACATGACCGTATTTGGTCAAGCTGTAGCCCGCCCGCTGTCTGCGTTCATATTATTGAGCGTTTTTTGATTTGCAACGCTTCTCTGATTCGCCTGGGGCATCATCTTCTTTCCTGAACCAGAACACTTGTATCTACATTAATAAAAATTAAATGCTGTTCGTTGGTAAATGCACCGCTTGAGGAAGGCTGGACCGATTTGGTTCAATTTTTTCAAAATTTTTTCGTAGAAGGTAGAATAAGAAAAGGAAAAGTTGGAAAAGTTGACCACAAAATTAAAATTTTGAAAAAACTGAAAGTTTTTTTTATGTACTGATGATGGCTATTTTTTTTAAATATTCATAATAGTTCGAACATGGTTTTTAGAGAAAGAAAAATTGCGAAAGTTGCCAGAAAAATTCTGTAAAAACTACAGGTGCTTTTTTCTAAGTACGTATTTTTTTAAAAAATATTCATAAGGTTGTTAGAGAAAGAAAAGTTGGAAAACATGTCTGGAAAAGTGGAAAAAACTGAAACTGCTTTTTTATGGACTGATTTGGCAATTTTTTTTATTAAGTGTTCGTATTAGTCCGAATGAAGTAATAACAGAAATAAAATTTCAAAAAAGTTGCCCGGAAAATTGGGAAAAACCGAAAGTGCTTTTTTCTATGAACCGATTTACCTCACTTGTTTTTTAAAAAAAATTTCACAGTATTTCAAATAAGTCTATTGGAGAAAGAAAACTCGGAAAAGTTGACCGGAAAATTCGAAAATAGCTGATAGTGCTTTTTCTATAGATCTATTTGGCTGTTGTTTTTTTTTGTTTTTTTTTTTTTTAAAAATAAATATTTGTCGTAGTCCGTTAAAGTTTTTAGAGAAAGAAAAATTGGAAAAGTTGCCAGGAAAATGTTTGAAAAACTGATTTTTTTTCATGGGATTTTTGGACGAACTTAAGACCATAATTCGCAATTTGAACGCCGAATATGTGTAATTCTTTTTTATTTTATTCTTTATGCTCCCGGGATGGAAATAACAAAATTGAATGTTTTCTATTAAAAATAAAAAAAGACTGGTAGATCTGAGGAAAAATCTGGAAAAACATAATTCCACTCTAAATTAAAATAAAATTACCTTTGATTTTTTGTGTTGTTTTGCAATCTGTCCAGCAAACATAGTTATTTTATTTCTATTTCATTAATATTAATTGAGGACATGGGCTTGATGCTATCTAACAAAATATTACCTTAATTAGGTACGCCAGCACTCAATCGCCAGATGCACGATGTATTTAATCAAGAGTTGAAACGTGAAACCAATATGATTGTGATGTATTGCGAGTATCAGTTCGAACGAACGTTCCGCTGTTGAATCGGCAGCAAAGATAATGAGTCAGGTTGTGAACGATGGAACTATAGAGATTTTCTTCTTGGACGCTCCTGTGGAACAGGAAAAACATTTTTGACCTAACTGATTTTGCCAACGATTCGCTCGCAGAATGAAATTGCACTTGCTTCATCAGAAATTACAGCTACCTTTGTGGGAAAGCGGTTAAGTTACCGTTGAACATTAATCCTTTCGAAGAACAGTACGATGGCCAAAGTTCAGTAGTATTGCAAATTGACCGATTGGAATAAGTGTATGATGCACATAGATAGTCTTTGGAGGCATTAGAACGAACGATGCAAGATCTAAGAAAAAGTGAAAACCGGCTGGGTGCTGCAATGATCGAAATGTCAACAAAACACCTTGAGGATTAACTGAGATTTCAAATTTAATGGAAGAAAATTGGTTAACATGAAATTCTGACTTTATTCAATTGTGACTTAAATTTTGGAATAAAACCGCATGGTTTCAAGTCGATCACATTCCACGCAAATCACACATTTCCGGAATTTCAGCGGGTTACTGCCGTTAGAATTCAAACGAAAAATTTCATACTTCTGAAATGTACTCCTCCTCAAATTGAATATCCATGGACACAATAAATATAGTGATCACCTAGAAATACGTTCTTTTTTTTCGTTGTTTATTCATTTTCAGTAGCTTTCACAAATTCACAAAACGATCACAAACAAATTTATGGAAATATGGACAGGACAACGTCTATCGGGTCAGCTAGTCACTAAATAAAATAGCGTGCCCACTGTCAGCTGAATGTTGTACTACAGATGATTTGCTGACTTTTGTTTTTGGAGATATGATTATTCACCCGTGTCCTGCGGATATTCTCGCTGATATTTATCTGGCCGCAAGCTGCATGGTATATGGTATACACCCGGTGTCTGTAATTACTTCATCTTTTTTTTCACCATTACAAGCATACCAGAAATCTACGTAGGTGTTTTGTATAACGGATGATTTTTTTTGTAATCAGCATCAAAGCGTACACTGTATAATTTTGGAATTAGATGTTTTTGTGGTATGTGGGCGTTTTGTTTAGTGTATTTATGAATAGAATGTTACATAAAATTCCTCAAACCTTTATGAAAGACTTATTGTTGTGATTAGTGGAACTCCGTACTTCGTTCATTGCTGAAATCGGGATTGGTTTGTGAGATACGTTGAAAGTTTAATTCCAGAGGAGTAACTTCATCAAATTGTACCTGGGAGCCATTTCACGACGTGATTGCCATTGACATCAATTAACAACAGCAAGCAGTTACTTTATTTTTTATCAAATTGTATGCTATTTACCTCTGTCAAC
Source organism: Vandiemenella viatica (assembly GCA_031002005.1). Classification (NCBI taxonomy): domain Eukaryota; kingdom Metazoa; phylum Arthropoda; class Insecta; order Orthoptera; family Morabidae; genus Vandiemenella; species Vandiemenella viatica. Next base: position 94,394,002 of record CM061919.1, on the reverse strand, counting down.
CAGTAATATTGTAGTATTGTAGGATTTTTTAATTTTGCATTATCTTTCTTTAGTTTAATTGCTTAATACATGAAGAGGTTCATTTCGCCTGTCAAGAGACGTCCGCGTTATGCGGGTTTGCATTCAGAGTTAGTCATTGACAGGACTCTTCATATTGCCGGAGCGTTCAATGAGTTAATATTTCAGCCAATCCGTTGTTAATCGAAATACTGTATCACCCTTTATTAATGATTTAATATTCATTACTGACATCAGAAGAAAAGCACAAATAAAATCACTGATGCACTCGTTGGAACTTGAATCGTTAACCTTTGAAAGACATTGCGATCGTCCTAGGAAATATTCTCATGGAATTAGTGGGTAACTCAATACCATAACTTTAATGAAGATGTGCAGTGTTATTTCAAAGGAATACTCCACGCTGTAACTGTATTATCCGGATGTGACCTGCCGCATGGCAAAAAGCTTACAGAGTAGGCGGCTAACAGACACAGAAGCATGAGTCGGTATGCATTGTACTTACTGGAGGAAATCCCAGGGTATCTTCCAGTGAGAGTGAGGAACATCAGAAATACAAGTAGCTGCAGTTAGAAAAAATTTCAGAACTAAGTATTCCCTTACTTAACTGTCTTTTGCATGTATCTCGACCATCCTCGCTAGCAGTGCTGCCAATTCTAAAAAAAAAAATATGTTATGCCACATATACGTTTAGAAAATCCCAAAAATATGCTATAGATTTCAGAAAATGCTGAATAAAATGTCCAAAAAAATTAAAAAGGCACATTAACATGCCTACCAGTAAAATTTCTACCCGAAATAGACTGTACCATTAACAGGTCTACCATGAATATCACCACCATTCAACACTTCCATCAAAACGAAATCCTACCAAAAAATAACTATACCAATAAGCAATTCTACTAAATGTTATTTCTACCTTCTAACATCTCTACCGTTTACGAACCATACAGCATGAGAACGCTACCAAAAACGTTCAACCACAGGCATCTCTACCAAACGCAGTATCTGTCATAAATATGTAGATCACTTTTACTTTCTACAGAATCTCAAGCCTACCATTAGAGTATCAAATTGTAAACCTACCTGAATAAAACGTTACTGGAATAAATCTATACCCCAAACATCATTACCAGAAAAAAAACCTACCTTATGGCAACGTTACCATTTCTTAACACTACCGAAAAAAAAAACTCTACCAGAATTTAACCTACCAAAAAAAAAAAACTTTTCTACGTATCATACAATGAAAGGAGTAGAAATATTAATTAGCTGGTATCTCTATGACACATCGTGATATGTGAATTTTATCTAAAAATTATCTGAATTAAAACTTACATATAGGCCTACATATTTTAGTTTAAAATAAGAATAAACCATACACGTTTAATGTTTTATAACAACTGAATTATTTAAGTTTATTAAAAAAATCTTTGTTAAATCCCTTTATGGAGATGCTTGCCTTACACCTTGTAAAATATATAAAATAATAAATTTAAAATTAACAATAATTAATAGCAATTCCTTGTGATGGATTATTCTAATAAATAAATGAACAATAATAAAAAAATTATCACTCCAAAAATATCGTGACTTACCAGGAAAAAGTGCTAAAAATGCTATATGCTAAATTGAATTCTTTCATGCTAAATCACGTGAAAATACGCTAAATTTAGCCATAAAAATGCTAAATTGCCAGCACTGTTTGCTAGCCGTAGTGAAAACGTCAGAATTTGACTGGCTGCGGTTCCTTCGCGAACACTTCTATGCAATTGACACCCGAAAGTCTTGCGGTATTTGAAATTATTATTAATTTTACTGGAACAAACCATTATGATTTGGCATATACCTGTTTAGGGACTAATCTTGTCGATTAAAAGTTACCACCAACTGTCTTTCAAATACATAACAGAATAATAATCCTTTGTGTGGCTACTTACTACCAAACATAACTTTATCAACTAGCAATACATGTCACACGGATCTAAATTGTATTTTATGTATAATATAGTGTGTGCACGTAAATAAGGACCGTCAGTGAATTAGTGCAAAATTTCTTCTCCAACGTATTTCTCCAGAAACACTTGTGATGGATGGAGTGTCGGGATCCTGATCGTATTCAGGTAGTAAATTCTCCCTTCCGTCCATCGGATCAAAGTTTTTACTACCCACGGACTGCGAGTGTGAGCCGTTACTCTACAGGCGCGAGATTCCTCGAAAACTGAAAACACGAAACAGGCGGGATTCGCAGACTTTTTAGTCAACTTTCCACTCATGACTGTGGTCTATGTTTTTCTGTCACAACGGGAGTAATTTCAACTGTTTCAGAGTGTAACATAACTGTCCAGCTATTTTGTTCTTATTTTATGAACCAGTCGGAGATTTTTTCATATTTACAAATTTCGCCGGGTAACTGACTTGTCATTTATTCTTATCGGAACTTTCCTGTTTTGCGATCAGCCGACAAATTGCAATTGAGAAACCCCTAAGGTTGCCTACAGACATAGCACAATGTTCAAACAGTTTATTACAGACCAGCATTTGAACTTTGCTCTGTGTAGGAATTCTATACCCTTTTTATTCAAGCATTAAATAATAACATTGAATAGAAAAAAAAAAAAAGAGAGCTAGAAAAGAAACGTTACCTCTAAATGCCTTCCCCCCTTTTTATTTATTACCTTAAGTATTTTTTCCATATCGACGTCCGAACGTTTTGTTTGCTGTTCAGTTATAATATATAGAATTAAAACTACGTGAAAAAGTACCCATATTAATACATAGAGGTAATTATCACAGATTAGTAATATCCATACGGAGAAGTATAGGATTATATCAATAAGCATATGCTCTCGTTTGGATTATATCTTTGGTCATAGCGAAAAATATCATGTCCGTGACAGTTAGCTAAAGAGAAATCGGTTTTAGTTTCTAATACGGAATAAAATAACAAAATTCTATCAGGGATTAATATCCATTTAAATACCAAGATGTTTACAGTAAATTAAATATAACAGTTTTATACAGTTATGGAAGTGTTAATGATGTAGTGGTTAGATTAATGATAACACGCTATGAGGTTTTAAAATCCACAGTAAGCCATAAATGTTTAACCTAAATTAAATATCACAACTCCACACCTTTATTGTAGTATCGATTTGTCATATAGTGGTTTGATTAATGAACATACCATATCAGTTTATAACGTCGATATTAAGCTCAAAAATATTCACGGTAAATTAAATGTCACAATTTCATATGCTTATTGAAGTATTAGTCTATGATGTAAGGGTTTGATTAGTAAAAACACGTTATCAGGTTTCATTATCGACATTAAGCACAAAGATGTTCATCGTAACTTGAATATCACAGGTTCGTTATTCTTATTGAGGTGTTAATTTATTATGAGGTGGTTTGAATAACGTTTTTAGCTCAATTTAATGTACTACATTTAAAAAAAACTGAAGAAATAAATAAGCGAAACCAAAAAATAAAACAAAATCTAAAGAGTAGTAATGTGACAATGTATATCTCTTAAAAGAGTGCCCATCTCGAATGCTGTATGATTTCTGGCACCTGTGTTTGGTGGAAAGTATTATAATTTCTTTTTCAGTTCCTTTGTAACGTAGTGTTGTAAGATGTACCACACATTTAAATTTAAGCCATACGGTCTCAAGATTTGAAAACCACATCCAAACAGGCACGATTGTTTTTTCGTGATGTCATTTCAGCCCTTCAGACCCACGCAACTGTCACAGATTAACAGTAATATAGATTATAGGCTCCCAACCTTTTTCACTCTACCACCCACTTTTAGAAAAAAATTACCCCACCCCCTTGTCAAAAAATTATCCCCTCCTCCTTTTCGAAGAAAAAATTAATCACCACCCACTTTACAGAAAAAAAGAACATATTGACACTCCTCCTTATAATAAATAACGTAACTCCAAATTTTTGCCTCTTTACCCACTTTTTAAAATAATATTCGATGGCACCCCTCTCAGGTGAAACGTATATCACATATGCAAAAAAAAAAAAAAAAACCTTGTTAAAAGATATAAATACTATTAGTGTATTGATCACAGTTTTTATAGAAATACACATTACAAAAACATATAATTAATTAGATGGCTGAGCTCCGTGGAAGGACACTAATTTTTCGTTATTTGATGCCTCGTGGCCAGTAATCTTAAATCGCCGCGTTCTACTATTAAAAATCTGTTTCTTCTCCCAGCTAGTAGGTTTCTGGCTGGATACAATCATGGGAATGTACTTAAAATCTACTTTGATGGAACCATTAAAGCCGTATATAATACTCAAAAACGTGGGGATGGTGGTCGGTCCCCATCATTGGCCTTGGACCATCTCCTTTGAACTGTTCAACGCCCAACTGTGGGCTGAATTTCCCCCGTTGAAAACAACTGATATAGATATTGGCTACTGGAAGACAGAAGCAGACGTATTAATTTAATTATCCGCATATTAAACAAATCTTATGAGTACAAGATAGTAACCATAAATGAAGTAAAGGCATTAAGCTCATCTTGAGTTAAAATTTAAAAAAAGTAATTTATTAAAACTATGTAACCTATAGATTTCTCTTCCACCTCAGATTTTCATCGTAAATCATTTTGCAGTAAGTTTTTATTATTCTCTCTCTCTCCTTTTTTTTTTTTTTTTTTACAGTTGTGAGCTTATTCTTTCTTGTATTCGGTCCTCCAACTACTGAAATTTTTTTAAAAATATAAGTGGCAGTCGTGGATGGCATTATTATCAATAAAAGTGAAAATATTGTTTGTGGGTTATACTCATTGCAAGTAGTAGAATTGCTACCGAAGAACAGATCAGACGCTAGTTAATAACTATTATTTTTGCGTTAAATAAAATTTATCACCATACTTCTGTCTCTCATAACACGTAAGTAAAAAATTTCAACGTATCTCTGTATCTCTTACTACAATTATGACATGAAAGTCTAGTAAAGACGGGATGGAATGCTAGCCCTAAAAACAAAAACAACAAACCAAAGACAAAAAGACCGGCGAAACTTGGACAGAAGAGAGAAAACTTGCCTTCAGTAAACGGATGCGAGAATACTGGAATGGCAAAAGAAACTCAGACAGAAAATGACCAAGTTTTGCGTGATCTTTACAGGTCTATCTGCATAAAATAAATAAATAAATAATGTCTTTAAGATGCGATAAATACGCAGCTCAGTATGAAACTCTTCTCATATCTGGTTATTGTGATCCGAACTGCACATAAACGGACATATTGTGCCAGAAACATAAGAAACAAAAGAAATGAGAATTATACAACCTTTAGTATATCAAAACAGACGTATCCCACGGTTGTATTGCACTGTTTGAAAAGTTCTAAGCTTCGGAAGTGATAATGGTAAACTGCAATATTTGGCTACCATCATTGTTTGTCGACAAATACAGTAGAAGTCAGATTATACGAGGTAAACGGGACGGGACCACCTCGGATAACAAAAAACTCGGATAACCGGAGGTCAAGGAAAGAGGTTACAATGAATCAAAAAACGTATTGAAACTGAAATAATACAATTTATTTATAGTGTAAAAATAATTTCTGAAGCAATAAAGTTGTTTTTTGTACATTAATTACGATCACTTGCCAAAAAGTATTTAATTGTCTTATGTATCATAACTTTGTTTCTCTTCTTAGCGAAGTATAGCACCAACGCTGTAGCATCATTATGGCGGCTGTTGTGCTTTCTTCCTGTTGCTCAATATACTCAATTCTTGCTTCTATTCTTTTTAAACCTTCAGCATGAGAAATATTTGGAATAGTTTCATTTTTATCTTCTTCGTCTTCTTCTCTTTGTCCGCTGACAACCATATTAACAATTTCGTCATCGTTAAGCCGATTTTGATTGTCATCCAACAACCACTCTTGTATATCTTCATTGTTAATTTCTTTTATGACTGGACGTTGGATGGCTAACTGTGTCAGTTCATTGTCATCTTGTTGAGCTAGATCGACTTTTTTAGGCATTTTCATACCAAAACGTTTCCTCCATGATGGTTGAAGCTCCCTGTCATATTACAAAAATTTGCCTCGGTTAACCCGGCGGCTCGGATAACCGGACTTTTATTGTACACATTTTCTGAGACATTTAGTTTTTAAATACACTTTTGAATAATAGCCATCCACAGCTGTAGCTGAGAAATTTTCGGACAGGGCTATTATTCTTCCTCTGCACTGCTAGCCGAATTAGCAATTCCTCTAAGGACATAATATTTGCACAAATTTATGTTTTTAAACTTTAAGGTTAAATTAAATTTAACAATAATAGCGAATTAAATTACACTGACAGTGCTAGCAGAACCTAGCAGTAACGTCATCTGTGAAACGTAAATCTCCTGGATTGAATGCAGCATACATTCCAGCGTTGGGTTTTACACCTCTCTTTTGTCGACAGCTCACTCGTCGGCAGTAAAATCCGTCTGATGGACGAACAACGAGCTGGCTAGACGGACAGTCGGGTCCAACAAAACTGTCGACATATATTTCCCACTGCTACCGTTCGTTGCAATAATATTTTCTCATTGTGTTCGACATTTCTGTTACGGTTAGTAGTTTTAAATTCAGTTACCCAAATACCGATGATTCCGCATCTCTGCCAATATTATTAATGCGAAAGTAACACTGTTTGCTACGTTTTCAGGGATAAACGACTAATCCGATCTCTATGAAATTTAACAAGGAGATATTATTTGCCATTAGAAAGGACACATGATACTTTTTCTGTATGAATAATATATTTTGTCATGGAATTTTGAAAAACTGACTGACGATGATGCTCTGCGGGAAACGAGCTGGTGGCTCAGTGGTTAAGTTGCAGGCCCCGGTTCGAATCGCGGTAAGAGCAAAAAAATTTAAGCGTTGTTTCTGATCGTATGAACCGCGACTGGACGTTCCGTTGTTTGGATTCCATGTTAAACTGTAAGTCCACCCACGACAGAGATGAAACGTGTGGCCAATCGAAACTCTGTCACGTAGGCCGACAATTAACAGTTCAGACCCTACAATGCAGTGCGCATTTAATTTTTTATACCACATCGGTCGATCAGGCTTTGTTTCTAAGGCCTCGTATCCACTTGAGCACGCTCAGGCGAATGAGCCGCTCAGTGAAGCGAGCGACTCAAGTGTGGACGCCTGAGCACGCTCGCAATGAACGACAGCGAGTGCGCTCGGGTCGAGCCGATCGGTTGTCGGTATTTTGGAATGCTCAAAGGCGAGCCAGTGTTTGTTCGGCGCTCAGTGTGGACGGTATTTGACGGTTTCTACAATGAGCGCGAGCACGTGGGACAATGAAACTTGCTTAACTCCAATTGATGCGTATTAATCAAAGAGGGTGTTATGGGATAGCTCCAGTATTATAATCGAACTAAAAAATAAGGTGCATGGAGTGAAATCGTCGAGATATGAAACTTTAGTATTGATGATGTAAAGAAAAAAATAACAAGCCAGCTAGGGTCATTCAGGCGAGAACGATCAAAACAGAAGAGAACTTATATAACGGGAAGTGGTAAGTGTTTTTTAATAGTATTTCTCACAGCTGAACGGATTTAGATTGAATTTGGTATTACGAAATTCAGATCCTAAGTGCCTAAAATCATATTGATTTTGTGCCAGGCAATATAATTGTTTCACCAATTTTTATTAAAAACTTGAAATCAATGCCATAATTTAAAAAAAACATAAAATAACCTTTAAATCTATATTCGTAAACACAAATTAAAAATAGGTACCAGCCTTCATATAATTTTGGAGTACCTCAATAGTGCCATCACTAAACGGATGATGCTTTGTTTATATACTTTGAACATATACTGCAAGCTTGTGTAGGGACTTCCTGAAGCTAGGAATCTTAAAGTTATTATAAATTTTATCTTCTGGTGGGATCGCCTCACGCATAGGCGTATCGTGCATTTTAATATGAGGTCCAACTAATGACAGCAAATTTTCGAAATCGATCTCGTAAAGTTTTGAAATAGTTCATTGTCTTCTTCTAAAGTCAATTCGCGAATTAAATTATTAAGATAATTTCTTCGCTGACGATGACGTTCTCTAATCCATCAACTTGGTAACTTTCTTCTCTGTTTTGACATCGTATGGATAATAGTAAAGGCCGCAGCTACGCGTGACGATACGTCAATAGCCGAGCGTTTTCTGAGCACTGACACCAGGCTCGTTCGAGCAAAATTTCCTTTTCCTTGAGCACGCTCGAACGAGCGCGCTCAAATGAATGAGCGGCTCATTCGCCTGAGTGTGCTCAAGTGGATACGAGGCTTAACGCAGTCAGTTAGGGTATCACCATTACCAACAATATTGTAAATGTATCTCTATGTTTGTTCCGTGCTGGTGACTAAACATGTATACCGATACTAATGAAATTTGCCAAGGAAATACTTTGTATCGATACGAAGGACACACGATACTTTTTTCGAGATAAATAACATTTTAGTCATTAAATTTTGAAAACTAGCTGAATGGTGCCAAACAGACGTATAACGTGTGTAAGTCTGTGATGTTATATCGGTCGTCCAGCCTGTTTCTGTCTGGCATCTGGTAGTGTATGATCTGTTCATAAATTTCGTTTTCATACAAAATGTGTTATGTAGTATAGATGTTGATTTTTGCTGCACCAGATTATTATTTTGTGTTTACTTAAAAGTTTCTGACATCAGCAGATTTTGTTTTCTTTTTTTGACATGCATCGCAGGAGTAAAACAGACCTAGCAGAGCACGAGTAGATAAAATAATTACAAACAAAGAATCTGATTCTCATGCTGAAGAAAGAAGACAAGACCAAGCTGAGAAACAAGATACCTTCAGTTAACCTCCCCCCCCCCCCCCCCCTCCCACCTTAGTTTTGTCTAATTTTTAAATATGTTGCATATTGATTCTCTTTGTGAGACATGTTCGATGTTAGAATGATATGGTGACATCAAGTTATCCTGACTACATATTTTTTGGGACACCTATTAAGTACCTTACTTCTTTACAAATCTAATCTATACTGCTATAAGTCTGTAAGCAAGTTGCGTGTGTCTCTTTATTTGATTGGGAGCCGCGCAAAATCTATGACAGCAATTTGGACGGGGTTTTCAAATTTTTAGAACTAATGGTGCGAGTCAAAATCTGCGAAAATAGCTAATCACAATAAACCTTATTACGCCAATATTTTCTCGTTATATATCATTAAGGAAACGAAATTCAGTTTTTCTTCTTCAAAGAAAGATGTCTTACAAGAACGCTAACAGGTAAATACGTAGTTTTTCCTTAATAGCTTCTACAGAATTGTCTATTATTTCTGTGGACATAATTCGATTTATATATACCTGGTGGCTCTCATGTGCAAATATTCTTAAACCTGTGAATAAATTTTAGCTGCTGTTCAAACCACAGGCGGTAAAATAAACTGTTCTTTCTATAAAATAACTTCGTAACCCTGATTTTCTAATGTTTATCTCCATACGTGCAATTGAGTTATTGGTGATAGCAACATGCAACCAATGAAATTAAAAATTAATTACCCATATAACACCTTATGTTACACCGAGAAAATTATAAAACTAGATCCATTATGCCTTATGCTGTAACGTAGCGTATCAATTGCCATTCTGGTCCAGGCTGCATTTCAGTCTAACGACAAACTGTAGTAGTTTACGTCGCGATACATGACGTCACAACGTGACATTGCTTTTGAATGTTTCTTAAATAACTGATAACGAAATTCCTCGTGACTTTTGATGTAAGAGAAGGTTTAATTATCGTTCTGGTCCAGGCTGAATTTCAGCATAACCACAATCCCCGTCAATATATTACGAGCCCCTTACGTTAGCAACGTCGTGTATCGCGAACCCGACAAACTTGGCTTCTGTCACATGCGCATTAATACATTCACTGTTTCGCTATCGAAACTTGGCCTGCTGGAGGTACTTATACACGACTAAAATGATAACATCAATAATACGGCTTTATTGAAAGCAAAGAGAAATTAAAATAATTAATATCCTAAAGCTTCATCGCATTAATTATAAAGCTAAATCCATATTGTCTCTTATGTTTCAACAAAGCTTATCAACTGTCATAATGGTCCAGGCTGTACATCAACCGAACCACAACCTCAGATAATATAGACGTTCGAAAATCATAGGTTCAGTGAAACGTGCATTAATACATACACTGTACCGTGAACAAATCAAGACATTTTGGAATTATTTATCTGTGGCTGAAATAATGGCATTAGTAATACCGTGATTTGAAAGGGAAGGAAATTAAAAATAATTTTTAACGTGTGATACCGGGCACGATTAGTTTTAATCCACGTAAATTTACATTTTATAGCAAAAATAACTGATCGTATTAACATATCTTCAAAATAAAACCAATATCCTATCAGCAAATGGAGAAAAAAAAATATTTCAGAAAATTAAATTGGGATTGGGAATCACTGGATGAAGGTAAGAGGGTGAAGAGAGTGCTGGGAATATACAGGGCATATGTTGGTGATGGGGCATGGTGGGATATTGGTCAAAGAATTAGGAATTGGTATGTAAGGGGAAGTACGACCATGACCACAAGTTGGCGCTCGATTTCACGCATAAGGGAGCAGGAAAATTTACTTTTGTTGGTAAGGGTGTCAGGGATTGGAATAAATTACCAAGTGAAGTAATGAGTAAGTAATGTACCAAAAACCCTTAAGGAATTTAAAATTAAAATTTTTAAATCAGAAATATAAATGGGGGAGGGATTTAACAAAGCAATTACAAAATAAAATGTTAAAAATAAAAAGGAGTAATTAGATAACTGGGAGAATTGACACCAGAGTATTAACTCCATTGCAATTGAAATAATAATAATAATAAATCTTGCAGTCCTCCGTATCAGCATTTAATGTTACAGTGACCAATCTACTAAGTAAGGTAAAGATAACATTTTATTTCTCTTAAACATTGTCACATCTACTCACAAAAATAAAACCCTTTCTAAACAATTTTTTCTTCTTCTCACACTAATTATCTCTACGAATTAGTGCAGTTAATTTTTCAGATAGATTTTCTACTAATACATAAATTGTATAACATTAAAATATGAATGAAACAAAACTCTTGGACATCAGTATGAAAACTAAACCTAAGGCAATAACTAAACAAAGGATTTAGAATTCACTCCTCTTAACGTTAATATATGGTAATAGAATAAAATCGGTAAAGAATTTTTACACATACCAAAGCACACGCGCGTGAAGCAGCGGGCAAATGCTAGTTCCAGTAATAAAATTCAAAATCTACGCGTAGTCGCGGGTAACAGTTAATACATTTATAAGAATGTCGCTCGCTGGAGTGGGAAGAAATATTTATGCTGTGAGTATTTTCCTGCATTGATTGGATGCGACAGGAGTAGCTTTTGATAAAGCTCTCCAGCCATCCTTACCTGGGTTTTCCCAGATCACTCAACGAGAATGCTGGCATGGTTCCTCACAGTAGCCAATGGGCGCCTCCTGCCATATCCCGTATATCCCTTCCAAACTATTACTCTTTCGGATAGGTGCAATGCACCCTCCGCCACACACTTTTACTGAATCGCGGAGTAATAATAATAATAATAATTTAGTCCCAGCGTTATATATTTCTCTTTGACATGAGAAGGGAATCGAAACTTACTCACGCTTTAGAATGTGACGGAATTGGGATCCCTCTGAACTTATATCTCAACATCGGGTTAGTTTTACACTAATTAAGAGATTTAGTGCATGATTTTAGTGCTGTTGCTTTGGTTAAAAGAAATAAATCAATAAATTAGATGTTAATTTTTAACAATAATTTGAAGATCACTTATCATCTTGGAAAAAAAGTGCAATAATAATAATAATTTAGTCCCAGCGTTATATATTATTCATTGACATGAGAAGGGAATAAAAACTTACTCAAGCTTTAGAATGTGACGGAATTGGGATCTCTCTGAACTTATATCTCAACATCGGGTTAGTTTTACACTAATTAAGAGATTTAGTGCATGATTTTAGTGCTGTTGCTTTGGTTAAAAGAAATAAATCAATAAATTAGATGTTAATTTTTAACAATAATTTGAAGATCACTTATCATCTTGGAAAAAAAGTGCAATAATAATAATAATTTAGTCCCAGCGTTATATATTTCTCTTTGACATGAGAAGGGAATAAAAACTTACTCAAGCTTTAGAATGTAACGGAATTGGGATCTCTCTGAACTTATATCTCAACATCGGGTTAGTTTTACACTAATTAAGAGATTTAGTGCATGATTTTAGTGCTGTTGCTTTGGTTAAAAGAAATAAATCAATAAATTAGATGTTAATTTTTAACAATAATTTGAAGATCACTTATCATCTTGGAAAAAAGTGCAATAATAATAATAATTTAGTCCCAGCGTTATATATTTCTCTTTGACATGAGAAGGGAATCAAAACTTACTCAAGCTTTAGAATGTGACGGAATTGGGATCTCTCTGAACTTATATCTCAACATCGGGTTAGTTTTACACTAATTACGAGATTTAGTGCATGATTTTAGTGCTGTTGCTTTGGTTAAAAGAAATAAATCAATAAATTAGATGTTAATTTTTAACAATAATTTGAAGATCACTTATCATCTTGGAAAAAAAGTGCAATAATAATAATAATTTAGTCCCAGCGTTATATATTTCTCTTTGACATGAGAAGGGAATCAAAACTTACTCAAGCTATAGAATGTAACGGAATTGGGATCTCTCTGAACTTATATCTCAACATTGGGTTAGTTTTACACTAATTAAGAGATTTAGTGCATGATTTTAGTGCTGTTGCTTTGGTTAAAAGAAATAAATCAATAAATTAGAAGTTAATTTTTAACAATAATTTGAAGATCACTTATCATCTTGGAAAAAAGTGCAATAATAATAATAATAATAATTTAGTTCCAGCGTTATATATTTCTCTTTGACATGAGAAGGGAATCGAAACTTACTCAAGCTTTAGAATGTGACGGAATTGGGATCCCTCTGAACTTATATCTCAACATCGGGTTAGTTTTACACTAATTAAGAGATTTAGTGCATGATTTTAGTGCTGTTGCTTTGGTTAAAAGAAATAAATCAATAAATTAGAAGTTAATTTTTAACAATAATTTGAAGATCACTTATCATCTTGCAAAAAAAGTGCAATAATAATAATAATAATAATTTAGTCCCAGCGTTATATATTTCTCTTTGACATGAGAAGGGAATCGAAACTTACTCAAGCTTTAGAATGTGACGGAATTGGGATCCCTCTGAACTTATATCTCAACATCGGGTTAGTTTTACACTAATTAAGAGATTTAGTGCATGATTTTAGTGCTGTTACTTTTGTTAAAAGAAATAAATCAATAAATTAGAAGTTAATTTTTAACAATAATTTGAAGATCACTTATCATCTTGGAAAAATAGTGCAATAATAATAATAATAATAATCATTTAGTCCCAGCGTTATATATTTCTCTTTCAAATGAGAAGGGAATCAAAAATTACTCTAGCTTTAGAATGTGACGGAATTGGGAACCCTCTGAACTTATATCTCAACATCAAGTTAGTTTTACACTAATTAAGAGATTTAGTGCATGATTTTAGTGCTGTTGGTTTGGTTAAAAGAAATAAAACCAATAAATTAGAAGCTAATTTTTAACAATAATTTGAAGATCATTTACCATCTTGGAAAAAAACGTGCAGGTTCAAAGCAGAAAAGACAAAATAAAACCAAAACTCTTCACTTGCCAAGACCCTCATTCAGAAGGTTCGGATAAGACATAAGACGACTCAGCTAGAAGCCGGCACCGTTCATCCATATTTCTGTATTCCCAGAATTCGTGCAATCACCCCAAGAGATTGCCGGAGAGATTTCTTCACACATGCCATGACCGATTTCCTTGCCGTTTATTGCACAATTCTTTCCCGACTCTTGTGCACTTGACGCCAAACAGGTGTCCAAATAAAAACGGAAAAATAAGTAATCAGAAACCAGTTATAAGCTACAGTGGTTAAGACAATTCTGTGTTAGGTATGGATGAATTACAGGCAAAATTACGGTTAGTTGTGTACTCTGGATGAGGCTCTGCACGACCTCATTAAAACTCATCCATTACTCCAAATCTGAGACATATCACCGAGTTAATTGATGAGTATATAACGGAGCAATAATTTCTTAGCCCCCGAAGGAGGGTAGATAGTAAAGCCTTTAGACTATCGTTTTTCAGAAATTAAACAAAAAATAAGCGAAAACTTTATTAAAAGTTACATAGATACTACGATTAAACATGAGCATTTTGTTTTAATAGATTTAGGATAGAAAAATTTTATTTTAGAGAGTAATCCAGTTTTAAGGTTTTATCAAACATGCTGTTAATAGGAAAATTATAGCGTTGAGTGATCGGACAGTACCCGGTACAAGTGTATATAAAAAACTTTCATGTACACAATAAGGAGGCACTTATTTAAACAGATAAGCAAAACTATGTCAAATCATTTTCAATATTGAAATAGCACCACGGGAGATTGCCGGAGAGGTGACTACCTGCGGGGAGCTAGCTCGCCAAGTGACCTTGCATTCAGCTGGTCAACAGGGTCCGTCTGATTTCTCCGCAACTCATCTGCTACGGTAAAGAACGCCGACGATGTATAGACACTCTTGCGTCATTCAACCTCTGAGATGAGAATAATGCTCTAAATTGTTCAAAAGAAACTTTTAACGTTCAGTTCTGTTCAATAAACCAATCAATTTTATATTTAAAGAAAATAATAGGTGTTGTAAACCCTGCTTTCAATAACTTCCTTTCCAATCAATCAGTATATCATTGAATAGATGAAGATTTGTGTTTTTAATGGTATTTTAAAATTACAATTGCTTTGATTAAAAGTATTTCAGAATTGGAATTTCGCTTCTCTCGGATAGAGAACACTTCCATTCTTGGCGCCTACCCGGGATTAATTTTGCAAATTAACTTATTAATGAATGCATCTCATTATTTCATTCTAATTTTAATAACGTCATAAAACTAGACGTTACAAACCTCAACAAGGATGGTCGTTATGGTCTTAGCCAGGCTTGGAAATGTGTGTTGAATAAATAATAAATAACTCGGGACCCACAGATACTAAGTCGTAAACGTCATGTCTCTGGATAACTGATATTGTCAGAGAATCGACAGTCTCCATAGAACAAATACGAAAACAACCAGCCACGCCAATCTCTAGCAGGTTCAGTAGGCGGCTAATCTCCTGAAGACGACCTAAGCCCAGGTCGAAACGTCGGGAAGAAGAAGAAGAAGAAGCATTTCGATGCAGCATTACTCTCGTAAGCAATTTATATTAGTATGAAGGCTGCGAAAACAGCAAAATCTTTTATGATCTATTTATGAGTTCCAAACAAATTACTGTTCTAATGTTGCTTCAAATGATCTCAGCGCAAAGTAGAAAATAGTAGCACGCGAATAAAATACTTATGGCCCTAGTTCGTCATTTCTCGCGTATGTGCATCCACATCACTTGATATTTTAAGAGTTATTTTTCTGGATTAAATTAGGGGTAGTTATTGTAAAACACAATGATTACAATATCTGTACTGCAACCGATCGTATTTTTAATATCTGCAAGAAAAACAGAGTACTCTGATTTTTATGTGCTATAAAACTAAGCAGAAACAATATATCACTGGCACATACAACGCCTCTTTTAACAAACTTAATCAACACGTTCTCATGCCATTACTATCCTACACACCTCTCTGTACCTCCCAGCGGCATCACTCATATCTCTTGCTCCACACCACTACCAACCTCCTAAAACCTAGATACAACAGAATGCTTAATATTACAGCTTTACACTACACAAACTACTTATGCTGTGAATCCTTATCTTAAACACACCTGTAATTTTTTTCACAGCTTTATCAATCCTTATTTCAGGATGCAGTCTCTTTAAGCCAGATGAGCTATAATTTACAGTTTACAATGTAATGCCACATAATTTTGTTCTAACTCCTTCCAGGCGGATCGTTCTTAAGCAACTCTCTTCCATTTCACGCCTGTTACTCGTCGAATGTCCTTATCCCAACGATCCGGGGGTCTTCTTCTTGCTCTTCGCAGGTTCCTTGGTGTCAAATCAAGAATTGCCGTAGTCCATCTGTCGTCTCTTTTTCGAGCAATACCACCAGCCCATTCCCATTTTTGGGTCGAGACTCTTTCTAAGATATCTGTCACCTTGGTTCTGGAACGAATGTAAACCGCTTTTTCCTGTCTATTCTTGTAAACCCTAGCATTGCTCTATTCATACTTCGTTGGACCGTTCTCACTTTCTGTTTCATGTGACTGTTGAGGGTCCAAGTCTGCCAGGCATATGTGAGGACCGGTAATACATCTGTATGCATTACATGAATTATATACATTTATCCATAATGTCATATACTAATGACTTGTGAAGTGGAAACCTCACAAAGTTTATCTTCTTCATACAGTCTAACCAACTTGAAGAGTGATAATAGCGATTTCTATGTTTGAAATAAGTTACCTCGATGTAAATTATGTCATTACTAACTGTTCTCAATCATCCGCATCACTGCTAATTTAGAACTTAAATTTTTTGAAATGTTGCACGAGAACGTTTATCAGGTATTGAACAGTATATGAAATTTATTTTACCTATTCTCTCCAAAGCGGTCTATAGGGATGTTGTTTCTGTGCTGAGGAGTGGACAATGGATATTCTGCCGATCGGTACCCATTAACCCTTCTTTGTGGTCGTACTGGACGCACAAAGGGAAATTATGGACATCGGATTACATATTTTAATAGGCGGCATTTGCATGTCAGAAACAATGCTTAATTGATATTCAAATTATCCTCGTTGTGCTGCAGAAGGACCACTTACAGCGACGTCATCCCTTATGCATGAGGAGAGCCGTGCGCTATCTGTGGTGGACGCCGACTTCGTTCACTGTGCTGAATTGTCGCTGAGGTGGGAGCAAGTGATTAATTCGGTAACAGCAAAAATAGAACTACTTCGCTCCGGCGACTCTGACCGACGGAAGACTATTTTTGGTTATAACGAATAAACCGAGCGATGAGGCATAACAATTGAATTGTCAGTGGATCGTTTGAGGTACACAACATCACTAATTGAGATATTTTTACTATCAGAATATTTTGTTATTAATTAAATAGTAACTTTGGACGTTTAAATTTCAAGGTCAGAGATCGTCTAGCCAGAACAAAGAAGATCTCTGGTTACGGCTATGTGTTGTAAAAAAGATGGCTTGAGAAGCAGGAATAAAAGACGTTCTAAAATCCTGGCGGGAGAAACGTACAATTGTAGTTTAATATTGAAAAAGATAAGCCCGAGGGCAGAGGAAAAGTATAATTGTACCAATAAACTGTAACCTTGTGTAGAATAATGTTTGTAAACAGGATAACATAAGGTAATTGTTATTATGAACGTGTAATAGACGATAATTTACTATGAGCCGTGGTATTAAACCCAGCTTTGGATGTAGATGATAAACAAAGATCTTGCAGTACTAATTCGATACTGGAAATTGTAAAATATAATTGTGTTTACTTATAAATAAGGAGGAAACCTTATAAACTGATATCTTCAGTGATTCAGATTTCGGTTTTGCATTGATTTCCTAAGTCGATTTGACGATACAGCAAGGTTCACCCACATACTTATCCTTGGATATTTCCATAAAACCGCATTTCATGCGATATGGATTGCGTTATTTTTAAAGTTAACTTGATTTTTCTGTGTCAGTGTAGACCACGAGCAATTCCAAGCTCGAGGGCGTCTAGCTTAATGTGGTATACGGTATGGCTCTATACTTTTTTTGTGGGGCACCGCGGGAGCTTACGTACGGCTTGCCGACATCTTTACAGCTGTCACGAGAATAGTGCCAAGGAAGGCATTTGGCCATGACCCTCTGAAGATACTACTGCGGCATTCGGCTGGAGTGAAATCGTGGAAAACTGAGATCGAATCCACTTCCTTTTGGACCTAAACCTCTCCGCTCCAAAATGGTCAACAACTATTTCCACTTGTATGATAAAATAGAAATTTGCAGTGTGAGTTCTCACTATTATTTGTTCCTGTACAGCAACGTCCGGGGCGTTTCATGATAATGGCGGGTGGAAGAAGTTGGAACCGCTGATCAGTGGAAACGGAAGGAGACGTTTTTTTTTTTTTTTGATCTACCGTCTTGTAACTAAACAAAACGCGTTTCGTCTTTATTGTCCCTAAGAAGGAATCAAACCCAGTTAATATATATATACTAGCTGACCCGGTCACGCGTTGCTGTGACTTAGTAATTATAGTACGTAGGATTAATGTTATTCTAAACTTCCCAAAGTAGTCAAATTAATATTCACTAATAAAGACAAAACATTGTAGTCGATTTGGAAATTCAAATGTAATTGGTAAATAATTACGGAGAGTTGAAATTAAGCACAAACGATCATAAAAAAATTAATTTACATTTTATTACAAATTACTTAATTGAAATTGTATAAAAATTGATATTTATAAAAATAAATAAATAAATAATTTTTTATTTATTTATTTATATAAACTAAAATTTCAGTTTTATAAATGAGTCCTATGAAGTTGATTTTTAAACATTTTTAACAATTATTTTAAATTATTACAATTTATAATTTTAATTTATCTAAGCGCTAATTGGTGCACAATATTTTTAGTTAGCCTGTCTTTTGCTAATACAAATAGATTTAATGGTTTCTCTACACGTGAGCAGGCGACATATTCTTGCCCATGGGAGAAACACGTATTTTCCAAATCCAATCCGCAAACGGACATTGTTTGGTCTTGTGACTTATTTACTGTCATAGCGAAAGCCAAACGAATCGGAAATTGAAGCCTTTTAAATGGTATTGGTTATTCTAACTGTATCATTCGAATTCGTGGCAACAGGACGATTTCTCCTTTAATCATTCCAGTCAAAATAGTTGCTTCAAGAACATTTCCGGTGATCCTTTTGATCACCAAACGTGTACCATTGCATTATCTAGGTGGATTCAAATTACGAAGAAGAATAATCGGTGAACCAATCATTAACCGGAGATTGTGTGGTAGCATTCCTGTTATATCCAAAAAGTTTAAAAACTCATTTGGAAAATTTACGGCTTCATTTTCATCTACAATAGTATCTATTGATTTAAAAGACATCAGATCACCTGGCAACAACTGTCGTATCTGGAAGTTAATTTCGTTGACATCAACATTTTTTGCTGCCAAAATAGCACGATTACTGATCCAATTATGATCTAAGTAATTATTTGATATATACAGGAACACGCGCTGAGTTAGTTCATTTCTGAGTGAACAACAGTGCAGAAACAATTTGATGTATTGTGTATTTCAATGCAGTTCTATTTCACCTTTTCCAATATCCAGAAATTGCTTACAAAATATTTGTGCCGATGGATCATTTTGCAACTGTACTTGCATGTTCATGGTCAATCAAAGTGTTTCGACATTCCGCCATAAAAACGATTGTTTTAATCATACGTTAAAATCATCGGCAAAAGTAGAGCGAGGAATCACTGGTAATGTCTGTCGGAAGCCACCAGATTCTTGCATACGACGCTCAGCTGTCCTGATTCTTTAAACTTCCTTACTTGCCGCGATTTGTGTTGTTGATTGATGAGCTCTCTCGTCGTGCGTCGTGCCTCTCTGCTACACGCATTGTCGAGGTCTGATTCTTTTGCGACATTTCACTGATAAATATTTTAATTACAACAAAAAGTGCATTTCTGGGCGCCTTAAAATAAGACACTATAATACAGTGATGAAACCGGAATTTTTGGGTCCATTGAAAAATACAGTAAAATGGAAGTTAAGAACTAATGAGGAAATATATAATAACATTGAAAAATAACAGAAAAAGAAGAATTATATATTTTTGATACATTTATAGCACGGATGATACCAGGCTTTCAAGAGGTTTAGAAAGATTTGAAACGAAATAATACCAGTGAACTGTATGGAAAGAAAGTTTTTCGATAGCAGACTTTGAATATGGCAGGATTCAAAGGTAGAGAGGAGTGCAATAATGAAGGAGTACTGCGGAGGAAGAAAGAAAAAACAACAGGAGAGGAATTGAAATTGACACGTGGTCTCTAGCTGAACAAAAAGAAGAAGAAAAATGATAAGCTAGCGAGAAATACTTACACGATTCGAATTTATTGTAACGTTTTCTTCAATGTTATATTCTGTGTGTAATTACTTTGTGTTAGGTATAATGACACACAAACGATGAACAACAATACGGTATAATTATAACACAATACACAGCACAATTAAAATTGAAGAAACTCGCACTATGGCGTGGAATAGACTGTAGCATAAATAAATCGAAATACAACCCCATCTACTGGATGGTTCGATAAATTAACACACCGCCATCTGTTAGGAATAAACTGTAGCAAAATAAATTGAAACAGAACTTGATCTACTGGATGATTACCCAACCTAGCTAACCAAGTGTTGTATCGATAAGTTACCACATCGCCATCTGTTAGAAACTTATGGAACTATAATAATAATTTCGTGTGTCGTAATGACCTGGTGACATGGTTTCTACTGGCTGGGCATTCTGCCACTGTCGTAGGCGCCTTTAACCTAGCCCGCCCATCCTGCCTGATACAGGAGACCTACATTTTAACGTCGAATCCGAACCACAGTACCGTCCTGGCGTATTTTACCTCACACAGCATGCTGCACCGGAGATTAATGCCGGGTTAAGTCTCTATAAAAATCCCAGCCGAGACAGGGACTCGAACCGGGGACCTTTCCATCTCGAGTCAGACGCCCTAACCACTAAGCCAGCAGACCGCTTATTTTGGTGGCTTACAAATAATTACAAACCATTGTGCTATGACAAACATTTAATGAACATTTATTTCACAAATAATAAATATTGAGGTCTATAATCCAGATAAAAACTATCCTATCTTTTAAGTTGTACTAAATTACACATAGTAAGCCAAATTTCAACTAAATCAGTTATGTAGTTTCGGAGTTCATCCCGGACGAACATCGTGACACGAGATTTTTATATATAGAGAAGAGATATATGCATTTACCTAGGAAACTGAAGATGTCTTATATAAAGAAAGACGAGACGCGTTTTTCGTGAAAAGCATGTTATTTTGTTCCAATACAGAAGACCAATAACAAAAACATATCATAGCACCTGAGGACGTTAGGCCGAAAGTAACCAACATTGAAAGATTCTTATTTGAGGACCACGGAACGGCAAAACTAGTTGGTTATATCTAAACCACGTTGCACTGAAAACCTAGCTTCTTGTAGATACTTAACGGTGAGTTCGAGAGAGCTAATATATATCTGTGTCCTACCTCTTGGCAACTGATATTTCAATGTATTATTTAGTAACCGTAAGTTGTGACTACAGAAAGCAAATCAACGCAAGCTTGGAGGTACGGGAATACTAAACATACTGAGGAAGAGGTTAAAAGAGTTGTGCAAATAATCACTGCATTTACAGGTGGTCGAAAGACACAGCTGCTTATGCAAGAGTTCCATTAGGTCAACCTCTTACAGCAACTATATCGCAAGTGTTGTGGTATTATTTCGGGATGACGTTTTATACTCTAGTTTTTCATGGAGTCAAGCCTTGGTGAATGAGTCTTTCGGCAAATATCTGAATATGTGTACCACATCAAACAGAAATAAGATTTTTTAAATATGAGTTAGATGAATTAATGCTCATTAATATAATTACAGCTGTCGTGAGTGAGTCGCGTATTCATTATAATTATTAATTTAATTGCAATGGGGCTAAAATTCCGGTGGCAATTCCCCCAGTCATCCATTTACCTCTTTTTTATATACTTTTTTTAAAAATTCTTTTATGATTGGAATGTTAGATTCTTCCCCATTTACTATTATGATTTACAAATTTTACTTCTAAATTCCTTAAGCGTTTTATGAAAATTATTCATCACTACACTTGGTAATTTTTTCCAATCCCTGACACCCTTACCAACAAAAGAAATTTTTCCCACTCCCTTAAGCATGAAATCGAGCGCAAGCTTCTGGTCATGGTCGGCTTTCCCCTTCTATGCACTATTCATAATTCTTTGACCAATATTCCTCCAAGTCCCATCACCAACATATGCCCTGTACATTCCCAGCAGTCTCTTCAACCTTCTCCTTTCCTCCAATGAGTCCCAATCCAGCTCGCTTATCATATCAATTGCTGACTGGGTCCTGCGATAATTTCCACAAATAAATATAGCTTCTCTTCTTTGCACATCTTCCAATTCCTGTATTTGATAACCAAAATGTGGGTAACAAACTGCAAAACCATATTCAACAAATGGTCTGGCCAAAGTTTTTTTAACCGACTCCATAACTTCTCTGATTCATCCTTTCATCACCCTCTCCAATAAATGAAGGATTTTGTAACTTTTCATACCACCTGCTCAATGTGCTCTGTCAAATTGAGTTTGTTAGCAAATTTTATGCCAAGTTATTTACACTTCAAGCATTCAACAAGCAATTCTGGTCCCACCCTATAATTGTAATTAACCTTTTGTTTTTTATCTGTGTACCTAATAAGCTGACTTTTCTTGTCACTTGTTCAATTGTCATCACCGTGAGTGAACAGAAGTTATTAAATAATTAAAAATTGTTCTCAAACTAAGTACACAATTCGTCAATGTTGCCATTTTGTACAAGAAATATAAGGTCACGCAAGCCTTCCCAGAACGAGTAGCACAAATTAGACAATCCGCGACAAATTAGAAAACATATTCACCAACGTACACTAATAACTGTTCGTTAAGCTACTGCAGTCCACCAGAGTGTTACGGAATTGGGTAGCTAGTAATTAGAAAGGAGTTACTCAAAATAAATTCAAGGTGACTGCCAAAAATGATGGATGCAAATAAGAAGCTGAAATTTCTCCTGAGAATTTGGGTGGGCGTTGCATCAGAATGTATCAGCGCGTGACGCAAGGTTTGGACATAAAGATTGCTTGAGACTTTTTTAGGGCGTTATTTGAAGAGGTTTGAGTCATTTTAAGAGTATTGACGCGTGACGCATGGTTTCGATACATCGCTACAGCACGTCAATGTAAGTTCCTTATCCAATGACCACGTCGGTAAAGTTGCACCGGATTGGGAAATTTGAGAAAATGTATATATACGTATCAACAGGTAGAATACCGGTCTTTTGTCATACAGCAGTCAGAGAGCGTGTATGGTTGCTCTAGAAGTATTGTGAAGGAGTGAACCCAAGTCTTTACTGTAAGTCAATATCGACTTAAATGGTAGCTGAATTCATGTGTCATTTCGGGGAGTAAGTGTTGGCTACTAAAAGGTAGTGAGCCAGGGATAGGTGAAGTCTTAATTTATTTCGTCGGCAAGTATTTCAGAATTCTTTAGGGCTCAGAATGTTGTCTGAGAGCCGGTCTTAACGTCTATGACTGAAATGGTCGAAGAGTTAAAATGTGGTTGAGGTCAAATTAAATTAGTCAGTGACTAGACGCGATTCGGCAGAGCCATAATGCAGAACTAAATTATTCTCCAGAAAAACAGGCTCGCAGGAAGAAAAGTCAATAACAAGACCGCGTAACATTAACCAAAAAAGTTTTAAACTGTTCGTTATCGCTCGAGGAAGCGATGTTAGTTTAATCAGAAGTGTAAAGACAGTCAAATGAATAATTTTGTGTAAAATAGCAATACATAAAGTGATATTAAATTGTTGAAGACGAGTAGGAGGATTGCGTAACGTGTATGCAACTATTAAAAGGAGACACGATTAGAGCTTAATTAATGTGAACGGTTATTGAGAACTTTTTTCATAGTGCTTATGTAACCGGCAAATTTTATTTTGAATCAAACAACTGAGTGAACAGGTGATAGAAAAATTACAAGTAGTGTAATTACTATTGTGTGCGCTGGGTCTTGTGATTAGATTTTGTGAATATCGGTCGGTGTGCCTGTGTAAAGAGGTGAAACTGTTAAATATAAGAATTCGGCATATTATACAAATTAACTTGAGTTTTAGAAATCTTAGGTACAGCTGCCGACTGGATGACCATTCTTACTCGTTAACTACACCAAGAATCGTAATCATCTAGCAGTTTATAATAAACGTTATAAACTGCTGATGTATGTAGAAGCATTCATTAATACCAATAACAAGAAGTGTTCTGTCTTCCTAGGTAATATAACTGTTGGAAATTCAACAAATGATTATACAAATATAGCTGGTACTTATATTTTTTTTTTTGCTTCGTCAACTCGAGGTTATTAGAAACGGGACAGAACTAGAAATAAGGAACTAGGAGGCATTTGACTATGATAATTTAAAGGAACTATCTCAGATTCGCATGGAGTGATTTAGAGAACCCACGGAAAACCGAAACCTGTTTGGTTGGATGGTGATACGAAGCCGGGTCCTCCAGAATGCTTAGCCCCAGGATTGCTACTCATCCTCCTGCGTCGATGATATTTGCTTAAATTATTATCTGAATAACTCAAACCCTCCTAATAATAGGATGGTGATGGAAGATAAAAAATTTAATTCTAAAAAAATATATCATGTACGATTATAATCAAATTAATGTTACGATCCAATTTAGCCCACCACCTATATATCTTACATAGAAAAGTAGTTATATTGAACACTAAATGATTTTCACTTCAAGCTTGCGTGTATCACGTAACACTACAGTATTTATAATTCCTTTAAATTCCTTATTTCATCTTAGTTCATTATGCTAAGAAATATTCAATAGAAAGTAAAATTAACACAAGTTAGATAAAAAAGCTGTATTACTTGTCTCCATATGAAATATTTAATTACGTTGAAAGAAAGAAGATATTCACTTCTAAAGAGCGTTACCCAAATTTTTAAAGGCCATATAATTTGTTTACCACACTGAAATCATCATTGTAATCCGTTGTTGCATATTAATAATTAATAAATTTACATTACGCGTCATTAGGATTAAGGAACAAGTTGAATTTGAGCATAGGAACTAAGCCACCCACATTAACAGAAGATGTTTACGCAGAAATTTGTTTTCTTTTTGGCTTTTTTACAGTTGTGTATAATAACAGAGGTAAATGCTCGCTTTGCACACTAATTTCTTTTTTTAAAATAAAGTAAACAAACAAAGATGTAAACACTCAAACAGAAAATATCTCGTCTAGGTGCATTCAGATTTGTATTTATTTCTTCCTTTTTTCGGCACTGGAGACTTTTATTCGTCCATTTGTCACAATGCGACGAATACTCACAGGACGAACTTCGAGCATAAAGTAGTTCTGATACTCGCATTGGCTAACACCTAATTTACGTGTTGTTGCAAAAATCCTGAAAGTTCTTGAGCATTCTTCTAAATCCAGAGCCGTTAAAAATGTCGAAAGTTTTAAGCTTACTTTGCGGTGGGGTTTACGGCTCTAGTCGCAACACCGAGTTCAGCTGACTGTAGCAAATGCGGGTCGGATGGGGCGGGAATTATTGCGAGGGAGAAATGGATCCTTGCGGCTCACAGGTTATTCAAAGCTGTCACCCTGTGATAAGGTTAGATATTTGCACAGTGGCGCAAGCTGAGCTGTGGATTACTCTGTCCGCCCGTATTAATTTGGAGTCTCGGAGACTAACCACAGCTCTCTGCCAAGTCCCCGGAAACGCAGAAGTGCGAGGCTTTACATTGACGAAATTTGAAGCGGCCTTGGGGTTGGTAACAAGGGAAGCTAAGTTGATTACTCGTGTAGAATAGACGCTCTGTGTTTGAATGCCTGAATACTGCTTCACAACATAACTCTAAGCGAATCATATTAAATTGTCACATTACTGGATATTCCAGGAATCAGAAGTCGATCTTATTTTCTTAGTTATCAGTAGGATCTGCAGCACTTCGTTGGAAGTATGCCGATCGAATCTCTACTACATAGGCGCATATATTTAAATAAGTTATAATCAACTCAATTTCCTCAAAAAGATAAAATTCCGAGGGAATGATGAAAAAGTCTCAGCCTGGAAGTGAAATAGTTTTCTAGTAGGAAAAAAATAAATTTCATATATCAGTGTGCACACGCGCAAGAAGTAATGTGCCATATACTCTTTTTATGTGTATTTTTTCAATAGTTCTACAGAAATCGAGTGTACGAATGATACTATTTTTATTCATTTGCACAGTAAATAGGAAATTTGTTATTCTTGTAAAAAAATGAAAATCATTAAAAAGCTAAAGTACACTTCGCTAACTTTTTCCGGCCCGCGAAATTCATCATACTTTTACAAATTATTTTTTATATTTAATTTTTAGTGTTACATATTTCTTTACAATGTGCGTTTAGTATCATTATTATTATATTACTTATGTTTACATGTAAGAATAATAGTAAACACGATAATAACTCATGTTTCAATTTTTCACTCGAAAAAATGTCTCTATTGGGGATATATAATTTTATATGCAGCCCGCGGAGTTATGATGCACTTCCGAAGTGGCCCGCTAGATCATTTGGGTTGACCCCCCCTGTTTTGGAGTAATGCAATGAGACTTGATATGTATTTTGTGTTTAGAACTTTTTTATCGGAGACCAACTTGGATAAAATTATACGATAAACGTTTTTGCAATCAACAGAATGGGAGGGACATCTGCAAAATCGATTTTTTGAGAATAATAATTATATTGATGATGATAATTTTTATTATTAATATTACTGGTTATTACTATCATTATTATTCTACTTCAATTGTATTTGACGAATTTGTTTAATATACATTTGTTATCAAAGGTTTATGGTAGTTGAAATACGAAATATTTGTTTCACATTTAATATGATACACTGTTTAACAGGCATAGGTTCCCGCACTACAAATGGAAAAAAATCAAACATGTGCAAAGATGGTAACCTATTTCCGAAATTGTGTTAGTACTGAGACTCCTGAAATGCTAACGAAAACCGAAAAAAGTGTTTGGGCATGCGCAGTTGAATCATTTGACGTACGGGTGTACCGTAAAATAACATTTCAGTGTACCTACACCAAAAAGTAACAACTTTGCATCTCAACGATGAGGACTAATAACATTTGTAACATAAGGTTACAGTATACTGTGATCGGGCTGTATGAATGTAGACTGAAGTCATTGTCGTACAACTGCAATACGAACTAAAATTCCCTATCATTCATGTCCAGAAAGTTAAGTAAGGTAAATTCAAATTACATACGATGCAAACGGCGATTAGCCTTGGGAGGTCCAAGTTTTAATGTTTTGTTTGAAAGTAAGTATTTATAAAAAAACATTCGTTTATGATTGCAATAGGGGTAGTTATAATTCTATTTTTTAATTCGTTTTCATTTAATTTGTTATTTTAAGTAACTTTTTTTGGAACTTTATTTCAGCATTCAGGAACCTCGATCGCTGGATGTGGCGTGGCAAAGATCTCATTAGTGGAGCGCTGCCGAAAACAGTTCAGTCACTGACTTCCTGATCACATGCGTGTGTGAATAATCAACAATATGTTTTCAATGTTTCTTTATTGGATGCTTTGGTGATCTTAATCATCTTGTATCATTGGTTTTATCTTAATATGTAGGCCTACTCTTCCATATTGTTGTTAAAACTTCTGAGTTTACAATTCCGCGGGCTATTGATGAGGGTGTTGGTTTAAACAACACAACTACTATAGGTAGCACTTCATCTATGGATCATCAGTTGAAAAATTGAACGTGCGATCATCACTTGCTAACATCGTTCACATCAATTTCTGAAACGATACAGAAAACACGTTTCGAATTCTTCGGTAAGTTATCCTCGTGTATTATTAGTATCATTACTTTATCCAATATTTTAAATGAAAAGTTTATTAATTTAATAATAAGTAATCGATATTGCTATATGTATAAGGGCTATAAATAAGGCCAACACCACAGTTATAGCCTAGGGTCCTACAGATCATAAATGCGGCCCTGCTGTTTAACATGAAGTTAAATGACTGCTGACACTGTTGTAGCTGCTTGCATCAAAGAATAATTAAGTGCGCATGCGCATAACGTTAAGTGTGCATGCGCATATTGTTAAGTGCGCATGTGCAGGACGTTGCGGCGCATGCGCAATTAACGCGCAACGCTAACAAATTTTTCCCTTCTGTGTCCAGAGAAGTTTGATTTCAGATACCCACTTATTTTTCTGCGTAATCCCTTTTAGTTGAAATCACTGTGCCAACTTTTCGCCAAATCAATAATTTTTTTCCCCTAAGTTTTTTAAATAGCTTATCGCCTAGTCGTCTTAGAGGTCAGTGCATTACAGGGTGGAAAGGAATGGGTCAAAAAAAGGAAGAAATTCGGCCATGGCCTTTATGAAGGAACTATCTCGGCATTCGCCTAAAGTGATTTCGTGAAATCAAAATCTGGATAGCGGGACGAGGAGTTGAATCCGTAGACTCCCGAATGTAATACCCGAGGGTTATCACTCATCCACATGTCTCGTAATCCCTGAAGTGCACTGCTGGGAGGACTGAAAAAATACGTATCAACTTTTGCTGTCGCTTCTTCATTTGACTTAAAACAATTTCCAACAGGTGGAGCTGAATCTGGTGATTAGGATGGACGTTTCAATAATTCATACTTCATATCCTTCAACTTTTCCACTGAAAACTTAGTGGGCAGGTGCCATGTCGTGATGACGCTGCTTTTCTTTGGGTTCCCTATAGAGATAATTTGGCCTCTAAGTCGCTGGTATACCCATATACCAATGTTTCCTGTCCTGTTGTGACATGTTGCAGCTGTGAGATCAGCTGAACAGCAGTTAGTAATTAGGCTCCAAGTACCAATACAAAAGTATTTTTTTCTTTTGAAATCCAGTTCTTCTCACGAATGTTTTCATGTAATTGGTCCAGAAGCTGAGCTTTCTGCCAGATGAAATCGATTTCTTCTTTCTTGAAGCAAAATACTGGCTTCCGCCCACCATTTTGATCGCTGTTTCTAATCTGGCATACAGTGATGGACTCATGTCCCATTCACAGTAACAAAGTGGTCGAAAAAACTGGTATGATATTTTTTTAAATTGTTTAAACTGTGTTGAGAAATTCGTCTTCACGTTTTGTTTCTTGTCAAAATTTAGTAAATGCTGCACCCATATTGGACAAAGCTTTGAATATCGAAATATTGATACAAAATGTATCCCTGATTTATATAAGTTCTAACGAAAAAATTGTGTAGTATAATAAATTTCATCCACGTCATTGGAATACGCGGCCAAAGACGTCAATACCCTTGGAAGAGGAGAAACTAAGTTATCGTTATTGTTAGTGGAAACTAGAGCAATACCTACTAATATATTAATTAAAATCCTGATATTAATGTGAATAATCAAACCAATATCCTCAAACTATGGAATGTATTGCATGTATTTCGTATTTACGTTATTGTAACTGCTGAATAAATTGAATCACAACTACAAGAAAGTACGAACAATGGCCAAAATAAATGACGAAGTTCCTAATCAATGCATTATTGTTTGATCACACACTGTAAATTGTACCATACAATTTTTTCGTGTCTTCCTTAAAATACCTCTGGCCTCGCATTCGGGAGGACGGCGGTTCGAATCCCCGTCCGGGCATCCAGATTTGGGTTTTCCATGGTTTCCAAAATAACTCCAGGCAAATGCCGGGATGCTTTCTTCAAAAGGCCATGGCCGAATTCCTTCCCATTCCTTGCCCCCCCCCCAAAATCCATTCCCGTCTCTAAAGACCTCGCTGCTGAGAGACGTTAAGCAGCTAAAAAAAAAAAAAAAACTTAAAATACCAGTCTTTTATAAGCATCCTAGAGGCATTTCGCTTATAATGCATACATATGCTACTGGAATATATATTTTTTTAAAATGCAAGTGGTTACGACAGTGGTACTTAGAATGGATTCCATGCTTAGTGCATATACTACATCGTCGTGGGCTATTGTAAGTGAAGAGGAACAGTACGTGTTTGATTCTGAGAATTACAGGTACCATACAGTAGAGAACGTGAACACAGGACACGTATAAACGAAGGTAGGTGGACAGGTGATGAAACTAGAGCGTCTGATAACGGGGTGATGGATGGCTTGGCTGGCCGCCAGCGGCAGGTGTAGCGGGCTGCATGCAAATCAGGGGCGTTTGTCGAGGCGGGCTCGCTTTTAATGGAAAACAAGGAGCGCGTGGGAGGAGGGAGGTTTATTTTAATCCAGAGACGGCGGGGCTCCTTCCCCCACCCCACCCCCTACAGAACAGGTGCGCCAGCGAGATTTAGTGGCCCGCAGAGGTGGGTCGGCAGAGTGGATTCCGTCGAGCGTTGCCGCCAGGTGCACATTTTTTCCTTGCCTTCTGTAAAGTCGCCGCAGCATACCTATGAAATGTCAGAGGAAGAAAGTGACTTTATAGCGGGAAGAAAACTAGAAATAACCTTACTGTCATAAAACTTTCTGCCAGTTAAGCAGTTTTAATTTCATCCTAAGCATTTTTCTCTGTTTTAGCTGAAAAAATATTGGAAGTTTTAATAAGATTAACTGCTATAATAATATCTCGTTACTTTATATCGTAATTGCTCTATGCTTTGTATTGTATTTTAATTTATTGCACACATAATTTTTTGATAGTGTGAGACGTTTGTTTGTTGCTAATCCCTGTTCCCCTTGGTATTCTGCACAGTGTTAATTCAGTAATTCGGCGACGAACGATTGCAGAACATAAATTTCGAAACTTCATTGATGATTGTACCAGCGTAAATCTGATGGTAATTCTCGCTGATTGGACCTATGTTATCCAGATTTATATACAGCCAATGTAATTCTTGACCACACTGTCCGTGTTCATATGCCGCTAAAATGCCTGATCAAATGCTACTGGCTACTCGTAAGCGAGTAATCCTTATTGCTCTCAAGCGGAGGACGTCCACCGATCCAGCTGATCATGGCTTTTCGCGACTTGCAGTTGCATCTTCATACAGCTGAGTGCCTCTGGCACTGGCAGCATTTACTCTTACGTCAACGAAACGTGATACCTCAAAATTATATTATAAAAAAAATTATACGCTCTCTATATATAGATCAATGCCACATATCTCATGGATGAGTTTTGAATTCAACGAAAGAATTTCGGGATTGTGGTAGTGGAAGATTTTCTTATGGCCTTTTTAAATGAATAGAAATTAAATACACAGTATTTACGGGACAGTGGTTGCAGGGGACATTCTTTTACCTTATTTCATTCAAATTTATTGGAAATGATTTAAAGTACATCTATAATTATTATAAACTAGTTTGGTAAATTTTCCATCCGTAACTGTAATTGGTAGACCTTTAAGGCCCGGATACACTAGGGGACAAATCTGACGCGCAACACTGAGTCTGGGTGGCGCTGCAACGTCCCCCACTGTCCCACAATGTTGTGTGCAACAATTTGCGCGACATTTACGTGCCGCGGGGCATGTTGTGTGTTGCCGCTTCCAGAGCGAAAACATTGCGTCAGTCCCGCGACATTTGTACCAGAGTGTAGTCGTGTGCGCAGCTTGCCATGTCGGTGCTGTGGGCAAAGTAAATGGTGCTTCACCTAATCGAGCTGTACTAGAATTATGGGTTGTTGTGGGACACTTCAAACTGTGATTATCTGATTCTACTGGTACAGTGGATCTTTTTTTTCTATCTCATAATTATGTTTAAAAATTATTCTTCCAGGAAACACTTCCGTGTTCATTTACAAAATATTCAGAAAAATTGTTTCTTATTTCCATAACAGATTCAGAATAACGTCTTCCTCTAGCATCAACATATTATGACATCCAATTTCTCTGCGTCATGATCCTTCCACAATTTCGTGATCCATATTTTCAGAATCAAAGGTTTCATGTGGGGTGTACAGTGATCTGGACTGACTATTGCGCCTTAAAAAATTATGTAGGATTATACACGCCATTACAAGTACTTCAGCATTTGCAGGCTGGAGGGCTATTGGTGTACGGAATATACGAAATACGACAAATAAGATTACAAACGCATTTTCTACAACTCCTCTTGCTCTTGATAGTCTGTAATTGAAAATCCGCTTTGTAGTACCCACGTCGTGATTGCATCCTCATATGTTCGGTCAATGCAAAAGCACTGTCTCCTATCAACACGAAAGTCATATTTGGTCCAGCTTATCGTACTGGCTCTGGATCTGGCCACGTAAGTTGATTAGCAGCCAGAGCTATATTAAAAAGCAGTTTCTTGGAACACTCCACTGTCAGAAGATTTTCCTTTTGCACCGCAATTTGCATAAATAAAATTATAACCGGCATACACAATAGCCAATAGGACAATACTAAATTGTTCGTTTTAGTTATAATAGTCACTGCCGGAATTGGAAGGAGCCTGAATCAAAACGTGTTTGCCATCAACAGATAGAAGGCAATGAGTGGAATTTCCAAAATATTTCATAGCCACAAGCCTTTTCCTTCCATTCATTTGCAGTAGCTTGATCCTGAAACAGCATAAATAATAATTAACATAATGTTTTGTAAGGAAACATATAAATTTTAAGTTTCCTTGCTCTGCGCAATGATATATATTGATTTTGTAGGCGCCTATCAGCTGTCTAGGATCGCAGCTGTGAGCCGGCAGGAAGTAACGCCTAGGTGTGACAGGGTGAGAGGCCGGGACACCCTCGCGAGGGACGGACAGTAGGCGACTGGCAATTTAAAACTAGTTAAAAGCACGGTTTTGGGGTGGCTCGCGTAGTTTTGTCATAAAAAAAATATTGAATAAAATTAAAGAATTTAAATAGAATCATGAGAATTTTAATATTTAAACCTCAAGAACTATCATCAAATACCCTGTTTTTAGTTTGTTGAGAAAAATTTCTCATTCGAGCCTCTTTCTGTTTTCTACGTGTTAACATACTTGATTTTTTAATATTAATAATTCTGTTATATGCGTATCGAACACGCGTCCTACTAAACTGAACTACTTGATATAAGTATGTACGCAGCACTAACCAACGCAACCTCCTCGGGCAACATTTCTGAAACAACTGACTAGTGTGTCTGCTAAATGTGTCGCGGCAGTGTTCCCGGGTGTTGTCCAGCGACATGGCGCGCGGCAAGTCGCGCGGCATGTCGCTCCATTTGTCCCCTAGTGTATCCAAGGCTTTACTGTTATGTAGCAAATTGTCAGTGTTGAATTGTTTGGTCTCTAAAGCACTCCTGAAATGTTCCCATTGTTTTTCTTTCAATTAAGCCGAATGCAAGTTGTTATGCGGGTTTGTTAGCTGTAACGTAAAACTTATATGGACAGCTTATTAATGCCACTACCTGTTATAATTAAAAGCCTTTAAGTAATTCTGTGCTTTCATAAACAATCTTTGCAAATGAATTGATCGATACACGGGTTTCAAGAGTTATAAATCAAGTGAAGAAGGAATTCCAGTAGTTGAATTAATTTATATCTCTCACTATCAACTTATGACATGAAGACTCAAGACAATATTAAAATGAAACTTTATTAAAGAAGAGTAAAATACAGATGGCAAGTAGCGTGCAGCAACTAGAAGCGTGATAGTTATGTTCCCGATGCAGGACGCAACAGCACTGCAAGATATTCATTTTAGTGGTAACGAAATATCGCCCAAATGAATTCCGACAGCATAATCAAAAGACTAGTCACTCATTGCAATAACAGGTCCTTTAAGATTCTCTGGCTTACACAAGTGTTAATGATGCATGAAAATAACAGAAAACGACATCGCATGTCAGCTACAGTTCAAAATTATTTTGGAACACAAGAGATTTCAGTTAGATTGCCTCCTCCCTCCTCTGTAAGAAGGTGAGTACCCTTTTGGCGAAGGAAAGAAAAGAATCGGATACTCAGATAATATATGCTTATTTGTTAAACATCAAGGGCTACTTGTAACATAATATTAAACTAAACGGAAGTTGATGGTTATTGCTTATGATAGTATGAACAATTAAGATCCTTGGAACCCAGCCCACTGTGTGAAAGATTAATGTTCTGATGAGGCAATTGGGAGTACAAGGATTCAAATGCTAGTACGATCATCCAGAATTTTATTTTCCAGCGTCCCCGAAATCGCTCCAGGTCAATGACAGAATGGTTCCTTTAAAAAAATATGGCTCATTCCTTCCTTTTCCTTGTACTTACCCCAATGACAACAACGTTGGCGAGGAGCAAAGTAATAAAGAAACAATAGAATTATTATTATTATTATTATTATTACTCCGCGATTCACTAATATAAAAAGGTTTGGAAGAAAATATAGAAGAAGGCAATGCAGTAAAAGAATAAATAATATGAAAGGCAGTAGAAATCAGAAGTTCTGCAAACCAGTCTAACGCACTAGCATAGATAGTCGTAAAAGAAAAAAATCTAGATTTAATAACCAAAGTACTATAACAAAAATCTTTTATCTGCCTAAATATGTGATCATAATTAGGAAGATTCTCTCAGTGTTTGCCTATACATAATATACAAGAGAGTTACCACTAACATACAGTTTAAGCAAAAGTCAAATAATTCTAACGAGTCATACTACACTTTTGTAAATCATGATTTTGATAAGTATTTTGATTCTATGCGAAACATGTTTTTATTCATCAGACTGATAAGTACTTCATTGTATACTACTGCAATTAATTGAACCCCGTCATGGAACTCGTCACGATAAGTAACTCAAGATGTAATGATTTTTATACTGATTTATGAAGATTTGTAAGTCTGTTTAGTCACCAAGGTATTTATTCTTTCACTAAAGTATGTTAGTTAATCCCTTAAACTTGGAAGCTTCTCAAATAACGACCCTGACGATAAACTTTTTTACCTGACTCTTATTTCATGGTAACTCATCAGGAAACCACACTTAAAACTTTACATCAGCCTTCACTTACAAAGATTAAAACACGTAGCGTTTGTCCTAGCACTATTCAGAGCTAGTTTGCTCAATTGAAATCATCGGGAGCTTATGTAATAGTACACACCACAGAAATTTCTGGAAATCAGTAAAAGCGCGTTAACAATTAAACAAACAGTCTAAATCATAAAAATTAAAACATATTCAATATTTGTTGAAACCATAAGGACACAATTTTATATGAAAGAAGAACTTATAAACTAGCGTTTAACTGGACATCTACAAAATTAAAATCTCACTTTGATCATTATGAATTACTCAATATTTCCCAATTAAATTATTTTAATTAATATTCTATGCGCTATACTGCTTTAAATATAATTACAATAGTCGTTTAGGTCACTTATAGTCCTTTCATCTATCAAAACACCACGCATTCATAGAATAATTATACAAATTCACAATCTATCACTTCGCTTCTCTAACAAACAAAACTTTTATAACTGAAACGTTTATGATTGGTGGAAACTGAGTCTTAATGGTGTCAGACGATGGTATTTTAATTAGGAGACAAAATTGAATACCATAGGTTACGTAAAAGAAATAAATGAAATTCACATTTACGTCAGCCCATTAACACGAAATTCGTCGTGTTGTTTAACTTACATCCGAAGATACCATACGAAATGGAGAGACAATTCAGAATACCAAACAAACGTGTTAGTAAGATAAAGTGCCAGAATATATAGAAAAATGGATACTAGTGGCTAATCAGTGTATGCATAGGATAGGAAAAAACATACGGATTGAAATAAACAGAGAATTTAGGCCAAAGAAAATGAAGAGTGTATTTTACTCTTGTTGTAGGAACAACTTTTATACGTCAAAACAAGAGAAATGACTTAACGTTAGCAGTTAAATGAATAGTACTAAATTAGATCTTCCAATTGAAATTTAAAAACTGAAGGTCAGAAAATGGAAACATTAAATACCTTAAAAATTGAATAGATAACATATCATCTTTTGCCATAGTTGTCGTTAGTTCTAATTGATCAACTATAACAAACGAAACTCCACCTGTCCCTCTATTCACAAACTTAACAGTTTCATCAGAGTTCTAGAATTCGGTCAATTCTGATCATTTTAGAAAGGTTATTCAAAAATTGTTTACTGTACCTGTACTAGAAACAAGTAATAGTTTTTTTTAAACTTTAATTTTGTATTAAAAGCAATAATAATAATGACATTGAAAAATTGAATAACGAAAAAATAGACTTAGCAGAAGGTTCAACATGACAAAGGTCTACAAAAGGTAAGATAATTAAATCAACTTTTCGTGCAATTCCTACGCAAGATTTCAAAATTATATGAGTTTAATATTCTAGAAAATTGTTTTCAATTAAAAAATATGGGTAGCGAATTAGATGTAAGTTAAGACTTTTCCATTCTTAAAATATGTGCATAGGATATATAGTTTTTCCATCGTTGAAAGTTAGAAGGAATCAGATTTCTTGGAAAAATGATTTAAAGCTTTCAGAGTGCGTTTTATACTTGGTCTTGGTTAAGCTGTCTTATGCATCGAAACAAAATGTGATATTTATCGGCATTAGATAAAAGCAACAATCAATATAATAGTAGTCTGGTCATTTAACTGAACCTGTAAAACGTTCGTAACAATCAAACCGATAAACGGACCAAATTTCTGAATAGTAAAAAATAGTAATTCTTACTTGTACTGTCACATTCTCACTAAATTGCCTTGGACTGAATAGTAAAAAATAGTCATTCTTACTTGTACTGTCACATTCTCACTAAATTGCTTTGGACTGGCCATTATCATCACATCCTTTAATTTCAAGTGGAACATAAGATTTCCACGAAGAGTAACCACTGTACTCTGTCCTTTTTACTTCCACTGATATTATTCTGTGAATAATTTCCATCTACCAATATTTTGAGCAAACGTTTAATTAATATGATAATTCTGGTAAGAATTATTACTTGAATAATGCAACAGACCATTTTTTTATAATAAAACTACACAATCATCGTATTTGTACGGCGAATGCCTCCAAATTTTCAGATGAGTCAAGAAAATACTAGTAAAAACGCTGTAAAAAGAGGGAAAAAATAGAACGTAATCAACTTCTGAATATGCATTAATTTTAATTTACGTAAAATGATGAGCTGTGGAGCAATCGCTGTTTTTCTCCCAACTGCACTGAAGGAACAAATGGAACGCGCAAATGGATTCAGCGAAGAAGGAATGAGAAAAGACGTCTAATCAACATTCGACATATTTTATTCATGTAAACTACCAGATGTTTCAACTGTATACTTTCTGTACACACTGTATGAGTTCGTTTTATTCTGAACCAATAGAGAAAAGATTTCAAGGGAAACACGACCAAGAACTCATTTTAAGCATCGATTTACCACTTTAAAAACAAAGAAAAATTATATCACGTTGTGATACTCTATATCTACCTTATATTTTTAAGAAGCGGCTTTGAATCCTATCCACGTATACGACGAGGTCTGTACTTGTGAATAATCGCATTTGATTATTACCATTCTTGAATTAAAACTGTCCATCATGAAATTTGGAACCAGTTACAATTTTAATATCTCCATTTCTAAGTCTTTCCTCTATATTAGACCAACGCGACATTGCTGAATTAATATAGTATAATATTTATCTTGTCATAGCTCGTATAGTGCCCACAAGAGAGTTGAGAACATACCAAATCCAATCTCCGATGATTGAAATTTTCTTTTTACTTTTATACCATCAATCCTCGAATCCTTCTTCTGTTTCACCTGAAATAAACTTTTGTACATCTCAAATGTAGTATTTATCTTATCAGAAATAATTATTTATCAGATACACTTTTCTTGAAATGATTTCCACAAATTAAACGCATTAAACTTTTATTTTTTCAACTTTCTCATCAGTTCACAACGTTTTATAAGCTTATTAATTCGGAATCTCATCTCCGCCAACCGAATATACTTTACACAATACAATAAATTATTCTTGTCACAATTCTATTAGCATGTGTTGGATTTGTTCCGCACCTTCTCACCAGCTACCAACGTTAAGCCATGCTCGGCTTATATCACTTCGATTCATCTTTGCTTGCTTCATTCTTACGTCGCACATTATTCTTTGCCTCCGCTGTCATCGCCATCAAGTTTCTTTGGTTCTTAACAGACATTTGTATACTCGTCTTAATTTTATACATTTACAATTTTTAATAATTTTTTTAACATTAATAAAACAACATCTTAATATCATAAAATTTCGCAGGTGTGCCGTATGATGCTCAAACGTCTTATTAGATTTCGGTACTTATTCAGAAAAGAAATAATAACTCTGCACGATACTTACATTTGTATTAGAAATGAAAAATGTACATGAAATATAGCCCATTGAGTAAGTATATGTGCAACCACATTGATTGTGTATGTCATAAAATTTTGTTGCATGTAATATAAGTATAATTATTTACAATTCTTGATTAACTATTAGGGGAGGGTGGATGTTATTTACTCCCTGAAAGTAAAAGGAAAATTAAGTTTTATTAACATTTTTAGTATTGTACCCTAAATATGTATTAGATGGAAGAATTATGTGGTTAAATACATCATAAATGTGACCAATCACGTTGTTTGTGATTAGCTATTTCAAGATTTTCTTCGTCCATTTTCTTTCAGCTATTACTCATATTTTTATTAATATCTATTTCATTTCGGTGAACCATTTCTGACTACGGATATTCTTAAGAGTTGTCTCCTACTTGGTGTCGCTTTGGTTAAAAATATGAAAATAAAACTTTCCACGCAGCTGAAGTGTCCATTCGTGTAAATCCGTATTTATTCGAATTTTTAAACACAATCATTGATGAATCAGTGGATTTTCGTATCTTTTATCAATGTTTCTGTAAGCGGCTACTCTTAATCACTGAAAAAACTTCACACCTGGAGATTTTAGAAACTTCACACCTGGAAGTATTGGAATGAATCAATAGTGGATGAAATTTTTTGCATCGAGTCTCTTTCCGTTAACGTAATTAACTTTCTTCTGATACCATCTAGGTTTTTGGAGTTGTGTAATATATTCTAATAAAAGGCTTATCTTGGTCATTGTGTAACCATGTCCGAAACGCTGCAACATTACGCCCTCAGACTTCATTACTGGATTAACAACTGTCAGAGATATTACTACATAGTAAAAGTTATAAGCTATATTTAATAACAGTTCTGTATAGTTAAGTATCCGTGGGAATACGATTTACCAAAACGCTGAAAGAGAGATACATATTTCTTTTGTTTATTAATAGTCAGTCAATGTAGATGTTTTTTATACTTTCTGTCCAGAGATATTGCTGTTTAAACTAAAATTATTTTTAGGTTGTGAGTTTCATTTAATAATAAATGTATTTAATGAAGGAACTGCAAGGAAATGAACTACCGGAACTGTTGTTTTAGTAGGGCTTACAAGGTATTTATATTCGCTCTAGATGTTTCCACTATATTCTACGTCACTGTTATTTAAAATTCCAAGTAATGAATTGTTAAAAAAATAATTAAAATATGAATTGCATTTACATTAACATATTAATTACTAGTTGCCTTTTATTACTGATGTCATTATACCAGCCGCATGTAAATAGGTCCAATGGATCAAATTTAGATAGCGAGATAGTAAATGTATTCATACGTGGGCAATTGAAGTTAAGAATTTTGAACAGCAATATTAGTGTATGTTGTGGTTAGGTTGAAAAGCAGCCAGAACCAGAATATCAACGGACACATTTTGTTACAGCATCATTCACTATGAATTTAGTTTAATTAACAATTGAAGCTGCTTTCATAAGTGCCGTATTACTGTTGTTATTACTTCATGCGGACGAAAGTAGTTCCATATTTTCGGGCTGGACCAGGAGTAAAACTGATATTATGTAGCATAGAATAAGGATTTGTGATTCCTTATTTATTTTTAATTTCGTTGGTTCTATACTTCTGTCGTCATTAATTCAGTAGAAGTTAAAATTGTACTCCTATGTAAACTACAACCGGAATATGTGCAACATTACAAAATCAAGGTATTGAGCATTATATAATAACAGTTCCGTATGCAACTGAAAAGAAATTAATTGCCAGAATAATGTGTTCAATTCGTCATTTTTGACAGGCTTAGAGTCAAGTATTTAACATAGTTAATGAAATCCCAACCGAAAAGCAAGCTCCATCTTTCTCATCCCGACATACCGTCAGTTCGGGAGCCAATTTTCAACATCGTGGAAGTTTTCCTTAAAGAATCAAGTTTTACGAGTAATTAGGCTTTGAAGTTTGCCTTAATTAGTCAAGAAGACAAGCCGATGAAACTTAATAAAAGCGAGTAACATTGATGTTACGCGCTCTAAGACTTCGTTAATAACTGAACAGAGATTTTGGGGAAAGCGTCATGTGACAAAGATCAATTTTTAGAAATAAGAAACGTATCCTTAGATACAGTGTAAGTTCATTCCTTTCTTTAATAGCCTTACATTTTCATGTAATTTAGGGGTAATTTTCAATTTTATCAACTACTTGCTCAAAATTTGCATTGGTTCTATTACTCAACAACAAGACTGCCAGTGTTGTCGAAGTCTTGGTATCTCATTTAGAAACTGACAATGAAATGTACAGATTTCTAGAACTAGCCACTTGTCTCTTAATTAATGGATTTTTATCCTGGATCATGAGTTGTTATAGCATACTTAGCGATCGTATAGCACAATATCATTGTGTTGTAATGCATGACATACCACATATTGCATGTAAATCATGATTTTTTTTCTGATTTTAGAATATTTTGTAGTTTGCGTTTGCCCTCCTAGACACCTTGCTCTTTCATGATGTCGGATGTTCCTTAGATTTTGGTGACAGATTTTCTTTTGATGTGTACCTTGATTTTTTCCTTGGTATTTCTATTTTAAACGCAAATTAGGTGTAAAATGTGGTAAACTTGGGGATAGTTCTCAACCCTATAGGCGAAATTTGTTAAAATTTCTTAGTTTGTTTCTTAACAAAACCTATTGAAATATGTGATTTGAAACAGGAGAGTCAACAAACTAGTAAGACAATAATTATGGTAAGAATAGCATGATCTTCATTAAATTAAGAACCAAGCAGCTTCACGAGAAGATTTAATATCGTATATAATCATAACTGCTGTAAACTTGCTCTTAGTCTTTATTGTAAAACGTCAATGACAGTAAATAGGTATCTATGGGTTTATTAAATTGCTAGAATGAAACAGAAATTCACGTTGTATGTTAGATAAGTAACTTTATCTTTCAGAAAAATTAACTACAATAAAGTTTAATCTACTTCATAACAGTATTATAGTAAATGAAGTTCCTGCCTTTCATTCCAACCATTAATTAGTTAAAAACATAAACACTTTGCGAATACTGGTAATATCACCAAATAAATAACTTTTTTATATTTTGTAACCAAGAAGTAGTATTTAGTTGCATGAACAAGTTCGGCTCATTTCACAAGTTATTCATGTCTTCTTGATTATTCACTATTATTATTGTATTGAGTGACTTCGTGCGTAATGAAAGTTGTTTCGAATCACGGTTGTTTGCTTAGTGCTTGGTGCTTAGCTTTTTCCATCTTGATCGGTCTTGATATACCATCTGTGTCTTGCTCAAGTTTTCCAACTACTATCTAGTCATGGTTCGTACTGTTTTGTCGGATTTATGTTTTGTTCTACCACGTGATTTATGTAAACTGTGTTCAATAACGAGGCTGATTAGCAACATAGCAGTTTTTTTTACATATTCTTTCGACAGTGTCATTTGTTAGAAACATAGCAAAACAATTTTACTTTTTGCGCCCCTGAGGTTGTTTCGTTTGTCTGTAAACTAGCTCTAAAGTCTAATATAGCAATTAAGAATCTGCTTGATGTCTATATTTGTTTTTTCTTTCCTTCTTGCTTTTGGCTTTTCTATTCGTCGACGACGATGTCATTGGTGG
Source organism: Vandiemenella viatica (assembly GCA_031002005.1). NCBI lineage: Eukaryota > Metazoa > Arthropoda > Insecta > Orthoptera > Morabidae > Vandiemenella > Vandiemenella viatica. Next base: position 94,351,993 of record CM061919.1, on the reverse strand, counting down.
CGGAAAAAGACTGGGGCAAAGAACTGGAAGGAATTGGGTCATAGCCTTTAGAAGGAACCACTTCGGTATTCACCCGGAGTTATTTAGGGAAACATGAAAAACCGAAATCCGGATGGCCGGATGGGGATTCGAATCTGTCTCCCCGTGAATACGAAGCCAGAGCGTTACCACTCACCCCCCACGCTCGATAGATGTTCGTGTTTTTGTTCTATCGTCATTTACTCAGCTATCTTTCGAATATATTTCCTGAAGTAAATGTGCTGATATGTTTGAAAGTTACACAAAATTTGTAATGACACAACTGACGTTGATAACCACTGGAAAAGCAGAATTTATTCCTCGATATGGCGGCTTACATTTATTGTTCACGTTACCTCGAGTAATTCTCCTCGTCTTTAAAAAAAAACTCCTGTTTGTTTCAGATTTTTATTAAAATAAATTACAAAATTTATACACCCGGTTTACGATCACAATATTACTGTAACTGAAACTGTACATTAACTCATTTCTTTAAAATAGAATAAGGACATAATTTATTTACTTTATCTACTGTAAGCGTTGGTTGCTCAGTGATTAAAGCTACTTATTGTAGACAGGAAGATCTCCGTTTCGAATCCCCATCGCGGTGGGTGTTTTCTAATGCTCTTAACACGACCTTCATTTCTGGCACAGGTTGCTGTGTATTGTGAACTACGCCACGTTAAACTTAAGTGACCTTTACCTGGCAGGGTTAGTTAAGAAGAAATGAACTGGCGTCCTGCCTCTGATACCAGGCGTAGTATGCTTTTTTTTTCGTGAAAGGTTTCAACCAACATAGGAGATGAGGATCACGTTTAGATTAGCTTAGTTTATTTATTAATTTACGGTATTAATTTCTTTCGTGAATGTCTGGTTTACTAATAAATGATGACTGTGATGGAAGCTAGTCTATATTTTTAAGTTTTTTTTTTAAATGAGTTTGGTTCTCTGTTCATAATCTACAGAGAAAGAATCTACAGTTTTCGAAATTCATAGCTGCCTGGATAAAAAGAATTCACACAAAAACAACTGGTCGAGTTTTGAATTATATACAGCCCCTGGTTCTGGGAACGAAATAAGGTATGTCTCATTTTAATTTTTGGCGTAGTAAATGGGAGTAATTAAGATAAAAGCCTCCACAAATTATTATCCATTTAACGGTAAGTTACTTCTTTCAGTCGAAATGTTTATGATGATTTCAGCGTACGAGCGTCGTAGTTTTGTCCAGAACAACTGGTATGTTAACTGTGACATAACTAGTTTATGTCCATAAATTAACGTTTCACTTGAAGTTAGGGGCAACAGTAAGTAATTATTGCACTTGTGCAATCATCCCTCAAATTATTTATTCTGGCTTCTATGAGTCTTTGTTGATACAGAAGCTTCAAAGATAATTTCACTGATAAATTCCATTTTTTTCTGATCTGAGATGTCTTCAACAGAACTATAAATCATGAGACATAATATGAAATAATATGGAGCAAATTTAATGATGACAGCATCACAGATCGTATTTACATCTGAGGGTTAATTCCGCCGATCTTTGACTAAGATCATGTACTCGCTATCGCTTGCCACGTGGCTTGTGTTTCACCCTGCAACATTGGCAGCTCCTGCCGGGGACTTCCCTTCCACCTGCTCGGACGCTGCCGTACCCCGATCAATGCTGGCCGCCGCGTTGCTGTCGCCGTGCTGCCATCTGAGGGACATGTGTCACACTACCTGCTGTGACGCCGAACCTGACGCTCCTAGCCTGCTTCGACAGGTCGTCACCAGAGGCCAGTAGGATGGTTCACATGTCCATTGCCAGTCGGTGAAGGGAAAGAGACACTTACTGTTAGGTACGAGTATTATACAGACCTTTGTATGTTCATAGGAATTCTTGTCAATCGAAGTAATGGTTATATCACCAGTCTAAATAAAAAACTTCACGTAATAACCTTCTTCTTGTGGTTGTTATTAAAAAACTCTATCTAACTACTGACAATTTCCTACTAAAATCTAAATTATTCTACTTTTATCCTAATCGTGTTCTTTGGTTACTTCCAACAGAAATGAGTATGTTTTACGTCATTTTTAGTCTTGAGATGACCTTAAATGTTCGCTTTCAGGTAATAATTTTATCTTTTATGCTTTCTATTTTAATCTAAACGTATATTATACCTAAAATTATTTCTTTTTCTTTAGTAAAACCATCGAGTCTGGAATCAATATTAAACTTTTCTAAGTGCACTAAATCATACTTTTACGAGACAACTTCCAGCACACGTTCCACTGTAGTCAACACAACTTTTTCAAAAAATATATTTTCCTAGCCGCAACTATTTTTACATAAATCAACATCAACATATTTGAAGTCAAACTATTTACATAATGCCTGTACAGATTGTTCATAGCCAGCACAGTCTTGGTGATGCTTCTCTATGCATATAATTACCATCCTCCTCAATGCGTCCATCACGAACTCATCGTTCTCATTAGATTCGGTCTATGTTAAACTACCATTTTCATCTCAGTCCATCTACCTTCAACAAACTTCTTTCGTTTCTCCTTGGTGCAGGTTTGCTCCTTGCCACCAGAGATACTCCCAAAAAGCAGTTTGTATCTAATATTCGAATGTTAATAACAATACAAATAACTTTTACATTTAATTGTAAATTGACATTACAAATTTCCTTTACAAAGTCATTACACCAAATTTTTGTCGGTAGTACATTCGATAATGGATATGGATGCCAAGTACTACATTTAATCAGTTATATATCATTAAACCAAAAGGTGTACCCAAACAAGCGTTCACGCATTGTGTGACTTGAGATATATAGTATTTGTACCTTTACAATCTGGATTGAGAGGTAAAAACCAATAAAAATTGAGTAGATGCTACGATAGAAAAAAAAAACTTAAGACCATTTAATAACTCAACTGGGTTTATGATGCAATTCTCTTACCAATAAGAGTATTCCTACTGAGAAATTATTCAATGATATGATTAAAACATTGAGCGAAGATGGTGGTCTAAATAAAAAATGAAGCAGGACAAAGATCACGAAGTATAGAAAGAATCACGTATAGTTGTTGAAGTTAGAGTACTCAGTTATAAAGGAATTAAAACCACAACTGATGGTTGCACAATCGCAAATTCAAAAATATTAATGTTGTAGTTCCAGGTATTGAGCAATGCACTCCGGAAGTTAAATCGATTGCATTCAAGTCACTAGTGCGCCCTCACTTAGAATATTGTTGTTCTGTATGGAGTCCCCACCAAAAGGGGTTAATTGAGGCATTAGAGAAGGTCCAAAGAAGAGCCGCCCGACTCGTGACAGATATACATAGTTGGAGGGAAAGCGTAAGTGCGATGTTGAAGGAGTTAGGTTGGGAAGACCTGGCACACCGAAGGCATTGCTCACGACAGAAGTTAATTGAAACATTCTCGATTGACGTATTTCGAAATGACAAATATTGCTACTAGCAACATTCATATCTCGGAATGACCGCAAAAATAAGATAAGAGAAATCGGGGCCAGAACTGAATCTTTTATATACTCATTTTTCCAACGAGCGGTTAGAGAATGAAATAGAAAGGATTTACCTGGCGAGTAAACTTAAAATCGTACAGGAGTAGCTTTCGATAAAGCACTCCGGCCAACCTGATCTGGGTTTTCCATGGTTTTCCCGGATCACTCCAGGCGAATGCTGGGACAGTTCCTCACAATAGCCCATGGGCGCCTCCTGCCATATCCCGTATATCCCTTCCAAACCATTACCCTTTCGGATAGGTGCAATGCACCCTCCGCCACACAATTTTAGTGAATTGCGGAGTAATGATGATAATAATAATAATAGAACTGTAATACTATTTATTACTCCGCTATTCACTGAAAAATGGGTGGCGAATGGTGTGTTGCCCCTATCCTAATGTGTAAACGTTTATGCATGGGAAGGGATATGTGGGATGTGCTGGAGACGCCCATGGGCTATCTTAGAACAATCTGGGAAAACCATGAAAACCGAAACTAGGATGATCGCAAAGGCTTCTCGAGAGCTACTCCTATCATATAAAATGAGTATAGGAAATAATGGGTTCTGATTTCTCTTATTTTCAATTAGTTTCTGGCGAGAGCAGCACCTACGGTGTTGGAGATTTTTTCAGCCCAATTCCTTCAACATCACACTTACGCTTTACTTCCTGCTATATAAACCTGTTAACAATCGTACGGCTCTTCTTTGGACCTTCTCCAAAGCCTCTATTAACCATTTTTGCTGAACTGTATTCTGAGTGAGGTCGTAATGGTGCTTTGAATGCAATCGATTTAACTTCCGGCGTATACTGTTTTAAATCACGACGTAGGAAAAAGAGTATATGGTTTTTTGTATGTTCACAATTATTCAGTCTACCGACCGAAGGAGACAGCTGTCGGTAGCTATAAAGCAAATAAAAGGTTGACTGTCAACAAAACTCGTAATCAGCCATAAACACAACTGAAAATTGTCTTACCGTCTCTTTAAGAAGGAGCCGAAACACTTACGAATCGCAACACTTGGCTAAAGTTCAGATTTTGATCACTAAGAAATCTAAAACGTAATTTATAATAAAATAAATTTTTCATATATGGTGGGTAATGCTTTGGGAATATGTAGCCATGGATTAAGAGGCGAGGCTATTAAGTAATTTCTCCTAAATGGATGGGTGAACAAGATTTTAATTTTTCCCCATAAATAGAACACACTCTTTTCGCCAACCAGGTTTCATACGGCACGTATTCATGAAGGTGTAAAAGGCTTATGCATTCTACACATAGTGCCTACCAAATTTGTCCATCGCTTACTTGCTTATCTAATATAAGCGGTTTGACGCTCCAACTACTTTCTTTCAAAATTAAGGTGTGCAGATTCGAATCCTGGTGCGGGCAAGAATTTTTAAGAGATGCTTCGTTCATATGAGACACATTAAGACACTTTGTTGTTCTGATGCCACGTTAAACTGTACGTCCAGCAACGGTGGAGGGGTGCTGAAAATTGATAAAGTCGCCACTTCTTAAACCACATAGATCTGTAGTTAATCGGAACAGGTTTTCCAAGCGGTCTTCTCCTTACATAAATTCAGTATCACATTATAACCCTTATCCTGGCCTATCAATACAGGATACAATTTATCTCAGCTTCTCGAAATAAACGAGTCCTCCTTCTTACTTCTGTATACAGCTATGAAACGTATTCATTTGATACCTTCTTAGTTGCTTCAAGCCAGGATTGGCATAGATGACATAGTATGGTAGCTCTCCGGTTATAATTGCAAATCTGCTCGTTATTTTCTCTTACAATCTGAAAGAAAAGATTTATACTACCTTGTCTTGCTTCCTATCCTTTTACTTCAAACATCCTTCGATTAAGTTATCACCAATAGCTCTCCGAATTATACCGAACACTTATTATACTTAACAACTTAGTATACTTTAAAATAAATAAATTAGATCTTTCACATACGTGTGACTTCTTCTGTCGACATAATAATTCATACACAATTCTGTTTTTTTTTCTTCTTATAGTCGAACTAATTATTCTATAACTTATGCAGCTTCTGTAAAAGCTGCCACCATATTTTCAAACCATCCTATTTGTTATTGTGTCTATACATTCATATTTTCCTCGGCTCTAATAAGACCAGTTGTTCTTTGCTACCAGAGATACAAAAGAACCACCCACCAAAACTGATATATTTGGCAGTTCGCCCGATTTAATTTCTCTAGGCCCTATAAAAAGTAGGAGTCTAATTGTATTAAAAACTTAAAAAAATGGGTTGTGGTAAAACGTTTTTTGAGCATGACGAAAAATGAGGCCCAATGTAAGACTGATACAGAGAGAACATCAGCAACATCTAACTGTAAAATTATGATGCTCCAAGGCCATCTGACTGGCAACTATTGAAAGCGGGAAATGCCAACACCTGTTCGATGAAATAATCAAAGTCTAATTTTTTTATTCACATCTGTTTTTGGCTGAAGGCTTTGGGACTGAAAATAAAAAAGTTGGAAGCGGAATGTAATAAAGATACAGACTAATAATATATTGTTGAAAGGATGGACAAACAAAAGAAAAAAAATTTATGGCGTCTGTGGACTTAACAGTCAAACAAAGCTTTTGATAATATGTAGTTGGACAATACACTCGAAATGTTAAACAAATCAGGTATGAAATAATTACCTTAAGCAATAATTTACAATCTGTATAAGAATCAGATGGATATAAGAAAAGTAAAGACTAAGATTGTAGTTGTCGCCTTTCCCCCTAATTCTTGTAGGTCAAGAAATTAGGGAAGTGAAAATAAAAATGAACGTGACGCATGTGGTCACGGAGAAACAATCAGTACACTGCTTGTTATTCATATACAGACGTGTTAGCACATCCAACTGAGGATATTACTAAATTATTGAACAACATGATCAAAATCAAAATAATGGGCGAAGAACAGAAACCACAGCAGGGCAGAAGTTATGAAATGTGGCAGAAATGTTATAAATAACAGAAATTTAAATTAAAAATAGGACTAGTTGTTTTGTAAGATGATTTTACTATCTAGGAAATAAAATTACAACAAACGTCCTTAACAAAAACAATTTAAAAGCAGAAAAACGCTGGGTAAAGAGTTTGTTGTTAAAAAGGAGAAACATTTTTCAGACCTAGAGTTTCCTAATGTTATGGGGTACGACACTTCATGGAATTGAATCTTGAACTATAGAAATGATAAAAATTGAAGCATTTGGTATGCGGTGTTTTTTAAGGTTGGTGAAAATTTTATATTCAGTCGAAGTACGAGATGACAATAGTTTGTAAATGATCAATTAAAGAAGTTTCTAGTAGAAGGTAAGAATTTTAAAAGACGACCAAAATTATAACACTGAACACTTAATTATAACTAACGATCAGTGTTGCCAACTCCTAGAAATTCGATTCGCTAGACTCAAGATCAAAAGTCGCTAGAAAGTCGCTAAAATTAATTCCACCAGTAGCCGATTGTTCAGTGTACAAAAAGTTCGGGGATTCCCTGACCACATTACTCTTTTGTTACTACAGGTAGAAATAATTTAATTACAAGTTAACACTTCGAAAAATAAGATGTAGTTGGACACAAATAAATTTCATTATAGTTAATATTACGTAGGTTTATTGTCAACTCGAAAAAGAATTTAAGTTAAAAAATTGAAAATTTCGAGTATAGATCGATGAGTTATCGACGATAATAAGGTACGTTGTTCAATAGTCAGTGAATTGTGAATTGTTACTATAGAGCCAATGGTCGCATTCAGGTTTACTAAATGCCCTAAATGCTAAGCAGGTGCTGAGATCAAGGTTACTAAAATCCTAGTAACCTTGGCTGAGATTACATTAGTATACCTTGTATACATGTATTCTGTTTGTGTACCTTAAATTTGGCGCGCAAGTCGGGCATTGTTTTTCTTTCAAATTCAACATGAAGATTTTTACATTCAAATTTTATTTTAAAAAAGTTGATTTTTTAAGCTAAATCTTAAATTAGAAGATTTCCCAATTCACTCAAAAAGGTTTAACATTCAATTAAAGCTAGAGTTTTTTAACAAATATATGTAAAACGAAGATTTTAAAGAAAATTGGATGTTTTGATTTGAATATTTTTTGAAATAGCTAAAGCTAGAGCAAATTAGAATCGAACTTTAATTAAATAAAGTTAGAATTTGGTGCGCAAGCGCGTTTTTCGTTTTCCATATATATCTGTTGGCACTGTATAATTCTGTGTCGAGTTGACAAAAAATGTATCCATTATTGACTCTAGAACTGTTTTCACTTCTACTCCAAAAGTCGCCAGATAAGACGCTAAATCATCTTTGTCGTCAAAACGTTTTTTTGATCGCTAAGACTTAAGCAAAAGTCGTCACTTCTAGCGACAAAGTCGCTAAACTAGCAACACTGCTACCGATTATCGTTGCATTAAAGCAATTTTGAACAAACGTCGCGAAATTTAACAATCAGCTCTAGCTAACTTAAGATATTTATATGTAATTGTAAAGAAAATGTCTGCGAGAGAAATAAAAAAATTAGCTAAACAATTATTGTATAGTCATTTGTAGTAAGTAGGCATTGTGGTACACAGAACAGCAAACTCAAGTTTTGGAAGATGAAAAATTATCACGAACCGAAAAAAATATTGAAAGAAATTTAATCAAGTGTATGAAGTTCGTGATGTTTCTAATGATCGTTTCTAAACGTAATGCTGCAGAAAAACGGAAATATAAAATGAAATTATCACCTTTAAGGTCTTTGACAAGCTAAAGTGCTTGTTATTTCCATTGTGCAGAATACAGATTAATAATGACAACTATTTCATTTGAAAACCATACTGTAAGAAGAAAGTACAATGGCACCTACTATTGAACTTAGTATCATAGCGAAGTAATCTGCAGCGTCCTTCCGATTGGGTTGAGTATTGGCACATTGAACATTTTAAGACACTAAAGTGAGTTGTTTGTCTATAATCTTTGTGGAGAGATCAAGACCAATAAATATAAACCAGAAAAAGAGAACGCTGGACCTGTTGCGAAACACGATGACGTTTGGTTGTATTCAGATTTAAATTAGGGCATGATAAGAATCCAAACGGTTACCACGTTTCTGCGGGTAGTGTCGGTGTAAGACTTAAAAGACTTTATGAATAAGTTTAACAATTGTTTCTAGTTGCTACAGGGGACCACCTGGACTGGCTTTCTCGCTCGTAATGTTGCTCTGTGAATCGCAACTAATATGCTAACTATAAACTTACACGTCAATAAAGGTTTTAGTTCAGAAAATACAAGATCTAGCCATCGATCCAGCTACACAAGTTACGGTTAGTTAATATTTCGCACACTTGTTGGGTGAAATGTTTTGCTTGAAATAAAGCAGTTGCCACAAAATATTCTGAGGTTTTGCTTCGGTTTATCAACGGTTCTTTGAGTGACAATGGAACTCGACAATTGTCAGTTTTAAATTTTCTTTTATTGGAGGTTTTCTATCTGGTGCCACCGACCTCTTTGATGTAAATTAATAGATCCGAGCTAAGAGTTCTTCTTATATGCGGAATGAGTATAAGAGAATAAGAGAAATATACGTACGCGAACAAAGATAAAATCAACCACTACTTTTTACTTTGCTTGCATAGATTTTGTGATGATTACTGTACTTTTATGTATGATATATAAAGTATCACTGTGCACGCTACAACTCTTTACCTTCAGCATATTTTAAAACTGATTATAGACTTTTATTTTGCATACATTTCTTACGGCCTCTCTCCTCTATAGAGCACTAATCTGGCGATTCAAACTTTCAAATTTAACTGCTTTCACGTCCTTGCTCCTAACGATAGGCCATGCACAATATATACAGGGTGAAGCAAAAATAGTTTTACATTTACATTATACAACATTTTTAATTTTCTGATAACACGTAGTGACTAGTTATTTCTTGCTTCCTCTCTGTATCTTCTCGCTAAAAGTATTGACAACCTTCATACTGTATTAAGTGTAAAGGTACTTTAGAGCCACAGAACGTATACATGCTTACTTTCGTCTAAACCGAACACAACACTTGTGATTCCCTGCTAGAAATTTATGTATTTCCGACGTCCTGAAGCAAAAGGCTTCAGAACTTTTTTCTCAAGAAAACGTCACTGGGATGTTGACACTGCTGTAGTTATTCAAAACTCACATTTATCGCAATCTTCTCCTCACAAGTTGCTAAAATATTGCCAGCAAAGATTATAATAAATAAATAATTTATCAGGTAACACCTCTAGACTTTTATAAAATGTCTAGTAACGCTCTGGCCTCGCATTCGGGAGGACACTGGTTCCAATGTACCAGTGACTTCGTACACGGGGAATATGTGATTTCTGCAGGTTTTTTTTGTTTTGTTTTTTAATTACGCCTCTACACCTTGTCGACGTCGATGTCATTAGAGGCGGGATGGAATTGGAGACAGGGAACGGAATTCGGCCATGGCCTTTTGAACGAAGCATTCCGGCTTTCGCCTGGAGTGATTTGGGGAAACCATGGAAAACCCAAATTTGGATGCCCGAACGGGGATTCGAACCAGTGTCCACCCGAATGCGAGGCCAGAGCATTACAGCTCACCCACCAAGCTCGGTATTTCTGCTGTTACCGACCAACTACCAGAGAAATTTTGGTCAGGTTCAATAAAAGCAGAGAAGCAGCTCTTTATTTGTCCTGTTTGTTGGTACTCCTCTGCTTGTGAATTTAGGTTGTGTGTAAATGTTTAAAAGCCGTTTGTATCCTTTATTTGGCTCTGCTACCGCTTGACACTACATATACTTCAGAACATTTTACTCTCGTGGATAACACACAGGCAGGCTTCAGTATTATCCACAATTTTTCTAACTAAACAAAATTTGTAGTGTTTCTTCCTAGCGAGGGTACGGACAGACTGTTTTATTATTTATTTATTTAAAGGTTTATTTAGCCTGGCAAGATTAGGGCTGTCAAGCCCTCTCTTACATCATACCAGGTGTTTACAATAAATAATATACACCTTACACAAACTAACAGTATACAACACTTATATAACATTTGGCCTAAATCAAATTCAAGAGTAATACTAACAAAAAAAACTTAATAATATTTATGAATAAAATACTAACTTAGAACTTAGTAGTATTCGTGTTTAACTAGTTAATAATTTAATGGTATAAACTAATGCAAGTGGAAGTTAAAGAAGTAAATGGTACAAACTTAATACTAGTAGGATGAAGAGACAAGACACAAACTAATAATAGGGAAGGCAGAATAAAGAGGTGGATACTGTATACATCAATATTATTCAAATCTAAAAATTAGGTTATGTATGGAAGGAGATATCTTTTAGCTAGTGCTCCAATAAGTAATGCTTTTTCAAATGAGTTTTAAATGGGCCGATTTTTTGGGTAGTTCTAATTTTTAGGGGAAGATCATTCCACAGTCTAGCCGCTGAAATGAAGAAGGAATTGGCTAGGATTTCCGAGCTGTGGGAGTGGATGGTTAGTATGTTTGAGTTCAGGGATCTGGTGTTAATATTATGGGAAAGTCCTAGGTATGAGATATTGGAACAAAGGTATGCGGGAGTTTTCAGATGTATGAGGCGGTGAAGGAGACATAGAGTGTGGAATCGTCGTCGATCCCAAACGCGCAACCACTGCAAGCGGTCGTATGAAGGTGATACGTGGTCGTACAGTCATAGGTCACAGATGAACCTTACACAGGAGTTCATAACAAGTTCAAGTTTCCTTATGTCTGCCGAACTCAAATTTTGCTGAACAACGTCACAGTAATCGAGATGTGGTAGCACCAGAGTCTGCACCAATTGCTTTTTCAAATGAGTGGGGAAGAATTTTTTACATTTATACAGAGTATGAAGAGAAGAGAAGGCTTTGCGACATACTGAAACAGTGTTTTCAGACCAGTTTAAATTACTATCTACTAGGACTCCAAGATCCTTTACAGATTCGCTATAGTTTAACTCTGTTCCCTGAAGTTTTATTTTTGGGAGGTTTGATATGAAGTTGCTGCCTATCAGTTTTGGACTAGCAATAACAATTAATATGTGTCTGAACTGTAATCTAACATGCCTACTTACTACTGCTTCGGTATCAGTCCTTGAATTGGTCTGCGGCGGTCCTCCATTCAGCTCTATTCTCCTCTCCTCTTCATATCATCATATCTGCTGCAGCCAACATCTTCCATTATATGCTACATATATTTTAAACGTGGTCTTCCTTGGTATCTTTTTCCCCCTATCATTTCCTTCAACATTGTTTTTACTAAGCTCTCATGTCTTAAGATATGTCCAATTAATATTGTGCTACGCATTTTTATACTCTCCATACAGTGTTATGTACTTTGTCCTCTAATCAGAAAATCAATCTACTTCAGAGTAATAGATCTACTCATATCCACGTAAAAGTAAAAACAACCACTGTTTTTTATTTACTTTCATAGATGTTATTATTACTGTGGGAGTTTATTAGGACGTACGGAATGTGAACCATAACTGTGCCATATATAATTAAAAATCAAATAGCGATGTCTTGGAGAGATGTGAGTATCGTCGGAATACAATGTATAATACATTTTATCCCACGTAAATTTCGTCGAAATTCTCTCCTCTGCTTTGCATAATGCGTCCTCAGACATACAAGAATTCCAAAATTTCCAGTTTTGGTCGCTGACTTATCGGGAACTGTGTCATGTAAAGTCGCTATATGTTAACCCGTCATATAAGCTATCACTGTGTCTAATTTATGTTGACGTTAGTTGGTTAAGTTTTACGTGATGCTTGCGCAGGCGAAAACAAAAAATTTACTATAAATGAATAGTTTTTCTGGGCGTTGTTTATTTATGTACGTTTCTCTGGAAACAAACTGAGTAATATTATTACTGATAATGTTACTCGTTTCTGGGGAAACAAACCGAGTAATATTACAATTGTTAATGTTACTCGGTTTGTTTCCCTAGAAACTTACATAAACAAATTTTACAGTTTTGCGCCGTGTGTAATCAGGAACCATGTATTTTTATATATTAGCTGATGACTTGTATTATAGTCTGAAATTTTTATCTTGTCCCAGCACAAACAGATAAAAATTCCAAAATGTACGGTTTTGACTTCTGTGTAATCAGGGACCGTGGTAAAAAGTATTCCATAAATCAACACATGACATAAGCTATTAACGCGTGTAGTTACTTTGAATTCTGTTCGTTAGCTTTTGCGTTGTGTGTTCAGAGATAAAAATTCCAAGATTTACGTATTTGGTATGATCGAAAACTTGCCGGATATATTCTATACACTAACCGATGGTATAAGATATGACTGTGCTAGATTTGTTAAAATGCGGACATATAATTGTAGCTATGTAACTTATTGGGTTATAGAGTAATCTCAATGTTAAGACATGACATAAGCAATTACTAAGTGCAATTTCTTTAAAATCCGCTAATTAGTTATTACATGATGAGTCGACAGACACAAATTCAATCCGTGGATTGAATGCCACGTTAAACTAGAGGCACCCTGTACCCGGTAGGACCACTGGGCTAGGTTAAGGCAGCTATGACAAGGGCGGAATGCAAAGCCAATAGACCCTGTCACCGAGCGTGGTGGATGAGTGATTAACATTTTGGCCTCGCATTCGGGAGGACGGCGGTTCGAATCCCCGTTCGGGAATCCAGATTTGGGTTTTCCATGATTTCCCGAAATCACTCCAGGCGAATGCCGGGATTGTTTCCTTCAAAAGGACTTGGCTGAATTCTCTGTTCCTAGTCTCCAGTCCCATCCCGCCTCTAATGACCTCGACGTCGACTAGGCGTAAAGCCATAAGTTAAAAAAAGCAATCCTGTCACCAGGTCATTAGGACCACACGAATTATTATACAAATTCAAAATATACCTTTTCGGTGCCTCTGTCATCTATAGCCGGCAATGAAATTACTTTTTTGAAATTAATTTCATGTACAGACCCAACTTCTCTACAATTTTATTGTCTAGTAGAAAATTTAGATACGGACGGTAAAAACTTATTGCTTCAGGTGCTCGTAAGCTTGTAGATACTTTAAGGGAGATGCGAATGTAGAAAAAAATTGGGCAATAGTGAGATATGTTTTTTGATGTTTCTCCTAATTCTACACTCGAGCGATTCTTGCTACGAAGTTTAGCTTAGACGCACAATATTACGCTCATCGCATTTTTATCCTTCTGCACGTGGCGTCACGCAAGCTCGTAAACCGCGAAAGTATGATATCTGAATGATCCCGCAGTATGAAGACATTGTTAGATGTTTACCACCGATCTCCTTGGTATTCTTCACGTTATTAGCCAAATAAATTAAGCAATTCGGCTACGAAAGACTGAAGATTATAAGTTTCAATATTTCGTTTGTGATAGTACCGGCTTGAATCTGATTTAAAGGATATGGTACTGACGGTAATTCTCATTGATTATACCTTTCATTTTACTGTCCGTTTTATTCACCTGTATGTACAACCACTCAAATTTATGCAGTGTGATACACTATTTCCCCATATCTCAATGCCAAGCCAACTGCTACTGTAAAGTTCATACCCTAGAATTCCTTCTCGTTTTCGAGCGGAGGAACCCAGCTGTTCACACCTCTACGTGATTACCTGTTGCCTCCCCACACAGCAAAGTGGCTCTAACACTGAATTTTTTTTATCTTTACGCCAACTAAATAAAATACTCGGTACGTGAATCCTCAAATACAAAAATATGTGTAGTTTTACACAGATTTTATGCACACTTTATATACATCTACGTCACAGCAGGCAGGACGCAACAATTGTAATGGATGTAGTCTTCTCGGGAGACTAGCCGAGTAAGTAAGATGTTTCCACACGATATTTCGGCGATCTCAGACTCCGTCGCCATCTTCTGGTGAAGTGCCGGATCCGTCAGAAGGCTGGTTCTTATAGCCTCCGAATGCGCGCGTGGTGGCGTGCGCGCAGCTGGTTGGCTGGCTCGGTCGGCGCCTAGGCGGTGGAGTGGGGGTTGGCGCCGGTAGGAGGCCAACCCCCACTCGCTGGAAGACTTAGGCTGCACTGGAAAAGTTGGAATTTCTTTATTGGATTACGAAAAATATTAAGATCAGAAAGGGAGACAACAGTACCAATAACTGAAATAAATGTGAAGAACGAGGAGGCTGAAGTAAAATATCACTGACTCGGCAGTGATGATAGAAAGTATGTATAACCGGGAACAATCTGGAAGACGTGAAATATATTTTGTCACTTGGGTGACATAGGTGTTAACACATCCATCCTCATCGCTAAGTGTCTCATCTACTTGCAAGGGCAAGGTTTAATGTCGAAATAATATGTTGCACCACTTGTTCATCGATTTCAGCTACCGCCAACTGTTGTAAATGTTGGATTGAATTTCCCTATATTTCTTTAGTACATGTATATATCCAATATCAGCTAGTTCAATCATTTACTGAAGTGGCCTCTTCTCGTATGAGTTCAGGTAGAACTTGAGTAATCTTCTTCAGGTCGCTCAATCTTGGGCGATCTTCTGCCAGTTAACTCCGACAACCGTACGTATGTCCTTGTCCCATCGGTCTGGTGGTCTTCTTCTCGGTCTGTGGTGATATCTTGGGCTACACTCTAACACTGTTTTTTTTCCATCTTTGGTCTTTTCTTCGAGCAATAGTACTTTACTTTTTCCTGTCCACCCATCATAATCGTTTTGCCCAATGTTGGACAAAGTTGTCAATCTCTCTTCCTGTCAATAGGTCCTTGAGTGTTGTTGAAATCTGGCACTGCTTACAAGCATAGAAGTGATCCACGGTCTGCTGTTCTCCACATTCACATCAATCGTCTGTTGTCAGGCCCCATTTAAATATGTTAGCTTTTACTGGAGCCATTCCTGTTCTTATACGGTGGTGGGTTCTTCATTTTGCCCAGTCCAGTTTTATACCAGAATGTTCTTCGTCAGTGACTGGATACAAGTGCGAGTTAGAAAAGGAGTCCCAGGGATTAGCCTTCTACGTGATGGGCTTGGAATCAAACATTACGTGCCTCTCATCGAACGTTTGTTTGAATCGCTATGTGTACTCATGTGAGTAGCGGCGTATTTTTGATTAAGTAAATCCAGCTTTGTAAAGTAGGTGTACTGGGGTTGGTTTCATGTAGTCAGTCACTATCCGACAAGTTTCATTAAATGCTATATCTAATTACTTTTAATGTGCGAAATGGTCCCAAACAGGGCTAGCATACTCTGCAGTGGAAAAGCAAATTGCTTTAGCAGATGTGTGCAAGACATTAGCTCCCCATGTACTGCAACGTAACTTTTAAAAATGTAGTTTCTCCCGTGTACTTTAGCTGCAGTTGTGTGGCAATGCTTCTTATAAATAAGACTTCTGTCTGTAGTGACTCCTAAATCTTTTGGCTGGTCTGTATGTTCCAATGAATGGCCTTCCCATGGAATATTTAGTTTTTCGTTTTGCCTCTCTTGAACGAGGATAGAATTTGCAGATCTGGGTTTTGGATACATTTGGTTTCAGAGAAATGGTTTTTTAGTAAGTAGACATGGTTGACAGGGCTTGTTCTAACTGTTCTTCGACCCGTTGGAACATAGGATTCTGTACAACGATTGCCAAGTCGTCAGTCCACAGGAAGAGTTTGGCATTGGGATAACCAGGTTGCTCATTTGTATAGATATTAAATAAAATAGGGGATAAAACACTGCCTTGGGGTAATCCATTCATTTGAATTCTTCCATCAGACATCAGGAGAAGATGATAAATCACAACTATATATGTGTATACGAGTACAAAGATCAGGACGCTAGAAGACTAACACAGTAACACTGGAGAATTGTCGAAGTTGATCCCCTTAAAGAACAATATATTTCCCCAGTATCGTCTTCCAATAAATTCCAAAGAATAAAAACGTCACGATTATTTTTAGGTCTCCTTTTGGTCTTTTAACACTTTGAAAGATCACCTTGGCTGTGTAACGTAAGACACTGTTCGAGTAAGGCCGCTAATTATGACAAAGAAGCTGCCTGAGTTGGTCGCAATCAAATACCAAAAAAAAAGAAAAACGTCGGCTTTTTCGAGGAAGTGAATGCCGGGGACTGAATTTTCTCGGCGGAATAAACGCCCCGCTATACAGAGTAAATGGGATCAAAGACTCCGGGAAAAACGACGAGTGAAACTTCGTCTTGAAAATGTCGATAAAGGAGAACTGCCTCGCTTGAAGCTGGCCGGACGGGAAAGGGAGCAGAGAGCAAGCGAAGCGCCAACACGATTACTGATGTTGTAGAGTGATCACTGCCAAGGTGCTCGACATTAATTAAACGTTGGTTCGTTTCTTTTACAAAAGAAATGATTTACAAAATGAAATGATTCACAGAAATTGTCCTTCAACGTTAAAATAATGTAGCAATGACAATGCCGAAAATGCTAAGCTACAGGTTACAAATTTGAAATGAAGATCGACAATATTACCTATGAATTTTCTTCACCCACATAAACGAATATACCAAACATTATACGCAATATATCACAAATAACTGTGATTTTACATGCTAACAGGAAGTCTTTTTAACAAGTTCAAAATTAAAAATAAATTAGTTTTATAAAAGTTATTACATGTTAAGTAATGGAACCTTAACCTTGTAGAAGGTGAACATAAAAATGATTTCGTCTAACCATCTAAAATATTATAATCCTTATCCTTTTGTGGATAATTATTAAAGGAAACAAGGAATATGTTAGTCATCTATACGATTTTGCTGAATCCGTCATCGATGAAACGGTTTCTATTGACTGGAAAGATTGACTATTTAAAAAGAATTATGTATAAATTCTGATAGGAATGATAATTACTTGCAGAACTATGCCCTAAATCAAATTTATTTCTTTTTTACAAATACTTAAAACATCAAAAGAAAAATAATTTCCACACACTATTTCAGGTATACAAACTTAAAATCTGGTTCCTTCAGACTGTCACAATACCTTTCTCTTTTTCTACAGTCGTATTAGAGATTTGTTAGCCCAGAATTTCACAAATATTCGGTGTTCTGTATTTTCATACTCTACAAATCTGATAAAAAATGGCGTCTTTACTGTTGACCTGTGACCACTATTTATGAAAAGTGGAAAGAAACAGTTCGTATTATTGCCACACCAAAAAGTTCAATAACAGAATAATATAGTTATTTACTACCTTAGTTAAAAATACTGACATTTCTTACTGAACGTGGATCCTCGGAACGATGCTTACTGTTGCCTAATTGCAGAGTGATATGAGAATTACCTAACAAAATTTACAGTCGGTCGTCAGTTGTAACAAGATGATCCTCATCCTTCTATTAGACAGAAAAATACATTTTCTGTGATTATCATTTGAATTTCTTCATCGTTGTTCACTGTAATAATATAAGTAAATACTAAACATTTAAGGCAAGATATATTAAATGAGAGCCAAATTAAATTGTGTATAGACAGTATTGTAAAACAAGCAATTTCAGGTAACGAGCAGTTCTAGAAAGGTGAAAACATTACTAACTTAGGGTACACGGAATTAGCAATGGTAAATCCAACAAAATTTTAAAAAATTAAAATGCCAAGAAGACAATCAGTTTCAATGAATGACCAGTTGCATGGAATAAAAGATAAAAATCTTGAGATAAAATCATTTTCAAAAATGGATGGTGCATGGCTGCAGATGTTTTATGTTTCCATTAAATGAATTAGTGTTTGTGCAGCGTATATGTATTAATGCACAATAAATTCGTTTTTTGGTATACATCGAATTCTACATAAAGTAATTGAAATCCTATTATTTTGTTTAAATTTTTAAATTAATGAACCAACAAAATATTTATTTAAAAAATAGGTTTATTTTCAATATTGCATTACTTTCTGATGACGATTCTTTGTTTTATTGCCATCTAATTTTCTTAGTTCGTTTCAAACATTACCATCAATATTTTTCAGTGTTGCTGGGATAAACAGCTACATGGAAAGAGGCTTAATGAATTGCAATGATGCCAGTGCTATAAAAGCAATGAAATACCACTTTTTTGTTTAGTTGTCGTATGAACAAGCTGACGTGGAGATTTACATAGCCAATAAAACATGAACACTTCGCTAAATCTTAAGGCTCTATTTAACATGAAGCTATAATTAATTCAATTATTCTTCTTATTATTGATTGCGTAGGAGGTTATGCCCTGATTTGAATAGATTAATAGATCTATTTATGCTCTATGCGCATTTGTACTTCAAATTCTCTTAATGTTGGGGCACAATGTTGATATCCTACCTAGTTTACTTATACCAGTCTCTGGATCAGTTATCTTCATACGAAAAATTTCCACCTCCATTATGCCTGAAATAAGGTATTTATTTGTGGCCATGGTTCTCTCTGTGTTTCCACATATTCTTCATTCAATGGGCACTCAGAGCTAATCACCAACGTATGTATTCTCTCGTATACTTGCGCAACATTTTCTTCTCCCTAGTCATTTACATCTACATCTACATATATACTCTGCAATTCACAAAATTGTGGGTGGCAGAGGGTGCTCAGCACCAAAGCTAATCTCTTTGTTGTGTATTCCAATCCCTAATGGTACGAGGGAAAAAAGAATTCATATAAGAATCATTGCGGCACCTTATTTCTCTAATCTTATCTATCCTGTCATTCCGGCTCAAATAGGTTGGTGGACGAAGTATTTCACTACACCCGTGAGTGAAAGTGGGAGTACGCATGTTTACCAATAAGTTTAAACGAATCGTGCGTCGTCTATCTACCAGAGACTCCCAGCCTAGTCTACTAATCAGTTCTGTGACGCTTTCATAAGGACTGTAGCAAGCGGTCACGAATCGAGCGGCTCTTCTCTGTACTTTCTCTATACTTTCGATCAACCCCTTACGAAACGGATCCCAAATGGCACAACAATAATCCAAATGTGGACGCACAAGAGATCTGTACGCTATCTCCTTTGTTTGTTCATTACAATTTTTCAAGATTCGACCTATGAATCGCAGCCTAGAATTTGCTCTACGTACTAACGAATTAATGTGTATGTCCCATTTCATGTTCCTTTGCACTGTTACTCCCAAATATTTCATAGAATCGACCACATCAATAACTGTATTGTTTAACTCGTATTTCTGAACAATTGGATTCTTTTTGTTAGTTACGCTCATTGTCTTGCACTTTTTACAGTTTAGAGTAAGTTGCCACTCAGCGCACCAAGCCAAAATAGCATCCAGATCGCGCTGAATTTCTAAGTAATCGGCCAAATTTCTTACTTCCTTATAAATAACCGCATCATGAGCAAACAATCTAAAAAGGCTTTTCACTTTGTCTCCGAGATTGTTTATAAAAATTAAGAAAAGAAGTGGTCCTATTACACTTACTTGAGGTACACCCGATGTAACATCTAGATTAGAAGAACTTTCTCCTTCAACGACAACATACTGCGACCGACCAGTTAGAAAATCCTTTATCCATTCACAAAGCTGATCCCTCCATGGAAACTCTCAATGGTAATTTCCCTTTGCCTCACCCGATGTGTGCTATAGTGCGTTCAGTTAACAGAGGCGGCTCAAGGTCAGTCTGCCCTATCCCCACTCCACTGCCCTTACCCCTACATGCGAAGGGGAAATTTATCAATCGCCCGTCTGGACACAGCGATCAGCACGGAGAGGTAGGGAGCGAGGAGCAGGGTTAAGGGAATATGACCTTGAACCGCCAGTGCGGAGTGAACAGGGTGTGGATGATTATGGGAGTGTATGTGTCCAGTATAGAGTGTTGTATGTACTGGATGAAATGAGTGATGGAGAAGGGAGGGTGTAAAATCATGTGGAGAGGTTTGGGATTTAGCTTAGGACCTTGGTGCACAGTCTGGTGATTAAGAATTGTGCGCCACAACTCTCCTACCATGCAGCATAAGTTCTGATAGTGAAAAGTTCTTCCACCACCAGGATTCGAACCAGCTAACACCTTGCTATAGCTGTGGCCAAGAGAATTGTAGGGTGCGTGTGATCGCGCTGATGCCGCACTTGGGAACAATCTCGCATTGCACTCTCTTTCCATCACTTGAAAATTGCAACGCTGAGCTTCCTGTGTTGCCTATAGCTGTGGTCAGATTAATTGGCGGGTGGCGTCAAATGCGCCGTTGCCAAGCCGTGCGCGTAACAGTTGTATTCACCTCTTTACTTGTAGTAATGGTTTATAACGTGTTTGAAGTAATTTATGATCACTATTCTGTCATAAAATATTGATGCATGTCATTTCGTTAAGAAAGTTATGCATTGCAGATGCGTTTAATATAATTGGAGGTTTCAAAAGACCTGTTATTTATTATTATATTATCTACACAGAAAAATAAAAATTATAGACAGACTAAGGAAACTTATGGAAATACTCTTCTTTTATTTGTGGCTAAAAGTCCGCGTGTTAAATTTTATTTTCAGTTTGTATATTTATAGCTAAAATCAAAATTTTATTTTGTCTTCGTCTGCACTGAAAAACTTGCATAATTAACGACAAAATTATCTGTTTATATATTACCACTCATCACTATCGTAAAATTCGTGTACTGTCCTCCTGACAAAGGACTGTCAAAGTCGCTAAGCTTTGTTAGAGTGCTGTATTGTTTAATATTTGTCTTTCGAGAAACAAACGTAGGTTATTTTCCCTCACGACACACGCGCTGGACAGTTCTCAAACCATCACAAGCTGCAGCGCAAACAGCCTGTCCATTCCCTAATTTTTTCGCAATCTGGTTTTTTTGCGGTAACAAATCACTACAGTTTTTATTTCATCAATATCAAGTACGTCCATATTTTTCAAGTCTTTTCCTACTAGCGTACATGTAGAAGACAAAATTTCTCGATCATTGTCGACAAGAAATTTGAAAGATTTATATACATTGTGAATGATAGATTTACTCTGTTGTCTGCTTCAGCCGCGGTGGTTCTGCTGTCGATGACTTGCGTCTTGTTGGGAGTCGTTAGTTCGGGAACACCTGGAATAGGAGAATAAGTCTCTTCCTAATTATCCATTTTTAGTACTTGTAGCAAGATTTTCTTGCTAAATTTCCCTAATTATAAGTTGCTGCACTTTTTATTCGGTAAAATTATTACACTAAATTACTATAATTAATAAATAACCAAAAGGAATTATTTAAATCGCACATAAAAATCGTAAATCGCTAAAAACCAAAATATCCTCTCTCGAGCAAGGTCACACCCACACTGACACTTTCTAATTCCGATTCTCAGGTTCACACATTTTTTGTGAAAGGGAGGTGGAAGGTTTGGGGGTGGGTAGCGAGCTGTTGACGCTTGGACTAGGCAACACAGGCCGCACAGCGTTGCAATTTTCAGGTGATAGAAAGAGAGCGCATCGCGAGATTGTCCCCAAGTACGGCAACAGCGCGTTCACACTGACCCGCCAATTAATCTGGCCACAGATATAGTACGAACGGCAACGGCTTGCTACCCAACCCCAAACCTTCCACCTTCCTTCAACACACACAAAATGTATGAACCTATGAATGGGAATTAGAAAGTGTGTCAGTGTGAGGTTGAGCGTTCAAGAAAGAGGATGTTTTGATTTTTGGTAATGTGCGATTTTTACATGCGATATTAAATAATTCGTTTTAGTTGTTTATTAATTATAGTAATTTACTGTAATAATTTTACCGAACAAAAATATAGTAGTTTATAACTAGGATAATTTAGCAAGAGTGTTGTGCTAATAAAAAATGGATGCTCAGGAAGTGACTTATTTCGCTACTCCAGGTTTTTCGGGACTAACGACTCCAACGAGACGCACATTATCGACAGCAGAACCACCGCGGATTAAGAAGATAACAGAGTTTCACCGGCAGAATAAATCTATCATTCAGAATGTGTATAAATATTTCAATGATGGTGGAATTTTGTCCTCAAGATGTACGCTGGTGAGGAAAGACTTGAAAAATATGGACGTACCTGGTAGTGATGAAATAAAAAACTGTAGCTACCACAAAAACAACCATAGTGCAAAAAAAAATAAAAAAAATAATAATAAAAAATATATAAAAAATAAATTAGGGAATGTTCAGGCTATTTACGCTGCAGCTAGTGTGTCGTTTTTATCAAATTTTCAGGATTTGCACGATCTGTAAGACGTATATTGATCAATATAGGATTTAAATACAGGCGTCACAATGATGATACTCGATTTTTGCTTGACCGAAACGACGTAGTGGCTTCTAAAATCAAATTTCTGAGGTGTAATGAATGGTGATTAAATAACAGGTCTTTTGAAACCTTCAAATATATTAAATGCATCAGCACTTAATTAACTAAATGACATACGTCAATATTGTATTGCAAAATAGTGATTATAAATTATTTAAAACACAGTGCCAACTATTACTACAAGTAAAGAGGTGAATACAACTGTTAAGAGTTCGGTTTGGCAATGGCGCATTTGAGGCCACCCACCAATAGATATGGCCACGTCTATAGTGCCCGACACCATCACGATGCTGCAGCTCATTGAACCAACTGGGCGGACATGGGTACATTATCGTTGCATTTAGGGAAGGATCTTACAACGGTTTCAGGTCCCCGTACCTTAATAGCTTTTTATATTTCGTCATTTCTGCGTCTAACGAATTATTGAATTATTAACTACCACTTTCTACCTATATGTGTCTTGTCAATCTGATCGTACTGTCAAAACATATTCTAAGGTATTCGAGTTTTATATGTTCAAACAGAAATTTATTTTCCCCTTTGTGATATAAAGGCTATTGTGGTTGGTAATTGGTTATCATTTAGTTATTACCTTTCCACTCTTATCGTTTGATTAACTTTAATATTTTTCACTAAGTTAAGAATTTTAATATTTTGATTAGTTGATGTGACTAATAGGAAGCGGAAGCGAAATGGTATTCTGTCTTTCATCACTCAGAAAGTCATAATCTGACACATCTATTAAATTAACTTTGGAGGCCCTCGGACGTCGGTGTAAATTACTTTAATACACAAATAATCAAGGATTTGACAAAAACAACACCGACTTTTACAATGTGAGCCATAAAACGTTAGTAATCAAAAACAATAATGGCAAGTTCATGTGAAATTTGAAAAACTGACATGAAAAACTAATACGAAAACATAACACTTTACAAATTGTTTACAATGCAAACCAGAAGGTTGGTTGGATCCCCCCGAAGGAGGCATACTGAGTCATTGTGTCAGAGGTAGGATGGCCAGTTCCTTTCCTCCGCGGCCTACAGTTTAACGTGCAATCCGAACCACGTGGCGACATGGTGCAGCTTATATGATCAAACACAGCCGCTAAAGGTCCGAGGAACGTGAACACTCGGTTCTTTTGTTTGGCCGAATATCTTTAACCTTTTTTCTAGCGGCGACAGATTTCCGGGCATATGATCATAGACAGCGACGGTGTTGCATCTGGAAGCGACGAAGCACACGCTTGCTCCCGCCAGCCAGCATCATGCCCAGAGATGGCTCAAACGGTACTCCTCGGATGACTAGGTCAGGTAACGCCTTGATACCCCCTTGCGTCAGGCAAGTTCGGTGGTGGTCGAAATCACCAACACTTGAGTTCTGCCAAGGCGACGGTGTGACTTCTCCATCAGGAAGTCACCGAAGCAAGATCCTGTGAATATGATTGTTTTCCATGATGTCGCCTCGGAGTCCTATCAGGCTTTCTCGAACGCCAAACCGCGGCATGCAAAAAAAGGGGAAACAGAATATACCAAACAAGTAGATACTAGTTTATGACAGCAACGTTGATTGGACGTTTACTGAGGAAACCTCAATCACGTGATTTATACACAGATTTGCAATAGCTGCCTCGCTCGCTGTCTGTTTTTACTTCGGCTGCAAAATTTCATATTTTCATTCGGGAATTTCTCAACCGACGCCAACATCAGATTACCAGCCAAATTGTTTTGTTGACTTATATGTCCTAAGGGAAACATGGGCAAACCCGCACTCGGAGTAGCGATAAGCTACTGTCTCTCCATTTACCCAGCTTCAAGTATCCGAAGATACCGTAAACGTGGCTTCCCACCGCGCCGTTCTAGCTTTCAAAGTGGGAGGGGAGCCACCTCAGCTGGCATGGATGGCGCGCATCTATCCGTCTCTCAGTCGGTAAACATCAAACGCCCGGTAAGCTGAAACGACACTAGGTAACGTGGTGGGGAGGTGGCTGCGAGGGCGCGAGCTGGTCCGTGCAATCTGGCAGTATGGCACCTCCTACGAAACCACTGGTCGTGGGAAACCACCATTAGAGGTGATCGCCCTTGGAACCCACAAACCTGCTGGCTTGCCCCTCACATTCTCATCCACGTCTTATAAACCTTTTAATATTATTATTATTCCGAATAACCCATTTGGAGGGTACGATAAATCAACTTTGGCTATGTTTCTTTGTAATTAATTTTCTTTGCTTCCAAACTTCCTTCAATCTTTGAGAGTGTTGTTCCTATTGTTCCTGGGTCCATTTCCTTCCCTTTATGTATTTCTGTCTCTCCTGAAAACTTGCCTTGTGAATTACTTCTCTAAAAAGTGTTCTGTTGTATAAACCTTTTAATATTATTTGTAACTATTATTTATACATTGTACGTGCTGACTGACACAGCAGTCTCCTCAAACCTTTTCCTCTAGTAGTAACAAATTTCAATACTCTTGCATCACAGTTTGCGAAATCCGAAACAACCTATTACTGAACCGTAGGTTTTGACCCTATGGCACCAGGCGATAATAGGCAGATTTTTTCGCGCTCCACGAAGTTGTATCCTGTTTCCGAACAGTTGACCCGTGCTGCCAGCAGCACTCTGCGGGTCGGTAGCGGGTGGCTGTGGCTGCTGGTCACGGGATCGATGCCACCGCAGACTGACCGCGCACCTCACCCGCGGTGCACGCCACCACCCGCAGACCCCAGCGTCTGAGATCAGTGGCCTTCAACAAGTGGGCACTGAGGGGCGGAAACAGCAACAGTGCTTTTTCTTATGTGCGCAAGCAAATCTCTCCCTTTAAAGTATAGGTTCCCAAACTGGGGGGCACGAAGACTAATCAGGAGGGCCGAGGAAGGAGGTAGCTCCACACCGTCGCAAGTAGTATGCTTCACCGCTTCTCAGATCTGAAAACCTTTATTGTAACAACACATACTTAATAATTTTCTCTAAAGTATCATTGTTAGTACAGAGAAATTTACATTTATCTTTTTAATAATAAAATTGTGGTTGAAAGAGGGAAGGTGGAAATATTTCTACTACTGTGGGCCCTGCATATCTCCTACTGGCTTCGCGCCTACTGAGGGAGGAGCGCCTTCTGGGTGCCCCGTGTGTGCTGGGTCCCTCGCGCCTACTGGGAGCTCCGCGCCTACTGGGAGCTCCGCGCCTACTGGGGGCCACGCACCTACTGGGGGCCCCGCGCCTACGGGGGATACTGTGATACTGTGTAGTCAGGTCGGTGTATTGTAGTGTTGTGTATCTTAGGATGATTCCACGATGATTTCTGCTAAAAACTACACGAAAAAGCAGACCTTGAGTATGAGAACATAAAATAAAAAAGTCACATATATCGCTGATGATGCTCTGGAAATTAAACGCGTAAGACAAGAGGAAAAACAAAATTCAATTGCATTGGCGTATCATTAACATTTATAAAAAATTGATTACCTCGCAATTGAGGAAATGGCCCACAACATCCCCTTGTTAATGCTACCTATGTTTCATGAAACTTATAGGTAAGCGACTCATTGAGGCAAAGACTAAACTATATCTATCGTTCATTCAAACGCTCGGAATATTCGACAACACTAAGGCCTTGTTCACACTGCGCAATTCCCAGGAAACGCAACGAATACTTTAGTGTCTTGAGAGTATCTAGGGACTCTTTGAACCATGGCGGATTAACACGCGTTCAACGTTAAGTCTGTGGGTGAGGATGAGAAAAGAGTACGTGTAATTAGTCACCAGTAATTTTCTTTATGATTCAAGATTATTTTAAACGGGTTTTAATTAATATTTGCCTTTAATAGAGCCTTGTGTAAGATTTTGACAGTGATAGATTGTTACTTGTACTCATTGTCTGGAGTAGCGGAATATTATTTAATTCAAAGTGTGGAGAGAACAATCTCTCCCGTAGTTTAAATAGTTAACAAGCAATATTAATCAACAGCAAGCATTTTTATAGTAATCAGTCAGATGATACGAAAAAGAATCAACGAACAGTTTGGTAAAAGAAGAAGTTAGATTTATTTTTTTTGTGAGTCATCATTTGGTCAGTAGCAACCTGTCATTTGATCAAAAAAATTCAGGAAGTTATAATTGTGTACTGTTAGAGAATGTTTCCTTTCGTAGTAAATATCGACTCTTGGGCATGAGTGGTGTAACATCAAAAAAATTAATTTAACTAAAACCACGTCAAATCTTGCACTTTTATTTATTTTTAATTAATTTTTTTTCCATCAGTGTTAACTTCAAAATTTCGTAAGTGATCGATATCTTTTCCTGAATTTATTTGTTTACCTACTCTACGTTATACCCTTGTGTATATGATTTAAGAACGGCAACACATGCTTCGATTTATATATATATATATATATTTATATGCGAAAATAAATTCGTCATCACTTGACATTATGAAACACTCGGTAGCAGCGACATAAAGGATGTTCATTAGAACGAGGTTACCACAGCCAGATGCAGACTGAAGACTCTTTATTGCTTCGCCGAATCCTCAGCATGGGGTACTAGGTCACCCTCGTCGATGTAGGCGAAAAGGGAATGGCGACAAGGAACGGGAAGGAATTCGGCCATGGCCTTTCGAAAGAACCATCACGGCTTTCACGTGGAGTAATTTATGAAAAACCCAAATATGGGCCCGAGCGTGGTGGGTGAACGGTTAACGTTCTGGCCTCGCATTCGGGAGGACGCGGGTTCGAAACCCCGTCCGGGCTTCCAGATTTTGGTTTTCCATGGTTTCCCCAGATCACTACAGGCGAACGCCGGGATGCTTCCGTCAAAAAGGCCATGGCCGAATTCCTTCCCGATCCTTGTCCCCCATCCCATCCCGCCTCTGAGGACCACGCTGTCGACGAGGCGTAAAGCCCAAGCAACAAAAAAAAACAAAAACAAATATGGGTGACCGGACAGGGATTTTAACTCGCGTCCTTCCAGAGGGTTGCTGTTCACCCATCATGCTCCGTGTATCATATCAAGCTGGTGGTACGAGTTTTTTTTTTTTTTAATGGCTTTTGGTAACTGAGGCCATACAGCCAGCTCAATGTGAATATTATAGCTTCCAGTGAATCAGTCGTCATCCAGAGTTTATATATTGTATCTTCTAAGTATGGACACCACAGGACGGACAGGACATTCTCACAGACACACAACACTTAACACCCATGCCCGTGACCGGATTCGAACCGGCGACCTTCTGCACGCGGAGCTAGCACTCTAGCCCCTACGGTACCGAGGCCGGCATGGTATGAGTAAATCAGCCTATTTTTAAAAATAAAAGTCAGGGCAGTCATTCTAGAGGGCGAAGTTGGTAGATTGGTGGCACCTTCCCCGCCGAGTGTATTTCCCGGGCCAGACTGCCGCGTTGTGACAGCTCAGTGGCAGCTATCTCTTTTAGGGCCAATCGGATGACGGCTGTCTCCGCAGGTCTCGATTCCCACGAGCGGCACAGTCTGCGAGGAGGCCGTAAATTCGAATTCACCCCGCACGCCGCGGATCTGTTTTTTACGGCCGCAACGGCGAACGAGAGATTCATGGTCGGCTGAGGGAGCCGCGCCGCCTTTACTACCCCCCCCCGTGTTGCATTCTGTCCAGGATTAATTCCTACTATGATAAGCGGACGCCGACTGCCGGTTTTGTAAACGTTAATAAATCTACCGGCCAGGCGGATGAATAAGGCGGGCATCGTACCAGGCTCATAAACCGTGCATCTCCGTAAACATACTGTAAATGGTGCAAATGTTTTAAAATATCCCTGGGGAGGTCGGAGAGGTGCTGTTCTATTCTCCAGCGTTCCCTGTGGTAACATTAAAATTCTCTCTTCTTTCAGGTTGCGCTGGGGAAATTTAAAACGCTTTGCGGAAAAATTATTTCTAGCGCGTCGTAAAATTTAACGGAGAGATATAAACGGCTGTTGAAGAGGCATCCACGTAGTGTTGACGTAAAGGAATGCGTTATAGCTTTTTCATGGGAAATAACTGTGAACGCTTAACATTAATTTTTAGTCTCTGCTCTTTATCAACTTTTCGCGTCTAATTTAATACTTAATTGCTTGCTCGCATTTGCTTGTAAACTATCAGATTTTAAAATTTATCGTGTCACCTTGTTAGGGTTCAATTCCTTACTAATTTATTATAGAAATAATTATACTTTCCAATTTCCGGTGTCGGGTTAGTATTTCAGACTTTTTATTTACCTCTATACCAAATAACGGTTTTAACACCACTGATGAAATTATATCGTCTATTAAATAAAGTAAAATTACATCTCTAAGATCTACACACAAAGTTAATTAACTTTCACAAAAAAATTATCACTCGCTTATCTTGCTGTTCCTTTTTACAATATATTATTCTATTCAAACATAAGTCTTTCAATTCATTTATATTGCTTTTTCCTTCATTGCCCTCGGGCTTATTTTCCATATTATAATTATGTATTCATCCCACCAGGATCGGATAGTCGTACAAATTTCAGCTTCTCAAGCCATCCTCTGTTCAACTGTTTTTAGTAACCAGAGATCCTCCTTCACTTCCTTCGGTCTGCTTTGGCTTTCTCTGACGTTGAAAATCATTAATGCCAAAGTTACTATGTATGACCTAATTATTCAATGACAAAATTATGCTTTAATAATATATTACATTATTTGTGAGGACGTGTACCTCACATTCTTATCATATCCTAGATTAAACGCCCGTCGAAAGTGAGGGATATCATCTATTGTGGTAGTAGGAATTTGTTCTGGAAAATCATTCACGGAAAAACGAATAACATTTTTTCCTAATATTTTCCATAATCTTTTTAAATAACTGCATATGACTGTCTGTAAGTAATGATAAAAATCTAAGTAAGGCATAATTTCAAAACTATTATTTATTTAATTGATGTATATCGCAATTACCTTCGTTTCCTGTTAAGGTTACTCCATGTTTTTAATAAGTTTCTAATTTCTTATTTTCTATTAAAATTTTTTTTAGTTTATGTGGGAACTGCACCACTTTCGGAACCTGCCAGAAACTGTTACTAACCTGTTGAAATTTACATCAGTCGCTTCGTCAACATATCCTCTTCACGTTTTGCGATCACACACTCCGGAAAAATTGCCAAGAATTTAATTAAAAATGCCGAAATATGACATGACGAACAGCCGTTACATGCCGCCAACGTTGAAAAAATCAGTGACAGTCTCTTAAAATGTTGATTTAATCCTTTGTTGTAATGTTTTCATGCTCTACTCCTTTGTAAAAAGTCGCACAAAATTGACAAACACGAAATATTTATCCGAGTTGTAATACGGTGATGACCGCCATCTTACACAGCAACGAGCAACCAGAGATAATCGATTGCTTCCATTGTAAACAAATACGCTTTTGCATGTTGGATGCCGCATAGCTAAAATTTCGTATTGTTTTATCACTTGGTCCAGATCGTATTTCAACCTAACCACGATTTCTATGACAAAACTAAACTGTTTAGGTTGAAATGATCCCTGTACCGATAATTTTTGTTATTTTAGCAGTGCTGAAAGCATTTACCGGTTGCTAAGACTTTCCTATTTCGGCATTTTTAATTGAATTTATAGCAACTTTTCCGGAGTGTATGATCGCAAAACGTGAAGAGGACATGTTGACGAGGCGACTGATGTAAATTTCTACAGGTTAGTACCAGTTTCTGGCAGGTTTCGAAATTGGTGCAGTTCCCGGCTATGTTTTTAGTAACTGCTACAGACAACAAGTGTAAACATGGAATGCTCTTGTTACGCGAATTTCTATATCTAGAAGTCGTAAGTAAACATAAAGCAATTGTAACTTTAAACGAAAGTCGCAGTGTATGTTTTAAATCTCTGCCTCGCATTATAACTTTTTATTTCTGTCCATATTATTATTGCGTAGTTTCTTCCATAACAGGTAATTTTTACCTAGCATCGCAGTTACACTTCGTTTTCACAACGTAGGTGCAAATAAATCAAAATCAATTATTTATTTGAAATTTACACTTCCTCTTAACAGCAAAGCGCAAATAAACTTAGTGCGTTTATTCATTTGAAATTTCTTGTTAGTGGTGGCAAATATAACTAACAGTTCGGGTATCATCGCAGTCGCCGTAGGTTCCCGAAATATCAAGCCTCCAGGTTCAACGCATTTTACTAAAGTGGATACATTAATGTTTTACTAAGCTTCCTTTACAACTGACGTTTCTCACAATTAAAACAGCTTCGACATTCTCCGAATTGTATATAGGATTGAAATAAATGCGATTATTTTCTTCATAGACAGAAATCTTTTTGGGTTACAATAAATATTTTCGTTTTTGTAACGATGTTTACCATCTTACCAATGTGTGATAGTTTTTAGGCCTAACTACATTTTGTTAAATGTGATTATTGTAGGACTTTTCTTCCACAGTTGCTTGTTAAAGTAATAATAATTATTTTTAATAAATACGCCAATTCAATTGCTGTTGGTTGTTATTTATAATCACATATTACAAAAAAAACACTGTACCCTGAAGATACCACATCGAGAGGCGAAACGTGTCCGTCAAATAAATAATAACCAACAACAGTTGTATTGGCGTATTTATTAAAAACGAGTGATGTCCCAGGGGTCGAAATTCGACCGTAATTCATTAAGTTTTTTAGTTTCTTTTGTATAATGAGTAATAATCATTGCATATATTTTTGAATTTGTTCTATTGCGTTTGCTGCGAGCATAGATATGTTACATACCGTATACATTGACGTCTTTGGCTGCGAGCGTCTACCAATACGTCATAAGCTTGTGTTGTTTGCCTGAATTCCCTTCAAAGCTATAAAATTAAAATGATACTTTCCATGCGTGACTGTTGTAATAGTCATCTATCTTTACTAATTAAAATTCTTACTAATATTAATTTTTTTTATTGTTCGGGATCCAGAAATGAAAGATTTCTAACTAGATAACACACTTCGTTTAATCTACATATTAGTCTACAAGATGTTACGCGAAACAAACAAATAAATGATTATACACATATAGTTATCTCAAGATCACTTCCAGAAATTATTTCGCTTAGTATAAAGTTACAAATTTATCATTCATACAGCGGTATAAAATCATTCTCCCCTCTATATACATATTAAATATGATTAAGCCGGCTAGCTATTAGGCAACCCTAAAAACACTGATTGCATTTGCAATATAAAATTATCTTTCAGGGCGTGTTACGGTTTCCCTATTCGTCATTGTTCGTCATAATGCAGTTGTGATTTACCGTTTCTTGTAGAATACAGGAAGCGGCCACAGCTCGCTTCGTGTCTCGTCGCCAAAACAGGTGGGCTAATTGATACAGTAAGTATCACTATTAAGCACAGGTAGAAACCAAGCTTAACCAATCAGCCGCCCGTTAGCTTGGTTCATGCTGTATGCAAGCAACAGAAAAAAAACTTTTAACACTCCTACTGGGCAGTCAGTAGAAACTGCGTGTAACATGTTTAGTGCTCCAGAACAGAATGAATGTTTTCTGAGCAGGTCTCGGCAAATTCCTACGCGCAGGTAGAGAGCGACCCTTCTCCCGCCACTAAAGGATGCCGCTAAGCCACAAACAACAGCATTTGGCTAACCTGCCCGTTCGACCCTTTGGGAAAATCTTCAGAAAATGTAATTTGGACCATTACATTAGCTTCCCCCTTAAAACAAATCAAAATACTTCGCAGAAGATTTTGATTTTCTCTTACAATTTTAGCTCCCCTATGAATCACATCCAAATTTTATGCAAAATATTTTAAACATCTTATACCTAAAATTAAAATTTATATTATGTCTTATAATAATACAGATTTTACAAATTGTACGTCATTACTATGACATTACTTAAAATTATGTTGTTATTTACATTTTCACAATTTCTTATAATTGTCTCTATTTAAAAATGTTCACAAATACGTTGAAATTGTCATTTTTTTTCACTTCCCATAATGTTCAGATGAGCAATGGTACTATACGGCCAATGAATATTAGTGTTATCACTTGACCGTAACCGCTGTTTTTGTCCTGAGACATTTTGTTTTCACTTTGTCTGTTCACTGAATTATTTGGCTGTAAACTCGTTTTAACATTCTCCAAATTTTTGTTATTGTTAATGCCAGTACTTCACTTAAATTATATACTAGATACATATTTAAAATTCAGATTATGTTAAAATCTTTCATTTCTAGACATTCAACTTTTAAATATGAGTTAAATTAATCTATATTCGCAAGGCAACACACCTCAAAATATGCAAAATCTCCCTTCCCATGCCACATGTCAGAGATCACTTCGGACATGCTACATTCATTCGAAACATGCATACATATTACATTTAGAAGTACACGGCAACGTAGTTTTTAGAGACTTGATTTTTTTTTTATCCAATAATCTCATAACTTTACCCACTATCCTTTAATCTACGTGATTTTTTTATTTATTTGAAAACACTATTTTTTTTCTATATATATTCATACCTTAGCTATTTGAATGATATTTTCATCTACCATGATTGATTCTAGGTGCCCCTTCTTTTGAACATGCAATTTTATTAAAATAATTTCTTACTTACATATCGATCACCTCTATACCTTATTAATCAATAGTCTGCCATACCCATAACTTTAACTGAAATTTGCTTCTAAAGTCTTATACTCTCATGTGTTATGATATTAATCATTATTGGTGGTCATGAAAATTTTCGTTTGAAAGTGTGCAAATTCGATCTGGTGGAAGATTTTGACCTAGTTCTTTCTATTTCGTGTAGTTGTTACTATAACTACTTTGATTAAGAAACGTTACAAACACGGTACCCCTGTAAAATTTACTTTGCCATCATCTGATAATTTATTTTCTACTTGGCTCGAGAAATACCTGTCTCGTCACCTTTCTAGAACACAAGTGCACAGTCTTAAATTTTTGTGGTCTTACCCCTGTTGCCACGACAAAATGCTGTCAACACCCATCTTTATAGCTCATTAGCTTATATTAATATTTCATAATGCGCCCCTATTGATATCAAGGCATAAATAGACCATATACAGGATACTGTATTCTAACGCTTGTTTTCACCTAATTTTTAAATACAATCTACTACTTTCATCTTACCATTCTCTACATGTTAATAATTTCATCTCGGTTTACTAAGCACTTACACAAAAAAAATTTATATCATAACGTAATTCTTCCGACCACGTGATTTTAAAAATACCAGCTAGATAAATTTATCGTCTCTTGCCATCAATGACTTTGGAGCATATTCCTTCATCCCATAAAATGAAATTCTGTAATCCAATTCCCATTTAATTCTACAGCATAATACCTCTTACCATTTAGATTTATCGGAAGTCCAAAAAAAATTTTGTTTATCATAAGTGAGGCACCATAATATCATTTTCATTACATTTATTTACCCTATTAAATATTCTCAAAATTTTTATCATTATTTTCGTAACAATTTTGCGTACCCTCTAATATACAATTTATTATTACTTTATAGTCGAATTCCCGTCCTCCCGATATCCAGTATTCAAAATTTTTATCTACCTCTTTCCGTTTGGGGTTTCAAAGTATCCTCCTGATAAGGCGACAGTCATGCCTTTTGTGGTACCAATGGCATTTCACATGCTGTCTCATTGTCCATACAACATTTCTTTGCTTGAGGGACCTCATGCGGTTCGTTACTCTCTCTGTTTACTATAACTGCATTTATTCCCTGACGATCGTATTCCTGATTTCCCCCCGCCTGTTTTCTAGGTTGGAAATTTTCATTCCTTGGTTGGAAGAAATGTTTCCTTACTTGTCCATTATTCCAGCTTCCTTGCCCTTGATTTCTTGCCTGTTGATTGTTACTACGACCATTCCCTTGCTGGTTTCGAAAATTTTGATTCTTCGGATGATTCTTCTGCGGAGAATCTTTGCCTTTTTCAGTAGTGTCCACACTAGGCTTGTATGCTGAATCAATATTTTTTAAAGTATTTAGGAATTGGTCCATACTATGTAGAAACACTGGATTCAATTGACATCTTATGTGTGGGGAGAAATGAGAAGTCAACGCAAATATCAATTCTGCATCTTTAGGCGGATTGTCTAGTTCTCTTGACAGTATAGTTAATCTAGATGCATATCTATACAGTGAATCTTCACCTTTTGGATTGAAACGGCCTTTGTAAATTCTTAGCATCAATTCTCCTTGTGCATTTAAATCCCAGTAAGTGGCCAAAAATTTCTCTTTAAACTCATTGTAGGAAACATCCGATAAATTAGATACACGAAGCCAGGATTTCTCATCATTATCTAGCGCCTGCATGATCAACATCATCTTTAAAGATTCAGGAATATTTTTAATTCGAAAATAATTCTCGATTTCTCTTAGGAATTCCTTCGGATTAATTTTTCTTTTAATCCCGAACTTTGGAAGATTAAGTTCCACAGAACTGTACACATTGCTCCGATTTTGTGAGGTAAATTCAGCTGGCATCTGATTCATGACGTCTTGTCGTATATTGACCAGTTCGTCTTCTACTTTGCTAAATTTTCCCGCGATGGAACTCTTAAATTCGTCATGAGATTTTATCAGATTTTCACGTTCTCCGCGAGCTATTTCAAAAGTGTCTGCAACATTCTGTAAGCCCGTTTCAATCTGCTGGCACCGATCCGCAATTGCAGTTTCTGCCAGTTCCCTTCTTTTTTCTTTCATTTTGATCTCCTCGCGGATTTGATTTAACTGCCCACTGGTTCTGTCTATGTCTTTGGCTGCCTTCTCTTTAAATTCATCAAACCCATCGCATCTGGACTTTAAATCAGCTGTTTTATTGTTCAAAATTTTGACGTCACCCTGTATAGCATTTTGAAACTCGTCAAATTTGACATTTATTTCTTCCCGCACACATTTTAATTCATTTTGGACTGATTTGTGAACATTTTCAATTTTCTCTTCCAATGATTTTTGAAATGATTCCTGCCCCCTTTTCATTTCTTCATGCCCCCTTTTCATTTCTTCATGCCCCCTTTTCATTTCTTCATTCCCATTTTTGATCATTTCCATCAATTGTGATAGCAATTGTTGTGGAAATAAACTTTGCATTCTTTCGTCAACCGTTTCGCTTAATTCCGGCCCGCTAATGACAGAGTTTTCCGGTGGCGAAATTTTCTCAGAATCTTCTACCCTGGAGAGTAAATTTTCATTAGAACTTCCGGCTGCTAAACCCTCTAACTTTTCCATTTTATTTGTCTTAACCTTACCAGATCGAAGAAACATAAAACTTTCCAAAATTATGCTATTCTTCTCCCAAGTGAAGAAGAAAGTTTACCTTGTAAATTTACCTTTTAAAACACTATACCTTACGCATGGCAAAAACCTCCCGATAACACAGAATCATTAAATTTTAAACATTATCCCAGTTACATCAAATTAATTCTCATATCCAACCATTCAAACATCAGCTCGACATCAAAAATAACAAATTTCAAATCACTTACAACCATCAACGCCGTTAAATCTTGCTGCAGATTTGGAAATCTGTGACTGAAAATAAATCATGTTAATATACATTTATAGAGCATTTTCATGCATCACTCAAACTATGATCTCTGATATGCCACAGAAAAGAAAACCCCGCAATACCGAGTTGAGTTGTCCACCTGAACAATTTTGATTTAATGCATTAATTAAATTAATTAGCAACAATTAATAGCCCGTAGTTGGTGCGCCAGTTGTAATAGTCATCTATCTTTACTAATTAAAATTCTTACTAATATTAATTTTTTTTATTGTTCGGGATCCAGAAATGAAAGATTTCTAACTAGATAACACACTGCATTTAATCTACATATTAGTCTACAAGATGTTACGTCAAACAAACAAATAAATGATTATACACATATAGTTATCTCAAGATCACTTCCAGAAATTATTTTCGCTTAGTATAAAGTTACAAATTTATCATTCATACAGCGGTATAAAATCATTCTCCCCTCTATATACATATGAAATTAAATATGATTAAGCCGGCTAGCTATTAGGCAACCCCAAAAACACTGATTGCATTTGCATTATAAAATTATCTTTCAGGGCGTGTTACGGTTTCCCTATTCGTCATTGTTCGTCATAATGCAATTGTGATTTACCGTTTCTTGTAGAATACAGGAAGCGGCCACAGCTCGCTTCGTGTCTCGTCGCCAAAACAGGTGGGCTAATTGATACAGTAAGTATCACTATTAAGCACAGGTAGAAACCAAGCTTAACCAATCAGCCGCTCGTTAGCTTGGTTCATCATGCTGTATGCAAGCACAGAAAAAACTTTTAACACTCCTACTGGGCAGTCAGTAGAAACTGCGTGTAACACGTTTAGTGCTCCAGAACAGAATGAATGTTTTCTGAGCAGGTCTCGGCAAATTCCTACGCGCAGGTAGAGAGCGACCCTTCTCCCGCCACTAAAGGATGCCGCTAAGCCGCAAACAACAGCATTTGGCTAACCTGCCCGTTCGACCCTTTGGGAAAATCTTCAGAAAATGTAATTTGGACCATTACACTGTATCCAAAATTTTAGCACCATAGCAAATGATGAATTGTATTTACGAATGTTTTCAAAATAACTTTTTTACTTTCTTTTTATCGATGTTTCATTTGAATCAACTTCATCATACAATATTCATTTTGACATAAGGCCGGTAAAAATGCTTCAACCTTATGACAACATGAAGAGGATGCAGTCCTTTCACCTGAAGTGACCTCTGATTCGAAATGTTTTACATTGAAAAACTTGCATTGTAAATTCTAAACTATCAAAATTTCTTGGAATGACATTTAGTGTGGCTTTAAGTGTATCCATCAAAATAATTTGATCATTTTGTGTACTATTTTCACTATTTAAATCTGGTCTATTATCACTTTGAATTTGACGCAAATAGGTCTTTCTCTCCCACTTATCAACGTTCTATGTCTATTACAATAAGTGCGAATATCTAAATGTAAAAAAAAAAAAAAACAAAAAAAACAACAACAACAACAACAACAAAGCAAACAAAAAATTAATGAAATTACTGAAATTCAAAAATCGAAAGGCCTTTAACCAAAATTTAACCTTTTATATAATAAAATGTACTCACTTTTTTAACTACCAATTCATTTACTTTTTCTTTTTCGCAGAGACCTTATGTAAGACTAAACTCAATTCAAATTATTCGTTAGAATGTCGAATTATCTATTGTATACAAAATATTCCTTAAGTTCAAAGATTAATCGCTAATTTATACGACTGTTTTGTTTCACCAAAGACCACAGAATATCTGAATGCTGGGAATGCACTTCCGATAGTTGTTTCCGATCCGATCAGATTTCACCCACACAGACGCTCGCGAATTTATTTTTTATTTCACAATGTATTTGTAACTCATGTATTAACTATGTTTATTATAATTTTTTTCTTTACTGCTGACCAAAGACCACAGACATTGACAGAATCGCTAGGTGTCGTTGTCAAAAAAAATTAAAAAAAAAAAAATTGAACGTAAATAATGAGTGTTTCGTTTTATTTAATTTAATGTATTTGTAACCCATATCATATACAAATTTTAGTTTTTTGCACTTCTTCTCGGTATAAACTTTGACTGTGCCAAATCTCACACTCCTCCCTGCTCGCAGTACTCTTAAAAAGGGATCCGATGTTTTGCTTCACGTATTAATATAAAGCTAATAATTATTACATTTGTTATGTTTATCCATAATGAAAGAAACTAATTTACACAATTGTTTCTGGATTTATCGCTTAGCGATTAAGTGATTTAATTATATCTGGATACAAAGCTTTGTGGGTGAGCCGGCCACGCATTCGGAAGAACGTGAGTTCGGCCTCCCATCGGACCAACCAATCCAGATTTTGGTTTTCCATGGTTTCTCGAAAACATCCCAGGTGAATATCGAGGTTGTTCCTTCAAGAAGGCCATGACCGAATTCCTTATTATTCGTTGTGCCCAAATCTATACTGTCTCTAATGATCTCGACGTCAACGAGACGAAAAGCCAAAAGTGTTCAGGCAGCTGAGTTAAAAGTGGAAGTTGCCAGTTCGGGTCCAGGAATTTTTACTAGTTTTAAATCTTACCTTTACCTGTTGTGGTTGTTCCGTGGTTCTAATTGTATCTTAAATTGTAGGTTTTTGAGTTAAGGAGCTTGCCGTCCTTCCTCTACCACACTGGCTTAGTATTTCTTCTTCGCAAGAATCCGTCCGACTTTTCGATTGTGGAATAAATACACGTTTTTATTTTACAGGTGTATAACAAACGTGCTGGAATGGTCTCCTACAAGGGCCTGTTTAACCGTTCAAAAACTATATATATATATACAGTGGCGGCCCTAGCAAATTTTTCAGGTGGTGCGAGATCTCATTGTGGCGCCCCAAATCTGCAATCGCTTATTCATGATTAAGGTGTTCCTATAGACAGATTGAAGAAAACATTTTTTTTTTTTTTTTTTTTTTTTTTTTTTTTTTTTTTTTTTTTTTTTTTTTTTTTTACATCCTACTGATATTATAAACGTAAAAGTTTGTTTGCTTGGGTGTTTTTACTGTTTCACGTTGAAACGGCTGAATGGCTTAAGACAAAATTTGGTATAATGTTATTGGCTATGTACTTTTATTCCGATCGTAAAAGTAATTCCCGTGGGATTCAAATACGAATACATGTATGAATGGTTTATGAATTCCACACGAGCAAAGCCGCGGGCAAAAGATAGTCTTTATATATTAATAATAATTCAGATTTCAGATATATTATTATAGAATAGCAGCGGTTTGAATGGGAAACAACAGCAAATATGGAACACACTATGTATCAATAGGTTTATTTACTATGGCGTATACAATGCTCATATCACGTATATATAAAATTCACATAATTTTAATATTTTTTTCAACAAACAAATGAGGAAATAAATTCATAACTAAAAGACCAAGATTATCATCTTTATCGCTTTTGTCCATTGACAATATTACTTTCTATAGATAAAGTTGTAATATCTGACAGTATATCTAGAGTCTGCGTTAAGTTTTAGTTTAGAGACAGTTACAAGTATGGTTAGCAAAATTCGAAGTGCTGTCCACACAGTGGAAATATATTCTGCCAAACATTTTGTTTCATTAATTGAACTTTCATCATTGCTGATTTAAGCCCCATCAACAACAGTTTCAGTTAAAAAGTTTCTAACCAATTCACAACCAGATATGTCACATTTTTCTCCATCAGTTAAACTTATTTCCAAATCTGCACAGGATGATTCCAATTCGGTCTTTTCAATTTTTTGTATTTTTTTGTTGTTGATAATACGTATCATTAAATTTGGATAATTGTGTAAACTGAATGACCAACCCATTCTTCGATGATATCCTAAAACACGTTGATTGTAAACAATTCTTCTGGATCTATTGCTATCTAATCTGCGGCCTAGTAATAAAAAAAATCTCTGCTTTCTTTGGGATCTGACTGGCTTAATAATAGGATATGCCCCAGTCTGAAAAGAAATTTTTATAGTAGTTATCAGAGCAGACGAATAACCAGGGTATTTTTTCTCATCTTCCGAGCTGTTTCCCAGCAATTGTGAAGCGTTTCAAAAATCCTCTTTCAGTCTACAATACTTGCTTACAATATTTACTTGAAGCAACTGAACTATTTGTTTCCAGAATGGCGACACGAACTGATGTGATTAGTGATAGCGAACTCCAGCAAGACTAGAAACTCTATTCTCCAAACGAGATTCGCAAATTCTTTTGCGATAGTGCTTGGATACCACTTCCCATCGCTTTGGTGATTGAGATAATAGAACTAATATTCTTCTTGTGACAACGATTCAGATGACTTCGCAACTTTTTCAAGTAATTTTGGAGCCTTCTCAGATTCGCCTTTTGTTCAGGTAGCAGATGTCTGTAAAACGTTAATAATTACAATATCAACGGTAGTTGCAATCACCGAAGGTCTAACACGGTAGAAATAGATAAGTAGGTTGAATCTAGCCCCATGCACATGCTCCCGCATGCTAATTAACTCTAAGACGACAGCCTGAAGCATTCCGCATTTCGAATGCTTCATTTTGCAAGCAAATATTCCTGCAAAGGTGCTTTGTGTCGGGCAGCACTGGCCCATAACTGTACCTCAGGTAGGACGGCTCGGAATGTTTACTGAATGGGATTTAAAGCGACAGGTGTCGCGGCGGGAATTTCCATTAGGCGAGAGAGAGGAACATGTTCCGTGAAAAGATGGACAAAAGTAGTGCCGAAGGGTGTGTGTGTGTGTGTGAGCCAATCACAGCCCCTGTGTGGTTTCACGCGGACTAATACGTTTTCTCTGCTTTCCATACAACGCGGGAGGCGAGGACTTGGCTCCGAGTCACCGTCGCGTGGAGTGCTTGTGTGAAGGAGAGAGCTTCTTAGCGGGTCGACGTAGGTTCGACACCCGCGGCGACTAAGACAGCCTTCCATAGCGACGGGCTGACTACCAGTGTGCGGCGTATGCAAATTTGTGCCGCTCTGCTTTGTGTGTAGCCGAGAGTGCATCAGTGAATCAGTGCGACCTCACACACACGTGAGTTACTAAGTGACGTGCCTGGTGGTAACTACCATCCGGTAATTCTTGAGTGTTGTGAAGATCTCTTGTGGTGGTCTCCTTCAAGCCTCCTTCGTCGCCAAGGAATACATCCACGGTAATATTTTCAAGTACCTGCTACCGCAAATCTTTGCTTGAAACTGTCGAGACCCCAAAACTGTGTTACAAAGCCCAGTAACGGCCTTCATCGAGATAAAGATGTTCTCACTCTCTGAACTGAGCTAAATTATTATTGTAAATGGTCTGCTATCCCTCTGCTTCGTGTCCAACTTGTATTTAATGTCATTTTTTTGTTGTTTTGCTTTGGTTCCAATTTCATTATCATTACAGTTTTGTGCATAAAGTGATTTTTCTTTGCACATAATAAATATAATGTCATTAATGGTAGATTGCCGCTTTCATTATTTGAAATCTCCCATTTCCAATGCTTAATGGATAATTAGCTACTTGCATTGTTATTATTAAAATAATTATTGCAGGGAAAATATTTATTAATTTCATGTGGAAGAAATTCCTGGCGCCCAGCTCTCATCACGAATGCAAGTTTGAAGCGGACATTTACAGCTCTCACCAATAAATGGTGAAAGGTGTAGTGTGATTAATATATGTACGGGGTACACTACATAAAATGGCTCCCAACGCGGGGCTTCGAGTAAATTAATTTGTCAGTGTGCCAAATTATCGGGATTTTTCCAGTAGGCCCCAAACGTAAATGCACAAAATTTGCGGCTCGACAATCATAAGATTTGTGGTGGTTGCTAATAGATTTGTGGCTTTCCACTGTGCGTGTTTTGTTTCAGCTGCAGAGGTTCGCTGAATGGACGCAGATTATATGTGTATATCACTTAGAATATTGTGTTAATTTTATTACAGGTGCAGAAGT
The DNA here is from genome assembly GCA_031002005.1 of Vandiemenella viatica. Lineage (NCBI taxonomy): Eukaryota > Metazoa > Arthropoda > Insecta > Orthoptera > Morabidae > Vandiemenella > Vandiemenella viatica. The sequence continues at coordinate 94,309,679 of CM061919.1, read as the reverse complement.
TAGGCGACGCGCATGTGATGATTTTTCTATGTTTCATTTTTGTTCTTGTTGAGTTCGTTGTCGGCATGTGGCTCGTCTAATGCAACGTTGTAAATGCAGCTTCGCTTTAATGGTGCAAAGCGAGTTTTCAATTGTTATGCTGCAAAATTTGCTTGTTGTTCTAAGCTACTTGTGCAATCTTATATCTCTAATTAAAGGTATAGTCAAAGAGTCATTTAACGGGGGATATCATATGAATTTGCGGTCCGGCAAAACTTTGATCAGTAAAGAATTTTGCAATAGCCCTAAAAGTAAAGATAACGGCGAAATTATGGCAGCGTCTGAGCAAGGCAATACCGCTGCAGTTGGTCTGTCCGTGCCAAATAGCGAACTTGCGTCACAGGCGAGTCATGATCAAATTTTCGTACCTGGTACAGTGGTTCCAGTGGATGCGAATGTAAAGACGGGAGGAAATATGGACATAATGGATTTATTGAGGCAAATTTCGGCTCAAGTTAGTGTCACAAACAGGGAACTTGCCGCGGTTAAAGCCGAAATGAAAGTTCTGTCTGACAGTCACAATTCTTTAAATGCAAAGTTAGACAATTCCATTTCAGAAGTGCGTCGAGAGATGGAAAATAAAATCTCAGACGTCCAAGGGAGTCTCAATGCTGAAATCAGCGTAATTAAGCAAACCGCAGAGCGAACGGTTACCGCGTGCGAGCAGATTCAAAGTGCGCAAGACGCGTTATGCGAAAAGATTAATAGCTCAGAGATCAAGGTGGATAAACTGAATCACCAGACGTCAAATGAGCGAGAATTGTTAAAAAAGGAATTGCAGCTGGTAGACGAACGCAATAGCAAAATGTTCGATTCAGTGGACAATAAATTAAAGGATACAGATATTCAGATCGGAGCAGTGGATAGGAAAATTTCTGAAGCGCGAGAGGCGCATAGTTCGTTTCAGGCGGACATGCTTGAAAAATGTGGTAGCATAGAAAAAAGGATTGTGGCAATCCAGGAACGCGTGGATGGGCAATTGAATCCCATGTCCCGTCATGTAGGCCCCATGGTCTTTAATGTGGAATTGCCGTTGCCCGAGTTTGGTTCAAAGATGGGTGTTAATCCTAAAGCATTCACGCAGGATGTAGAAACTTATTTCTATGTGAAACGCGTTCCCGAGGAGTTAAAGCTACTGGTTGTCCGGTCGATGCTGCACAATCAGGCTAAACATTGGTTTGATGTAGAATGTGGATCTGATACTACATACGAAAATTTCAAGAAAGTCTTCCTTAAGACGTATTGGTCCCCGGAAGAGCAGGCGCAAAATAAGCTTCGCGTTTATTGCGGTAGACACGAACAACGGGCAGGGCAATCACGCTATGATTATGCCGCCAAGTTGGTGAATATGGCGAAATACTTCGATCCGCCAATGAGCGAAGCCGAAATAATTTCCGGGATTGGAACTCACTTTCCACCGGAAGTACAGCACCAACTCAGCCCTGCTGTCGTTGGCACGATAAAACAGATGTTGGAAGTCTTACGAAGATTCGACCAAATTGACGCCCGCTCTAAGGGCACTAACAAAGACGATAATAAGTCACAGTCACCTTCGAATTTTGCAATCAAAGGCAATGGTCACGGGGCGGAACCTCAGCATAAATGGTGGAATGGTCAGAAAAATAGTGCAAAAGATCCTGGTCACCAACAAAATTGGAGAGAACGCCGGCCGGACAAGCCGCCAGAAGATAAAGCTTTCGTAAATTGCATAGCAGAAGAATTGAGAAAAGTTAACGGAGGCGGAAATTCAGACCCGCCAGCCGAACAAGTTTTATTGAATTAAGTTGTTCTTGACAAACGTCATGCACGTATAAATTAGAGGAATAAATTTTATGATGTTTATTAGTAACGTGGTTAAATTTATGATTTGATAATTGTATTTGCATGTACCCTATTAGAATTAGTATGTTGTAATATGATGTATGTTGTATGCCTGAATGATGAATGCTTGAGGCGTTAATCGTTGCTGTTCCTGACAACGAGACTCTCATGTTGGGGGGACGCGAATCTTTTGGCGACCAAGCAAATCTAAAGTCAATTTAGGGATACGATTTTGGATTTTAATAAAAGCCAGTAATTTTATTAGTGTATTTGCTCATGTGAGTTCATGTAGTCTGTAACCGCCATTTGTTTTAGTAAGCGGGCTAGCAGATCATATTTGATTATAAAAAAAAAAAATATTGTCAACAGAGAGGCTTGAGTTCAAGTATGTTCTGTGAACATTAACTAGTGCGTGTCAAATCGTGACTTATAATTACGAAGTGAAGCTTCCACTTCGTAATTACAAACTGGGGGGATTATGAAGCATTCCGCATTTCGAATGCTTCATTTTGCAAGCAAATATTCCTGCAAAGGTGCTTTGTGTCGGGCAGCACTGGCCCATAACTGTACCTCAGGTAGGACGGCTCGGAATGTTTACTGAATGGGATTTAAAGCGACAGGTGTCGCGGCGGGAATTTTCCATTAGGCGAGAGAGAGGAACATGTTCCGTGAAAAGATGGACAAAAGTAGTGCCGAAGGGTGTGTGTGTGTGTGTGAGCCAATCACAGCCCCTGTGTGGTTTCACGCGGACTAATACGTTTTCTCTGCTTTCCATACAACGCGGGAGGCGAGGACTTGGCTCCGAGTCACCGTCGCGTGGAGTGCTTGTGTGAAGGAGAGAGCTTCTTAGCGGGTCGACGTAGGTTCGACACCCGCGGCGACTAAGACAGCCTTCCATAGCGACGGGCTGACTACCAGTGTGCGGCGTATGCAAATTTGTGCCGCTCTGCTTTGTGTGTAGCCGAGAGTGCATCAGTGAATCAGTGCGACCTCACACACACGTGAGTTACTAAGTAACGTGCCTGGTGGTAACTACCATCCGGTAATTCTTGAGTGTTGTGAAGATCTCTTGTGGTGGTCTCCTTCAAGCCTCCTTCGTCGCCAAGGAATACATCCACGGTAATATTTTCAAGTACCTGCTACCGCAAATCTTTGCTTGAAACTGTCGAGACCCCAAAAACTGTGTTACAAAGCCCAGTAACGGCCTTCATCGAGATAAAGATGTTCTCACTCTCTGAACTGAGCTAAATTATTATTGTAAATGGTCTGCTATCCCTCTGCTTCGTGTCCAACTTGTATTTAATGTCATTTTTTTGTTGTTTTGCTTTGGTTCCAATTTCATTATCATTACAGTTTTGTGCATAAAGTGATTTTTCTTTGCACATAATAAATATAATGTCATTAATGGTAGATTGCCGCTTTCATTATTTGAAATCTCCCATTTCCAATGCTTAATGGATAATTAGCTACTTGCATTGTTATTATTAAAATAATTATTGCAGGGAAAATATTTATTAATTTCATGTGGAAGAAATTCCTGGCGCCCAGCTCTCATCACGAATGCAAGTTTGAAGCGGACATTTACAGCTCTCACCAATAAATGGTGAAAGGTGTAGTGTGATTAATATATGTACGGGGTACACTACAAGCCGAAGAGGCAGGAAACAGGTGTGAGACGAGTTGTGATTTTTTTTGATTCGCGTAAATCGAGCTGACTCGAGTCGCAACTCGAGTTGACTCGATTCTATGAGGACATACGACTACGTACTAAGCTGTAGCTCTTACGTGTATAAACTCTTCTGGATAATTAGTGTGCTAAAATCATATGTGAACAGCAAGCTGGATTATTATAGAATTTATTTTTTGTGCAGACGATCTCTCGCTGCAGTTTCGGCGCCCCCCATATGACGGCGCCCGGTGCGGTCGCACCGCTCGCACCGCCCTAGGGCCGCCCCTGTATATATATATATAACGAGTGCACTACATAATTTTTGTGAGGTGGCTATGGCTTTCCACAATAAAGAAGTTTTACCATTTTTCTCTTCTGACCTACCGGGTTGACCACAGTATCTGATTCCCATTCTGTCACCATATCCTGCCTAGGTCGCGCCATAGGCTATTCGTTTACAAATGATGCCGGTCTGTTGCCTCGACGAGACGAAACAATGACGCAGTGGGGGCGTGGTATCACAACAATGCCGAGCACACAGTGTTCCAGATGCGGCCAACAAAGCGTAACTGGACGGAGAACTGATAATAATTTTATCGCGGAGCAGTTGGAGCGAAGCGTCATTGTCATGGCAAGTTAGCAGGGGATGGATTTAACACGGGCAAGGGTCAACCACGCCAAACGGTATCGCCTGTAACGGTGGCGGCCTTTTTCAATTGAAATTCGCCGACAGATTTTGCTACAAGCGGTTATTGGATATTCGCTTTGCGGCCAGGTGTAATTTGGATACATTTGCGGTGGGAACGAGCTGCTAAATGCGTTCACGGATTCATTAAAATTGTTCGTCGTCCATAAAGTTAAAAAATTCTCTATTTACACTCATCCTATATACAGTGTATATGAAAGCTGTGCAATGCCACTGGAAAGAGATACCGTCTGAAGCGGTTAGCTCATTGCGGAAGATATTAACTTTTACGACTAATGATATCTCAGCATTACTCTTTGTTTTGCTCGATTTAATGAGCAGGAATATATTCAACAGTTAGCTACCTACGTTGCCGAATGAACCCGATTTGATCGAGTGTCCTGTGTGAGCAGTAACATTCTGGTCTCGTATTCAAGAGTATGCGAGTTCGAAGCCCCGTCCGGTCATCGACATTCAGATATTTCATGGTTTCCAAAAATCACTCCAGCCAACTGCGCGGATGTTTCCTTCAAAAGGCTGTGAAGGAATTATTTGAAAGTATTTAAATGTTTGTGTCTGATTTTATTGTTTTGAATAGGGAACCTGTTTTGTCTTTGGTCAACGTATAACACTAACGATCGTCGGATGCGAAGTCAGAGATTATGTGATACACTGACAATGTTGAGTCTTCCAAAAGCATGTGGACTGCGGGTTTTATAGAAACCGATAAGACTAATATTATTCATGATAAAAGTCATGAAGAAGAATACGAATATGTTACTGTTAATATATGAAGTGAATATATAAATTGTTAAAATTAGAGAAAATGATTATTGTGTTAATAGTGTAAATATTGCATTAATACAAGGAGCAGAAGCATTTGAGTATTAATGAAAAGATTCATCTATACAATTATAAATTTCTGTCTTAGAGGTATAAAACGATATCGCACAAAAATTACCGCATCAATTTGAATGGTGTTTTCAAATTTTTAGAGGTAATGTTCTGGATCAAAATATGCGAAAACAGCTGATGACTTATATGCACCAAGAGACGGAGCAAGTGAATGAAATAATTCGAGAAATTATGGGCCACATAGTTGAGAAAACTGACAAAAAAAAATAAATTTTTTTGCATTATATTTCGTTGACTTTGGCTATTTATCTAATAAGTTGTCCGAAATTTAAAATGAATATGTGAATGAAAAGTAATAAGCGTGAGTAATATACGATTTACTGTAAGCACAATCACCGAGATTATTAACATCTTTGTCAGTTACACAAATTGTCACATGATTTGCAATCCTCGCTGGATGCTGTACAATGTTGATTAAAAACGTTAATGTGTGATACAACTCCCCTTCCTGTCATATGGTTGCGTAATCCAGTTTTTTTCTAAGAATGATGCCTACAATAATCATCGACAGGTAACAATATTTAGACAGGTATTCTGTAATAATATCGCGCAAGCAACGTGTGTAAAAATTTTGGCTGCTGTACAAACCACGGCCAGTAGAATAATCTGTTCTTTTTATTAATTAACACTCATAACCACAATTCTGTAATGTTTGTTTCCGATTGAAGCGCTTACCGCCATAAAGTTGTAAGTTCTCACGTGCTATTCAGTTTATGACGTCAACCACATTCAACCATTAAAATTATAAACTTACTAGGAGTCCTAAAACCTTATGCGGCATGGCGTAAATTATAAAACTAAATCCATAGTGCTTTATGCTTTAACAAAACTGTCAGGTGTCGTTCTGGTCCAGGCTGCATTTAAACGCAATCTAAAAAACTCGTTAATGTTTACGTTCGAAAATCATAGCTCCTGTCACATGCGCAGACCGTTTGGAACTGCCTTCATGAGGATGAAACAATGGATTCAGTAATGTGGCGTCACTGAAAGCAAAGGAAATTGAAAATAATTCTTCGGTGCATTTCAAACTAACCACAAACTTCGCCAGGGTTTCCGTTCGAAAATCATAGCTTCTGTCGCTTGTCCATTAAAACATTCACTGTTTCGCAATCAAACGTGGCCTACTGGAACTATTTTTATACACCTGAAACAATGACATTCAAGCCTCTCCAACTTTATAATTGGTAATAGAATAAAATCGGTAAAGAATTTCTACACATCTGAAAGTACCCGCGCTCGAAGCAGCGGGCAAATGCTTGTAAAACAATATAATTTTGTGTGGTGTGCTTCACTTGGTAGAAGATCTTACAACCGACTACAAGAGCGTAATGCCAATCGTCCACTGGAACCGAATTTCGTCCAAACAGTATTCGTCCGATTTTACAGCCGACTAGGTCGTCCGATTGACCAAATTACATCAGACACACATTGTCAATCCGTCAATGTGGCTTCAGCACCAAGTGAACGGGGTGTTTTTATAAAATGTGTAGTGATATAAATTTCGTAAAAAAAACACTTTACATTGACCTTGCGAAATAAAACGATCGTCAGGGCCGTATGTATGATATGTAGACCTGTGGGCTGGACCTGTGAAGCACCCCCCCCCCCCCCCCCTCGCAAATATTTTTAAATTAAACCTCGCATTTTATAGAATGTTCTAACCAAAAACATAAACATTTGAAATTTATTATTAAACTGTAGAATATTTTACAATATCGTATATAAATTGTTGAAATAAAAATGAAAACATTTGAAAATCATTATGATATTCAAAAGATGCAACATTGATACTTAACAATATTCCCAAATTTGCTAAAACACCATATTTCAGTCTTAAAAATAAATAACCATATAAGATAAAACATGACGCAAAAAGAAGGAATATAAAAACAAGAAATTTTGTTTTTGTGGTGAGGGCTCTTAGGCTGTAGGCTAGAACGTAACAAGAAAGAATAATAATTTCTAAATGGGCCAAATAGATTCCAAAGATCACTCAGTACTTTAGATGAGCACTCCTTCCAAGAACTATTCACAAAAGGCCACACTACTATTCTTTGGATTCTGTTTTTGACTTCGGCATTTGATTTTCTCAGTTATCTGAAATGCATAACATTTAAATAGAAAGAACACGTTAAGTAATGTTTAAATTATATAAACATCTTTATGGTTTATGAGCCAACAGAGATCACACTACAGTACACTCTTTGGATTCTGTTAACATACTTTTTAAACTGGTAATTTAATTTTTTCTTTCAGAAATTAATTAAATACATTAATCAAACCACTACTTCGTAGAAAGGAATTGGGACAAGGAACTGGAAGGAATTCGGCCATAGCCTTTCAAAGGAACCCTCCCGGAATTCACCATGAGTGATTTGTAGAAACCTTGGAAAAATCGAGCGTGATGGGTGAGCGGTTAACGTTCTGACCTAGCATTCGGGGGGACGCCGGTTCGAATCCCCGTCCGGGCATCCAGATTTGGGTTTTACATGGTTTCCTCAAATCACTCCAGGCGAATGCCGGTATGCTTCGTTCAAAAAGACCATTGCCGAATTCCTACCCTTTCCTTGTCCTCAGTCCCATTCCGCCTCAAATGCCCTTGACGTCAAATAGGCGTAAAGCCATAAGTGAAAAAAAAAGAAAAAAACCATGGAAAACCAAAATCCTGTTGGCCGGACGGGGAATCGACTTCGCGTCATCTTGAATGCAAGGCCAGAGAACCGATAATTGTTGAATTTATTTCCATGTAAATTGAAATGCAGCTTGGACACTGTGATACTTTACTATAGGCCATAATACTTTCATGTCCTACATGTTACCATTAGTAACTGGTCCACATTAATACCTAGTCACACAGCCCCGTAGTATGAAAATATATTTTGTTCGGGATTGTCCAGGGTGTATTACAACCTCAGCACAATTTCTTTAGTATGAAATTGCGTGTCATTTCGTATTCACGATGTTACTAGCAATTCTTGCAACGTGAGGAACTACTTCATATACAATTCAGTACTTGGGGTCTAACAAACTAGCAGGAGAATAATTCCTATGAATTGTCTCATAAAACGTATGCATTTTCAGCATATTTCAGTAACCAGTCATCGATTAATAAATAAATAACGTGAAATATAAAATAATTTAAAAACCGCGCAGCAAATAAGTGACAAGCACTGATACGTAACGCAGATTGGCAACCAATAGCAAGCGGCCATTACTAACGAACAAATACGACTACGCGCAGCTAAATTGTATCAACAAAAATTACTACTGCTAATACAGTTTATGTATGGTTCATGAAAAAAAAGAAATATGTTTCACGGGGTAATTTCTGCTTTCCATTGCTACCAAACTGAAGTCTTTATTCGTGTGTGCTTATCGTTGTGTCTATTCATATTTGCTTCACCGAGAAGGCTGTAAGATTAGTTTTCACATTTGTACAAAAACAAGATTGTACTTACGTGGCTTTTGAATCTTACAACTTAATCATTGAATGGAATTACTCACTTACTTTTATTCATATTTCCTTTTACCTTATAATTATTTAATTATTTATTTCTCTCTTCTATATTTTATTTAACATTTCTTATCGTCTAATTACAACACAACTACCTTAAAACAGATTTATTCCGCCATACACGGCTGTTGCTTTCGTACTAACTCTAAACAACCAGAGAGTCTGCTCTTTGATACTGCAACTTACAAGAACAATCTATTGTCCAACGATATATTATTACCACTAGTTTTTCACAAACATCAATGATGGGTATAAGGTTTTTCCTTATAAGGCTACATGATACGAATGGATTGGTGCCATAGTTTTTGTTTTTTGCCTGCTTGTTATAATAAGAAAACGTTTCTATTTGCAATCTTTAAATAGATCTTGCCTGTAGAATTGTGAAATTTTTAGCCTCTCAATGAAAAAATGTTAAAGCATTTCTACAAGCATCCAGTACCAGGCGCGACGCTGCGGGCAAATGCTAGAGATAGATGAAATCAGAGAGGCGTACTAATGCCTGTATGAATTTTCTGGTGCCGTTACAGATTGTCATTTAGGAACGGAGATTAGTTTGAATTCGAAGCACAGACACACTTTTCTGTGAATTGCAGAGTATTCTATAAAGATGATTTTCCTTTATTAAAAAACACCATTCGTATCTATTTTACCGTGCAAGAAATAGACTCACCCGGGAAACAATAGTAATTTTTTCTTGTTAAAGTAAACTTATTTTTTCCCCTTTAAAAGGGTCAGAATAATTTGTTTGAATCATGGGTTCTTCTGAAAAAGAAAGGGGTCATTAGTATGATAATTTTTCATACTAAAATTAGCATTTGCATAATGGACTTTAGTCTTTGAAGTGAAGGCTGTTTCGTGGTAGTTGTAGGCAGTTGAATGTGGCGCTGTCGGACCGTGTTTTAATCCCGGTGCTGCGAGGCCAACTTTGCTTTTAGTGGGTTGGCAGCACTGGTGGTCAAGGCAGTACCCACAGGAATGGCTCGTCCGGAAATGGACTCTGGGCCACTGGGCTGATGGCTATGTTTATTTTACGCCCCAGTTTGTACAGTTACTTACAGCATGAGACGAAGGAGTCAAACGAAATGTTTCAGACCACACGATGTGCTAAAAGCGACATTATTTTCGCTTTGACAAGGTTTGAGGTTTACGAAACTGGCAGGCTACATACACATTATGACTGGAAATTTCTCATCGTCAAGTTGTTCTTAGACAAACTGAACAAGGCTAAATTTTTGTTTTTGTTTCTTACTTGTTTCGATCCATGCTCCAGTTAAGATTAACGTATACTATATATAAATAAAAAAAAAAAACTGTTAAAACGTTTTGTCTGCTCATGAGATTTATTTAAAAATGAGTAATTTAAATGTACACTACTCATGATAAAGATGTCAAAAGAGAAAATTTTTACACAGTCATGGCTTATGTCATGATACAGGATACTTTTCAACCTGATCAGTTACCAAGTCCCTGATGATATTGACTCCAAAACTGTAAATTTTAAAATGTTAGTCTATCTGTGCACGGGTCTGGAAAAACTGATGAATATAATGATATATTATGACATCTGTTAATGTATAAGTATTTTATACAATTTTTTTTTTTTTATCTTGGCTAGCATCACAATCATCGATGACACCGAGGCCAATAGCGTAGATTTTAGAATCTATGCCTGTATGTGCGATCCTCACCCTAAAGATAATTAATAGTTTCCAACGAAGCTACAAAGCGGTCTGGTGGCTCAGTGGTTACGGTGTTTGACTGGAGAACGAAAAATCCCCGGTTCGAATTTCTGTCTCGGTGGCGATATATTAAGTCCTTTAACCTGACTTTCACATTTTTTTCACCTTGCTGTGTCATATGATGTACCCCAAAATGCCTAAGGGGTTCGGATTACATGTTAAGCTGTAGGTATCCTACATCTGGTAGAAATGTCGTGTTAGATTGCAAGTAATAGACTCTGAAGTAAAGTTTTATAGCATGTTAAATGTAGCGAACGACATTAAATAGCCAGCCGAAATGAGACAATTCACTCATGGTTGAGTACTGTTTCTTACCCTTGTCTTATTCCAACGCCAGGAGGCACGATATTTCAAAGAATATATTTTAAACAACTTCAGCCATCATGAAATACGTGACAATGTTTAAGGGGAACAAAGTTTTGGCAAATCATATTTCTAAAAAGTGTTGTTTTTTTTTGTCACGAGGGATTATCTTCCTTCGTGCCTAACCGAAATCGATAAATGAGATATCATATTAAATATTAAGGTATCTGCTTTGGTCACATCATATTTTAAGAAAACTTTATCCAAATTTGACCCTTATAGGACAAAAATGTCAATATTTCTAGAATACTGGTTTTTGTGTCATGAGCCATTTCTTCCCCTGGATACCTAACGGGAATAGATCAATGAAGTATCATTTTCAAGCTTAAGGTCTCCGCTATGGTCACATCATACATTAAGGAATGAATTTTTTGAAATTCGACCCTTAAAGTGCTAAAATTTTAATATTTCTATAACACCTTTTTGTCTCACGAGTCATTTATCTCCCAGGATATCTAACCGATATAGATAAATGAGACATAATTTTAAAGATTAAAGTCTACGCTTTAGTCATATCATATTTTAAGAGAGAAATTTTTCGGAATTCAACCATTAAATGGCGAAAGTATAATTATTTCCGTAACGTATTTTTTTTTATTTTTTTTTATCAAGAGTCATTTATCTCCATTGATATATAACCGAAATAGGTAAATGAGGTATTATTTTAAAGATTAAGGTCTCCGCTTTAATCACATCATATTATAAGTAAATAGTTTTATTTCCATTATTTCTTTTTTTTTTTTTTTACGAGCCATTTATCCCCCTTGATACCTAAACCACTTAGGCAACATTATAAATTAAGAACGAAATGTTACGGATTTTGGCCGTTGAAGGACGAAGGTAATAACTGTGGGTGTCGTGCGTATGGGACAGTTCAGAACCAAACCGCTAGATAGCAGCAGCACTTTTCACACATATATTTATACACTGATTCACTGTCGCCGTCCTCTGTTATGTTCCTGTTGCCGTCAACAAATAAACAATTGCTACAAATGAGGCAGTTCCTCTTTCAGCCTATTACAAACCACCAATCCTACTATTCATCGTATTGACAAATTTTTCACACGGGTCATCTAGTCATTATTATAGCACTTTCAGTTAACAGAGGCGCCTCAAGGTCACCGTAATCTATCCCCTCTCCGCTGCCCTTACCCCTACATGCGAAGCAAAAGATTACTCTCTGAGAAATTTGCCTCTACACAACGTTCTGCCCGAAATGGTAATGGGAGGGGTTGGTGTGGTGGGGAGAAAGCGCACGGTAACATGACATTGAGCCTCCAGTTGAGCGAGAACAGGGTATATTAACCTGTTGAGTCTTTATTCTTTCTTGTATAGAGGTAAACCCTGCCGCCGATAAAAAAGCGGGATCTTACAATGCTATGCTACATTAAATGATTCGAGTTTCAAGATCTGAGATATGTCATCAGCTATGAACTGGTGAATATGGTCACCACACCATAGCGCTCTATGATGCTAAGCAACTGAATCTGATTGATAGTGGAGGGACAATATGTCAGAGCTAACGAGAACTAGTAAGTGACCAACAGTGATCGTTGAATGCATCCAGTACACACGACCCCTCCGTAGGACGTCGGCGATACCGCGAACAAGGTAGTTTCAGGTCTGATTCCTTCATAATTAGATAACCTAGTAGTTCTATCCAATGAAGATCGACCCGTCATACACAAGAAATTTACTCGAGAACATTGTAATCTAGAATAATTCTCTCCTGTTCTGTCACTTTATCATTAGGTCGTATGATTTTCGCAGAAATCTTAATCTCTGGTAGTACAAAGGATAACTGTTTTGTAGTTCGGAACAAGTCAGCAATATCAAAATTCGTTACTATTTTTTTCTCTCGTTGCAGCCACTATGGACTACATATTACAATAGTACCTTTCCATAAAGAAGGGGGGGGGGAACAATTATCTTGAAAGGTTATCGAGAAGATTATTATTAAATTGTTAAACAGGATATTCTGGTGAACCAGAATCTTGAATGCTGCAAGAATTACAGGTAAATAAAATATTGAGTTAATTTGATCTTATGGCTAATACACTGCTGGGTATATTTAAGTTTAATATTGAGACAAGACATTCGAAGAAAAAGCAAGCAATACCCAGACCTTACAATTTGCCGGATAAATACAAACATTAATAGATTTAAGTATTTCAGAGATTTTCAAAATGAATGTAAAATAGTGTGGCATCGCAGGCCAACAGATAAAAGTTAAACATTTTACAAAATTCCCAGGGGTGCAAATTAAAGTGAAAACAACCTCATCTGAACTATGTTATTATGAGCAAGATGCTTAAGAGTTCATTATTGGTGAAAATGGAATGTTAGCTAGCTCAGGGATATATCCATAATCAGAGCAGAGAGTCTAATCACAGGGATCGCTTACGGGTCTGTAAAGCCTCATCAAAAATCCATGGAACCAATGATCTGGCGTTAGTATATTACCGTTGTTGCAACTGCTTGGAGATTGCGACACTCTGTGCCGCGGTCAGACCATCCGTGCGAGCGCATCAATGGTGATTGCCTCTGCGAGATAGTACGCTAAGCCTCCGACCACATCCAGCCAGAAAACGTCCATCTTGGAGTATGGACGAACAGCGAGTCGTGTGTGTCGGGCCACACCCGAACAATACGTCTGTTCTCGACCTCGTCTGGACAGCAAAACCTGTGATGGCGTCTTTCCTGCCGCCACGAAGAAATCAGCTTCCTCTTCTTCCAGCACCATCCACGTGACATGGAAAAGAAGCTTTGCATCAAAAAATGTAGACCCCGTGGCTATACAGATTGGTGAATCGGCGTATTCCACACTCACGTGTGTCGCGACGTTGCTACCATTCGTCGTTCGGGTTTGCTCGCAGTTACTGTGACCTCGCTACCTCGGCATCCAAGCCGGGGTACGTTGCCCTTTCCCAGCTAACGGGACATCTTTCTCTCCCGGATGTCCCCATTGTGTAGGACGCGTCTGGTCGCCGCCAGTGACCAGCATTGTTCGGCTATTGGAATGTTCAAAACTCCCACTGAGTGCTAGCATTTTCACCATTTAATTATTTTCTAACAGCAATCTTCCAATAAACTAAAATTATACAACAATAAATTCGGCCGCCCGGGCTTAATACACATAATTACCTATGAATTGATTATCCCTAAACAATTTACATATTTGAATAAAATAAATATAATTAACCTGAATAATAATTATGAACATATATGTATATTCATTGGAGGATGATGGTGTCATACTACAGTATACATGAGCTATCTGTTTGCGCAGGTAGCACCACAAAATTTGTTAAATCTGTAACGTTCATCATAAGGGTGGAACGTTCTTGTTAGGCCTACCATATGTCTGCGAAACGTGTAACTTGTATTCTATGTTATAAGTGTATTTTTTATATCTGGATGGTGTGGACCATTTTCCTTAATTGCTGATAATTTTTATAAATAAATAACGCCAAAGCAATTGACTGTTTGAACATGTATTGAACTCCCGAACGCGTTTCACTTCTTTTGCAGAAGCATCTTCAGCGGGATCTTCTGATAATTACTTACAAATGTTACAAATTGGTTTTGTTGTTGTGTTTTGTACAGTGGAATCATTATCTTAATTATAATCTACTTATATTTTTCGGTCTATTGCATTAACTTGTGCTCCACTCTCAGCAGCAGTAATTTTTTCTTTCTTTGAGAGAAGTGAATCATTTTTCAGATGGTTATTAAACTGTTGATTATCACAACACGGACACGGAAAGTAAGTAAGTAAGTATCACAACACTGCACTGCATTGCACTGTACTGTACGTTTTTCTTAGGAATGGCAGGTAAGATTTTGTGTCTCTATGCGGTGCTGTTTTGTTTTATTCAGTCTTCCATTTGTTAGGCGCGTTTTTTCATATATAAATGATTAACATTTTTTTATGGTTCTGCGTGTCATTGTTTAATTTGGTTTTGCCTGTGTCGATGTATTTATTTTATTTTCAGTGCTGTGTATAGTGTAGGTTTGTTTATTCGTTTATTATTTGTTTTCCTTCTGTTAGTGATTTTTGTATGTGATAGTACCCTTGGAATGTTAGTATTTGTGGTTTGTTGTTGTTAATGGTGAGCATTTGTATGTCTTTGTCAATATATGTTGTTTGGTGGTTGTGTTTCTGTAAGTGTTCTGCAAATATTGAATGGTTACTATATTTTATAGCTCTTATGTTTTCCTTGTATCTAGTTTCAAATTTTCTACATGTTTGTCCTTTGTACTGAGCTTGACATTCATTTCATGTTAGCCTGTATGTTCCAGAGTTGTGATATTTATTGGTTTGTGTGTTATTTTTAATGTTTTTCTGTATTCTATTGTCTGTTCTGAATGCAATTTTTAATCCCTGTTTTTTTAAATATATTTGCAATTTTGTATGTGTATTTGTTGATGTATGTCATCACATACCATTTCTTTTTATTTTGTTGTAGGTGTGGTGTGTTGTTTGGAGTTGATCTACTGTGGTCGAATCTCTGTTGTGAAGATGGGGTTGTATTGTGTGAAGTTTTCTTTATTTTTCTTATAATTTTGTTCTTTAGTTGGTGTACCCTGCTTTCCTTGTGTCCATTTTTGGTGGCTATATAGACAATTTTGTTAAGTTCGGGAGTTCAATAAATGCTCAAACATTCAATTGCTTTGGCGTTATTTATTTATCAATATCAGTGTATTTTTGTTTGTGAAAAGTGCAGCTTATGAGGCGGAGATTCTCTTCTTACTGGCAAATATAGCCAGATAGAGTATTAAGGACACGAGAAACGGAACATGTTAGCTACTTTGTGCCTTCTGAAGCATGTTCCCTGCTACCTGTTGCAGATGAAAGACTTTACCTGCGAGTTCAGAAGTTCTAGCTGTCTTCCGCTCGTTAGTCTCAGTAAAGGCTTTTGAACATACCAATAACTTTATATGGCAGTACCTGACTAACAACTGGAAATTCAGTTGTCGAATTCGATATTTATAAGGTAGTGAGATCCGCTCAGGTCTTAGTTTGGAGTAGCTGCTTAATCCAACGGTAGATTAATAGCCGTTTCTCTAATACAGTTTCATTTTAACAAAAAATCAGCTAAAAGTTTTGTTGTATAAATGTTATAGCATAAAATAACAATATTTTTTATTGGTAACAGTTATTAATTGTTTTCGTTGTAAATATCATGATTAGCAAAAAAAAAAAAAAAAAAATCCAAGAAATGGTTTCTCTTAAACATTTCGTAGTACGACAGTTCTTTACACGAAGTTAAATCTGGTATAACCAGCCCGTTTAAGAAAAATCTGGAAAGACAGTCCCATAATTTGTTAGTTATGACAGAGAAACTTTGTAGAAAATTATAAGAAAACGTACTGAAACTTGGAATGGTAACAAAATATTTTTTTAACATACTTACGTTGTGCCATACATCTTTGTATATGTACTTTTCGAACCCCATAAAATATAAACAAGATGGAACAATTTTCTGTAAGGTCTCTGAAATATAAACTCATATGTTTCATATTGGGGGACGGAAAATGCAAAATTATTATTTAATAAACATATCAGCGGTCAATGTTATGAAATGGGTCAAGAATGCAGGAAATGAAGGGGATTTTTTCCGGAAGAACAATGACCTTACCACTATTAACTAACAATTTGCGATAGACCTTAAGCCCCAGTAACAATTTCCGTACACACCAACTTTTCAAACAAATTGTTTCATTATTTGAAATAACCGTTGAGCTTCTACATTAAGAATATATTCAAGCAGCTAATTTTTTACCGATAAATAAATATTTTCTATATCCCAGTTCCCGAAAATCAAGGGTTGGTTCATTGCCATTGCCACTTATTCTTCTCCTTTTACTGTTACTACTGATTCTCCAAATATCCATTCAGAACTTTTTACAAAGATATCACTTTTATACTCAAAGAACTCTCATTACTCGTTTCTATTTCCAAATATAGTCAACCCCTTTCTCGAATCTACTACTGGATGTGTTCTGGTTTCCAAAATCTAGAGTCACTTCTTCTTCTTGTTCAACTCATGTATCCGATACACATAATATGGATTCCCTACTGACACACCTTACTCAAGGAAGAGTCAAACCAAGGTTTTGTGTTCCAATTCCCTTACATCTGTGGTGCACTCCTTCTTATCTATTCTAACAGGTGCATTACTTTTAAAAACCCATTGGCACATCCCCAATGTTTATTATCTAAGCTTATCTTCAAACTACATGACAAGATACTTAAAACTTTGCCCTCGACAAACAATTCCAATTTACTGTATATTCTTACAAGCCTTTATTTTTTAACTGTGTAGCAAATAAAGTATCTTTTCGTAGTTTGTTTTCTTTACTTGCTGACCTGCCAATCCATTACCCTTTGCTATCGTTGATTAATCCTATTATACAATGCTACGACATCTACAAACATCCAAAAAATTGATTACAAACCAACAGCAGTCATTAATTAGAATAATTAACAGCAATGTTCCCCGTACATTTATGCTCTTACTTCTACTACTTTTTTGATACACCATCAAAAGAGGCCAGACGTTAAGATATAAATATGTAGACCGCAAACAGTTTTGCACATATAATAAATTTGCTGTTGAAGTAAACGATATAGTGTCACTAAATAAATATTAAATTGCGTTTTAGGTTAAAACTAAAAATATAACCAAATTTCACCATACCTAAATATCATATTTGAATCGTTGCAAATGAACACTGTTAGCTGTGACGTGGGAAAATTCTTGAAACTATAAACTACTTTGTGTAAAAACTAGGCGTAAGCAAGATTGTTTTAGTATCTGATCTTTAAGAAGAAGTGATTTGTTTCTATGTCATTGCGTTTACTTTAGAGGTATATTTTTCTTTAAACTGTGTGATATTATGTTTATATACTGAGTTGTTAAAAACTTTTGCCATAGAATTATTTTCAAATCTGGACGATGAAACAAAAGATAAGAAAAAAAAGGACGAAACACTTATCTAAATCGGATAAAAAATGTGGTTTTGCCTAAATTATGGGGTGATATGGGGAATAGGTGGTGACTTTTTGGAAATTCTTTTTCACAGGAACCTTCGCAGACGCTCACTCGAAAACTCTCCAAAGTTTCATTGCAATCTGATAAATGGTATAGGAATGCATAGAAGACGAACAAACCCACAAAAATTGATTTTTATATGTAAGATAGCCCTGGACGAAGTCATTAGAGAATGGCATAAAACAAAAACCCCAGTAAAACTAGACAGAAACCGAGTAAATATCTCATGCTTGACCTTCGCAGATGATCTGGCTATTCTGTCAGAAACCGAACGACAAGCTATCAAACAAATGAAATCCCTCAGAGAATTAGCAGAAAAAATCGGACTAAAATCTCCTTTGAGAAACAGGACTCGAAAAGAAGGCACAACAAAACAGACTCAACAAGTTGAAAAAGGCTTTCGGACAGAGCTGCAACGTCTACAACAAAAAGAACAAATGAATCCAATCAAAAATTACTCACTACAATACAGTTATTAAAACCAACGCTCTCTACGCCACAGAAACACCCTAAACTCTAAGAGGGACATCGAGAACATTCAAAAAGAAGAACGAAGAATCATTATGAAATTTATTGGACCAACGAAAATGGAAGAAAGCTACAAAAAAACATAGCCAACGACATCAGAAAACGCTAATTAAAATTCTTCGGTCGCATCTGCAGGATGCCAGATCACAGATTAACTATGCAGATATACGACCTCGTGCAACCATTGAAAATGCCTGACAGCTGCATCGATTAAGTATGACAAGACCTGGAAAAAGCAAATATCAAGAGATCAGAAATCCTAGATTGCAAAATCTTCCGACAAAAAATACACAACTGGGTAGTCATGCCAGAAACCAAAGGCATGAAGACCAGCGTAACTTGGACGGAAGAGAAAAAAACTTGCCTCCAGTAAACGGATGCGAAAATACTGGAATGGCAAAATAAACTCAGACAGAAAATGACTAAGTTTTGCGAGATCTTTATAGGTCTATTTGCATTAAATAAAATAATGCAACTAAAGGTGAAGAAGAGAGGCATAGAGATTCACCAGTTATTAACAGGTGTTGTACTAACATTCAGCGCAAGTCACGCGTAAAGCGGGTTATTTTGGCCAAATTAACGGAATTTAATCTGTTTGTGAAGTCAATTTCAAATATTCTCCATTAAATTGTAATACTTTGCTCTGTTAAACTGTTTGCCATTAGTTGTAATTTGTGTTTTGATTTGTTTGGCAGTTTCCAATTATTTTATAGCAAATATCAAAGCAAACCAAGAATTTAATTTATCAATTAACGTTTCATCGTAACATTTAATTGTATGGAGTACACTGTTCGTTAAAATGATGACATTTCTATTTGTCGTGACCATTTTTTAATTTATATTCAATTGTGGTCTGGCACTGTTTTAGGTAGAAGCGGATGCCTCTGTTTAAAGTGCCGTTTTCAATATTAACATCAACCTAACAATTTTTTCGTTTACTATTTCATAACATTTCATAACTATTACATAACATTTTACTCTTTTTCTGTAGTTGGTTTAAGTGGTCTTTCCTTCTTCTGGGTTAGGTAACAAACGTATAAAGTAATATTCATTTACTGTTGTGAATGAGCAAAATAATTATATTAACTCACTCTAATATGTAAGCTGGGAACTGACAGCCATGATCTAGACGAGTGGTGACCAACCCGCGGGCTGCTTGAATATTTTTGTGGCCTGTGACATTTATCATATTTTTACAAAATATTTTATAATGGCCGAAGTAGTGAAACCAATGTATTTAAATTACATTATTTGTCATACATATTTTCCAAATTTATTTCACTTATATTTATATATCATTTTTAGTGTTATATATTTCTTTAAAATGTATGTTTAGTATCATTATTATTCTATTATCTATGTTTACATGTAAGAATAATAGTAAACACAATAATAATAATTCATTATGATTCAATTTTTCACTCCAGAAACTGTCTATCGTGGGTCTAAATCTAATATGGGAATATATAATTTTATACCCGGTCCACGGAGATTTGACGCATTTCCAAAGTGGCCCGCAAGATCATTTGGGTTGGTCACCACTGATCTAGACCTTGCGATAGGCAAAATGAATGGAAATGGACAAAGTGCAATGAAGAATCTTCGTCGAAGCCATTGTTTCATTGGGAGTAAAGGAACATGATAATGATGATCCGTTAATTTTATGTATTGTTTCAGGATAAGGTTCTCGATGTGTTACATTAAAAAAAAAGTTTATTCACCTGTTTAATTTAAACGCTAGTCTCGATAAGTGAATGTTTCACATACTGTTTCATATTTTGCTAAAAATCTTTTTCCCTACAACCTAAGTTCTTAGTTATCTTCTTAATATACTCTTCCACAAACTTCTTTCCGTATCTGTCATTTACAAGACACGTTCATTTCGTACTTTATTTGTCTACATAATTTTCAGCATCCTTCTGTAGCCCCACATTTCAAATGCTTCAATTTCCTGATGTCCACGGTTCACTACCAAAAAGTGCATTGTTTGACACATAGAGTTTTGAAAAGTTCTTTCCGAGTCCTAGATCGATACCTGAAACTGAAAGGTTTACCTTATTCAAGAACGCTCGTCACGGTAGTGCTATTCTCCTTTTAACATCATTCCTGTTTTGGTCAACAATTGTATTTTTTTATTTTTATAAACGTTTCTCGGGAAACAAACCGGGTAATATTGTTATTAATGCACAATATTTCGGCGACTTTATTCTCCGTCGTCATCTTCAGGTGCAGTTGCAAGTCTTGAAGTCTGCCTTGAAGTCAGCCGAGAAAA
Source organism: Vandiemenella viatica (assembly GCA_031002005.1). Taxonomy (NCBI): domain Eukaryota; kingdom Metazoa; phylum Arthropoda; class Insecta; order Orthoptera; family Morabidae; genus Vandiemenella; species Vandiemenella viatica. The sequence continues at coordinate 94,289,076 of CM061919.1, read as the reverse complement.
ATTACATTTATTTATTTCTTAAGAAACAAAATTCGCTTAATTCTCCTATTGGATCTGATCGTATTTTTATATTTGGTATACTACAATTGCTATCATTTCTGGTACATTTTATTATCTATGTCTCGCTTTGAGTATCGTTATTTGGTTGCTGCCTTATGTTGAAAAGAAAACCAGCAATACGGAAAGCCACACAATTGATCTGCAAATTTGTTTAGTATATTTAGTAAAGACATTTAGAATACGCGATCTGCGCAACATATCATAGGCTTAGAATGAATCTATCGATAACTGTTTAACGTTTTCTGGCTATGCCACAATATCAGTGAAGCTCATTTCAGTTAATTTTAAGCTTAGAAATGCTTCAAATTCCAATTCTTAATACGTATTCATACTCTGATATGTTGTGATATATTTTTTTGCCAATAGTCCGAACAACGTTCCAACCAGAACGTAATGACTATTACGCTAACAGAAGAAATTAACGAGGAGGTTAAGGCATATGATCCGTCTAACAATAACTATAACATTACTATACTAATTTAACGGATGTTAAGCATCCAAAAATCGTAATAACGGAAGTAGTTTAGGTTATGTTTTCATGCACCAGTAAACTCACAAAATAAGGAATAATGATTTTTGTCAGAAGTCATTTGCCTCCATGAGGGGTCAAAATCTCTTCTTTATTATTATGACATATTACAATGATGACCATAACCAGAAGGACATTTCCCTATAAACCTGCTTTTACACCGCGCAATTTTTTGTTTTAAATTTTTTGACTGTTTGAGGCTAATTTTTAAGCAGTTCCTTCGATAATTGATTCCAGTCCCTTAATTCCTTACTTACCAGTGAAAATTTTCCCGCTCTCTTACTCTTGAAATTAAGCGCTAATTCGTGATTATGTTTATCCCATCCACGTACTGTTGATATATAATTGTTGGCTTAGTCTCAATTCTGATCACATGATTTCACACGATCACACTATTCAACTCCTGTCTTCCAATGACTCCTATCCAGCTCCTTTATCACTTTCGTTCATCGAAATAATCTATTTGGTATCCATATTGTGACTGTTATGCTATTTAATCCATACTTGATATCCTTTTTGGACACTATCCCACTGTTCTAGGAGAATATATATATATTTACAGTTCACTACAATCAGTAACTCTTCTTCCAATGCTGTATCATTAAGTCTTTATTTTCCTATTTACCTAATAAACTGTCTTGTTCCATGTTGACCAAAAGTTGATTTCATATTTATACTCCTTTGCAGTTCTTAATGTTCCTCTGAAATTATTGTTTCCCCAAAAATGTTTTCTGACATATCCAGTAGATTTGAATTTGTCAAGAAAGCTAGTCTCCAACTTTTACTGTAGTGTCGCCTAACAGGAACAAAAAAACTGTCAAATGAAATGCAACATGATGCCTGCACCTTCTCGAGAAAAAAAATATTGTACAAACAAAATGAAAAACGTATTCTGAAACTGCGAGCCAATATTGAATTGTTAAATATGTTTTTCAAAAGTTGGCTATTGTAACAGCCCTCATACCTGAATTTTGAATAGTATTGTACTGTATGAAGTATTTGTAGTGAGCTAAAGTTTGCTTGAATATTATCTGGTATGTTTGTTTTGTAATTTCTTGTAAATCAGTGTATACAGTCTTTTGTTTTATGAAAGAAAATTATTTAAAGTCCATTTAATATATTTAAGAACAGAATTGTGCAAGAGAATTTCTTAAATGTTTGTAATTCCATGTATTAATGTAAGTTACGATGTCTACAGGACAATTTTCTACAGTTTGAAATGAGTTACTGTAAATAATTTTGTATTTAAGTATTTCTAATTTCCATTTCTGATCATGTTGTAATGATGTTAAGTGATTTTGTATTAATTCCGATTGTTTTTAATATGTTTAATTGTTTGAGTAATTGTTAATGTTCGAGAAATATCCGGCGGATGCCTTTGAAGGAATTCCAGATATTTCGATAGAAACTATATAATCAGATCGGCTGGACAGATTCAGTATTCAGTAGTCAGTTTTACAGAGAGTTTTATAGTTAGTTTTCAAGTTGAGTTCAAAGAAGTTTTATAAAGATTATCTTTGCGACTGCTCAGAAGTGCATCTCTGTATTGTATCTATGCATGTGAATCGCTGACTTCGTTTTGAAAGAATAAACAAATCTTTAACATAACCTTTTGAAGGACTTTTTAATTAAGCAATATATTAATAAAAAAAACACCGAAGAACCTAATACTATTCACGTACGCTAACCAGCTTGTTTATAAGAAACACATTCAGATTTGAAGGCGATCTATACTAACATTTATAATCCATTGAGTTTTTTCTTAGTAAATTTGGACAGTAGGGATTGATCATGAATCTTGTGAATTTTTGGTGTGTTCCTAGTCTTGCACCTCAACTAGTTTAGTTTACAAGTACTATCTACCATTTACTTGAGAAAAAAATGTGTGCTACCAACTTACATTTGGTTTCTAATTTTGGTCTGTGTTAATATGGAGCAGATGTAATTTTTTTTTTTAGTGTCCTGTATGATATTTGGTTTTAGGAGTATATGAATTATTTCATCACTTTTTTCCCATCAATAATCGTCTTTTGTATGCGAAAGTTTTCTTGGTTCTTGAGAATTTGTTCAACAAGACAAGGACCAGAATCATTGCCGGTTCGTTTTTTGAAGAAAGACAGGAATTCAAGCTAAACGTACTTGTGGGAGCGTTGTGACGCCATGTATAGGTAATCACGTGAGTTGGCTCCGGTCTGAGGAAGCGTCCCCTCCTTCTTGTGCGTCCCTTTGTATCACTGTTCCACGCTTGGCTTTGTGTTCGGAGCTGGGGTAGTCCGCCTGTAACACCCTAATGGACTTCTCCCTTTGGAGGTGTTTCAAAGACCCTTTTCACATGAAGGGAGAGTTTCTTGTAAAGACACGCGCTTTTGCCTTTTCCCAATACGAATAATGCTGATAGATTGCTAATGTCCAAAGTGCCAGGACATGAACGTTAAAGCTTTTAAATATTGTTATGAGATTGAAATTACAGTGACCTTGGTCTGAAAATTTTAACAGAAGCGATTAACGAATGTGTAATATCCGATTTTTTTGATTTTTTTTTTTTATGCAGTTTCTCATAAGATAACTATCCTACGTATTAGTGTCATTATTCCTCTTGCAAAGTGGTTCAACGTAAAATTTACAAAACGCCCCTTTAAAACCTCAATAATTTCATTGTTCGGTTAAAAATGACTACTGTAAAAGGAATTCTGGGAAGAGATAGAAATCAAAAGACTTCTGAAGTGTAGAGCAGTATCACTGTTTTGACAGTTCGTGCTTCAGAAATCTGAATTATCCTAATGCCAAAATCTTTTATTTTCTGAAAAACATTTTTATTCTTTTAGCTGAGTCTGCTGTAAGATACTTACTCAGATTTTCCGTCAAAAATTATTACTCAGACTGACACGTGATTATTAGCGATTTTGTTATAAGGATAAATACAAGGTTTGACAAAATAGGCAAAACTAAAAAATAATTGAAAAGAAGCGACTAAGATAAAACTATGATGTGGCTGGCTCCAAACATTTAGTTGATGCCTTCACGCTGTCAGTGGCAGAGGAAAAATATTTGCATCTTGAGGAAGTTCACCAACCGCATCTGGTAAATCACAGAATTGCTGTAGCATGGAGGCTTATATAATTACTAGCAGAGTTCCCGGCGTTGCCCGGTATGATCTAGGTTGATTTGCACACACAGTAAATATAACACATAACAGAGGTCAGTTTTTTGCACTTACGAATCAAATTTCATGTCAGTCACTCCATTTTTTATACGTATTTGGACGGCTAACCCATGGTCTTGCAGAAAAGAGATGGGGTTGATTTATTCCTGTAATATTTTTAGCCATCCTATCAGGAACATGTGTACTAAGTTTCATCAAAACACAGTGATTCGTACAGCAATAGAAACAATAATATTCTCCCGGAAATATCGTAAAAATAGAATCGCTCAACAATGAATTACGAAAATACCATTATGTCAAAACTAAAGGTTCTAAACAGTTCACTTTCATGAACTAAATGTTTTACACAGAACACTTTCATGTTCAAACCCATCAGATATGGACTACTTACTACTTACAGCGAATTTAATTTCAGTTCCAAACATCAGAGATTGTAGCTGTGCGGCCTGAGATCGTAGATTCAAAAAGCAAAAATTTCTCGGAAGGTTCTACATTAAGGTTTTAAACAGTTCACTTTCATGTTCAAACCCATCAAATATGAATTACTTACTATCAACAGCGAGTATAATTTCACTTCCAAACAGCAGAGATTGTAGCAGTGTGACCTCAATAATAACTTCAAGAAACAAAGATGAAATTTAAAGTTTAAAAAAATAATTTCCATATTTTCCACGTAGTTTCCTCTAGGCAATCGATACGGGCATCTATGGGGTTTAAAGACAAAAAAAACAAAAAATTAAGAAAGGGAACGTTACGTACAATAATAGACTTGTGACTATTGTATTTTACGATGTATGACGTATGCGTCGTATTTCATCTTTGGTGTTTTAGGCATTACGTTCAGATTTTCATTTACCGTTCCGGCGTTATGTTACGTTGATGCATAAGACATAATAAACAATTCATCTGAGATTCTAAACTTTAAAACGGTGAAAAAAAACCATCGAAATCTTCGCAGTAATTTTTAAGTTTTTCTGGGACAAATATACCCGGTTTTCGGTTTATACAAATAGATGACGTATTGCCGACGTGTCTCATGAATGTGGAATATATTAGCTTCTGACGCCACATTAACTGAAGTTAGTGTTACTATTGTCGATAGATATAGACCTTACGGCTACATGGCAATTTTGTTACTCATCTACGCGTATATTTACTGTAAGTTATTTCACCGTTTTAAGGAAATTATTCTGCACTTTTGTGCATAACTTATTCTAGTCCATGATTCGCTTACCTAAAAAGTGGCTTAAAATCACGTAGTACCGATTCAACATGATGGTCATCTCTTTCCATCCATATTCTTCGACCAACATTCATCCAAGCTCTCTTGTCAAATGTATGTCTTTACGCCTCTTCGACGTCGAGATCATTATAGGAGGGAAAGGAATCCAACGATGGACTTTTGAAGGAACCTTCCGCCTAAAGTGATTTCGTGAAACCATGAAAAACCAAAATCTGAATGGTCGGATGGGGATTCGAATCCGCGTCCTCCCAAATGCGAGTCCAGAGCGTTACCGTTCACCCCCTCGGTTTCAAATCATACGACGTTAATTAATATTATTTGCCTTCTACAAATTTTAACTTTAAATTCATTCATCGTTTTTGGTAAATTATTCATCTTTTCACTTGGTAACTTATTCCAATCCCTGACACCCTTAACTAAAAAAGAGAATCTTCGTACACCCTTGTGCCTGAAATCGAGTGATAGTTTGTGGTCATATTTTCCCTTCCATGCACTACTTTTCATACCTACACTAATATCTTTCCATGCCTCATCGCTAGTACACTCCCACGACCCTCTTCACCCTCCTCCTGTCTTGCAATGAATCCCATTCGAACTCTTTTATCATATCTGTTACGGATTGCATTTTGCGATAATTTCCAGAAACAAATCTAGCAGCCCTTTTTTGCACCCCTTCCAACTCCTGTATTTGATACTCAAATGTGGTTCCCATACTACACTACCATATTCGAACAATGGTCTGACTTATGTTTTGTAACCCAATTCCTTTACTTTTCTCGTACATCCTATCATCACTCTCTCCAACAAGTGCAGAATTTTGAAACCTTTTCCTATCACCCTGTTCAATATGCCCTGCGCAGTTAAGCTTGTTATCAAATGTAATTCCAAGATATTTACATTTCAAGTCTTCAGCAAGCAATTCTTTCCCCACCTTATAACCATAATCAACCTTTTGCTTTTTATTTGTGTATCTAATATGCTGACTCTTCTTTGCATTTATCTTCATCGCATGCTTACCAACCCAACTAGATATCCTGTCCAGCACGAGCCGCTCGCTCGGTCAACACGCAACAATACTAGTGTTATGCAACTCGTCAGTTCGTCGTTGTAAATTAATTAATGAATCATGTAGAGGAAGACATAATAAACAACTCGGCGCTTAGTTGTTATAGAAGTTTATTTTATTCAGTACGTTCGTAGATTTACAGATTTTTGTCAGGTCACCTGGTGATTTATTACTTTCACCAAAGTATGAGCTTAACTCTATAACTTTTCAGTGATAAGGTGGGTCCTAGAGTAACAACAGCATCCGTACACGTTTTATTTAACTTTTTTATTTAGACGAAATCCTCATATACACAAATAACGCGTCAGCTTCATCGAAAAATTCTAAAGCACATCACGAGTACAAAAGCTAGCACCATTCCAAACTAAATCAGCCGCTCATGTTTTCTGAAGCTCAAATAGGCATTACAGAATTTTTGAGAAAACATCACAAGCACCAACCGACACTTTTGTATCACTTACAATAGCTCCAAACAAAACAAATACAAATAGAAAACCTGGCAGAACCTATAAAAAATTAGTTATAATAGCGAAGAAACATTTTTAAATGAAAATGGTGAATATTTGCAGACATTTACTCAAATAACTGACAAAATTAAACAATCCAAATAGCCTAAAATCACACTAACAAAACTTTTAATCAAATTATACTTCATTTAACGAACTTCAAACAATATTCATTAACACAAATTTACAATTAATCAGTGTTTATCTGTCTCAAACACCAATGTACTTAATTTATAAGAATTAAATTAATAGAAAGCTGGGTCACACTACCGTACAGCATGTATGAGAATAATTTAAAACAAAATTACCAAGTATGGCAATTCCTTGTAAGCTGTAGGTTGGAAATACGTTGGTTTCATCATCTTCGGAAAATGATTAATTGTCAAAGAAGTTTTATTCTGGCCTTTGGTCCGAATATTAGAAAACCGATGTGATATGTTACAGTGTTTTCTTAAACGTTCAACAGGCTTCGAGTTTCACTTAAAATTAATGTGTCTTGTATATACCGTCTCATTTGTCACGACGACTCGGTTTATGAGGCTAACAGAACGTCACACAACCCACTCCTATATCATATCAGTTCCTGATTTTGTTCTATGGTATTTCTGCAAACTGATATAGCCTGCCATCCTTTGCAATATTCCATACTACTCCACTATCTACTAAAAGCAGGACCTCACGAAACGCGCTACTCTTTCTTCCCTGGTACTATTTGAAGTATTCCCTACTGAGGAAAGCGACTTCCCGATCATTCTGTTGGGGTCATAAAAAAATCAGGGTTGAATCTTATAAGAGATCATGAGTCGTAAGCTAGTCACATGACATATTACTGACTCAATACCATCAATGAAAAATGGATGTGCCCTATAACTGAGCTTTCTAAAAGTTACTTACGTAAACATGAAATGTATTTTATTAAGTTACAAATCATAACAACTTGTTCAATGTCTTTGATTTTTAAACAGTTTAATTTAAGATTTCTAAGGGTTCGTTTACTTGGTAGAAATGATTACGTAAGTTTTCATCGCGAAGGAAGCTTTGTCGTTGTCAGCTGATAGCGAGGTCAGACGACTCACAAAACCATGAGTCGGTGAAGGTTACTTGTTGCTGTATCAGATAAGAATGTCTTTTAGTTCGTTCTTTTTCTTCAGAAGGAAACTCTGTATTCCTCGCACTGCGACGAGCCGTACATCAGTTCGCGAATTAAGGTTCTGCCAGGGAAAATTCTTGTAACTGGTAGGGTCAAAGGATTATAAAAAACAACAAAAAAAGTTAATAATGTTGCTGGAGAGCTTCTTTAGTGGCTGGTTTATCCTCACCCCTATTCGAGCACGCCACTTTACCAGGAAACGGCACTAAGGAATTTTTCGGTCGCCGTCACCAGCTAAGGCGTTTGGCGGGTCTTTTCGAAACGTGCCCAAATGGTAAGTTAACCTTAAGGCCCATTTCACGGCGCGTGGTAGGCAGTGCGCGCCTTTCATCTTTTACCGCCTGGTGGTGGGTCGAGGCGCGCCGTATCTGCTAGCATATGAGGCAAAGATGAAAGGCTTCCACAACCACGCGCCGAGGGACAAGCCGTGGGAGCGCGCCTTTAAGGCTATTTATAATGGACAATAAATCCTTTGAATGCCCAAGCCTCGTAGAAAGTTTAGTCAGCCACGGGACGTGTAAATCTGAGAGCTTTGTTGCGTCACGTAACACTGTCTGTTTGACCCATAGCAAAATTTCGTCGATACTATACGAACACACTTCCTACTTATTAATTCATTACAACCTCATTACCCTTTCTAATAGATGCAGGGCTTCGAAACCTTTTCCTATGACCTTCTAAATGTATACTACTGAACTTAGTTGTTATCAAATGATATTACAAGATATCTACATATTATGCCATCAAAAGCAATTTCACCTCCGCCAGTATAATCATGCGGAAATTCTATCTGCTGATGTGAACTAAAAGTACATCTCCGAATAATGTGTTTCTCTGTAATAATTTGGAAAATGTGATGTGATGTTACATTACAGCTATTTTAATTAATTTAATAAAAACTGTAGAATCGTAATAACATACAGGCACCCATAAGAAGATTGCTACTACTGGTAGATTTATTGATAAGTTTTTGCTATCTCTGAACCTTGTAATATCCCTTTACAATCATAACATTAAGCTATTAATAATTCATCTTTCCTACATTTACTATTTTTTTTACTTCCTCTCCCATTTTAGCCATGTTACTTCAAACTATGTATACTTTTTTAATAAAATTATTATCATACATACGCACAATGACCCACCCAACACCGGCCTATTATTATATTTAATGACAGAAAGAGGCACTTTGGCAATACTTTCGAACTAAGACAGATTTCATCACTTTTAACAGCCCTAATCAATATTATCGAAAGTTGTGAAAGGTGGTTTCGACAATCGCCTTTCACGAAACTCACGATACGTGGAAAATGACAAAGAACGCCAGTTCGCTTTTTTCGTGTTTCTATCGACAGTTTGAACAATGTGTTCACAGGTTGCAAAGTATTTCCTTTCTCTATTATCGGGGTGTTATTCATATCGCAGCAATAAATCAAACTGTCACGTCGTATAGTGGCTACTCTCACGCATTTTTTTTATTTTACGACCCGTGGCGTCCGACTGGTTTTACAAGTTTGCGTGAAACGTTTTCGACGCTGCGCCTGTCGCTTTGATGACGCTGGGGGCAGCATTCGACGCAAAGTGGGGGTCGTGTACTGTAAACGTCAGAACGTGGTTTACGATACACGCACACAGTATTGGCCAATACAGGCTTCACAAAAACGATTAAATTTATTACCTAACTGAAAAGTGTTGTAAGACTGACGTTTATCACTATAAAAATTACTTCCGGTTTGTTGTTAACTTTTGTCAGTAGTGCAATGATTCCCTATTAGTTTTTACCGAATACCACTTCAAGAAATAGTTTAACCTTGCGTACCCCTAATGACTTAAATCTTATAGAAAAAATGGAACCTATTTTGGAAATTTATTAAAATTTAACCCAATAACAAAACGTCGCAAGTAATCAACAACTGTCCAAAAAATATGCATTTTGAAACAGTAATGTTTGATTATTTTTTTTTTAATGGGCACATTTTAAGTTGAACGCTCGGAACCGCACGTAAACATGTTTAGAATTTCAAGCGATCATAAACAAAACAGTGGTGTGTGTCATTTGCATGCAGAACACCGCACTTGTCTACTAGCGCCATCAGCTCTATTTCAGAAGGATTACTGATTTTGTGAGACTACAATATGCCAAATTCACTTTGTGGTTTACAATCAATTTGCTGCACCTACGTATAAGCCTATGTTGCTATATGCTTGGCGAAAGCCAGGTTATAACATTGACATACCAACATGATCATTTGAAATTTAATTAATGTGGCTTTTGATATTGGACTGCATGAATGCGAAAATGATTTGGAATGTGATAACGTGAGTTTAGTGTGGTGTTGTTCTCTTCCACTTTGCTTTAACCACTTCATCAAAATCATGCGTCCGTATTTTGAGGACAATATAAGCACTTTCTGGTGTGTCGTACTGGTGTATATGCGTGTTTTGCGCTATGCTAAGTACTTTAAGCAGGGGACCGTGCACAAACTACGTGGCTCGGTCAGGGGGGAGGGGTTGGCTGGAAGGCTACGCTGGGCTACGTGGGGGGAGGGGGGGTTCCGAGCCAGGCCACGTAGCTTTCCTTTCATAACATTTTTCACAGTTAAAATGAGCTACAGAACTCACAACAGCATGTGCCCTCAGTTTATCTCCGTATGTAATTTACAACAGTCTAACAAGAGAAAACAGTACAAAATGTCTTCTGGAATCAAAAGGGGAAAAAGTACGTGCTACGTGGGGGGAGGGGGGTAGAGGCAAAAGCCACGTAGGGCTACGTGGGGGGGGGGGGGAGGAGGGGTTCACATGACGGCAAAATGGAGCTACGTGGTTTATGCACGCTCCCCAGAGAGTTTTTGGCACTGTTGACTGAAAATGTAATGATACACTGACGTCATTTAATTACGTATAATTTCATTCATATGGTATTGATATGTTGTTACTTTGTTGCTCTCTATTGAAATGTTACTTTAAGTAGAATGCAATGTTTCGGATGGAAATGACACACACCACTCTTATGTTTATGATCATTTGTTATTCTAACCATGTTTTCGTGCGGTTCAGAGTGTTCGAGGTTGAAAGTGTTCCTTGATAGTGATTACCTTAGCAAATAGATTACCACCGTATTCCTTTCAGCAACCTGACGAACCTTTGGCGGTACGCGTACCACTAATTGAAAACCACTGCTGTAGTGTTACCTGCTTATTCACATCTATACCTTTTCTCAGTGTTCTAACGCACTCAAGTAGGTGTAGCCGTGTGGTAATAAAGACCTGGCGACAGGGTTTCTTAACGGCTGCACGATCGTAGCCCCTAACCTAACATAGTACTCCCCCTGGTCCCACCTGGTAGGTACACTTTAACCTGGAACCCGAACCAAGAAGGAATTTTGTCATAAATCACATTACTTACAACATGTACCAGAGGTATTAAAAACTTTGAAAAATCCTACATGCGACGGGGATTCAAACTGTGGTCCTTTTTATCTCTAGTCAGACAAGTTAATCATTGAGCCAACGGAGCTCCATATTTACTTCAATAACTCTCAGTAGTGAAACCTATTGGTGATACAGAATTGCAGTGGAAGAAATATGCAGAGTGATTATAATTAAAGTTTAAGTTTCAAAACGCTCTAAAAAACGAATCACTGATTAGAATGACGTCAAAATTGAACCGCGTATTATCGAAGAAGGGAGAAAGAACATGAATGCAAGATGGCGCTCCTCTTCACACTGCAAATCGAGTGAAGCAGTTGTTGAGGCGGCATTTCGGAAATGCTAGAATTATTAGTCGTCATTTCCCTACAGCCTGGTCGGCCCGATCCTCTGATCTTAATCAGTGTGCTTTCTGGGTGTGGGGTTATCTGAAAGATGTTGTGTTCAGTACTCCGATTGCCAACGCTGAATTGAAGACACGCATTGCGCAACACATTCTGAACTTGACCCCGGTGAGACTTCGATCGGTTGTGGAACATGCTGTTTCCCGATTTAATCTTGTTGCACACAACAGTGGACAGCATATTGAACATGTTTTGCGGCAGTATCGCGAATCTTAAAAACCGATTGGATGGATGCTTTTTATGAGGTCATTCATAACTCGTTTCTCTCATAATTCCGTGTCTGCGTTTAACAACCTGTGACAAACTAGCAGTGGTCTAACTATCTGATTGTTTCTCATCTGTCGTAAGCCAAAAGGAAGATCATAGCATCTTTCTAGAGTTCATGGTACTCGAAAAATAACTGAGTGATTTTGACAATTTTGATACTTTTACAGATACTTTTATCAACAAGAAGTCATGTTCATTGGTGACACAAAATATATGTTGCTTAATAGCATGCTGGTCTACCTTTGGAACGCAATACAACAGCGGTTAGGCGTGGCATGGATTCGACAAGTCCTTGGTAGGTTTCCGGAGGTATCTAGTATGAGAATTCTACGCACAGGTTAAGCAATTCCCTTAAATTACCGGCTCGTGGTTTGTGGGCGCGGTGCTGGCAACGGATAGTTCCAAACGTGTTGATATCAGGCATATCTGGTGGACAAGAGATCTACGTTAATTCACTATCATGCTTCTCAAACCATTGTAGCACTGGTCTGGTGTCGTGGCACAGAGAGTTATCATGCTGGAAGGTGCCATCGCTGTCGTGGAAAACTAGAAAATCATGGGATTCATGTTTTCAGCAATAAATTTCACGTAGTCCACAGCTGTCATAGTGCCTTAGACAACTACCACAGGTCCCATGGAAGTTCAGTTGAATGTTCCCCATAATATAATACTTCTATCACCGGTCTGTGTTTGTGGCACGGTGCATGTTTCGAGAAGCTGTTCGTCTGAAAGACTGTGTATCCAGACACGACTATCAACCTGGTGTAGCAACAAACGTTATTCATACTACCAGGTGACACGTTTTCATTGATCCACGGTCCAATCTCGGTGATATTGTGCTCACTGCAATCGTAATTCACGATGTCGTTTGGTCAATATGGGCCGTCTGCTGCGCAGCCCTATTTTCAACAATGGCCGCTAACGGTGTGCTCCGAAACACTTGTGCCTACATTAGCGTTGTACTGTAACGCCCAACCACCTCACGTAGAACTTCACTACATTAACATGCGAACAACCGTTTCAATAGATGTTATAGTCAGTTCAGTTGACAGAGGCGGCTCAAGGTCACTTGCTCTAGTCCTACTCCGCTACCCTTACTCTACATTCTAAGCGGAAATAGTGTCCACCGATAAATTTGCCATCGCCTAACTGGACACGCAGTCTGCTAGGAGGGGTAGGCAATTTGAGGGGGAGGTGTGGAGCGGGGCCAAGGGTCACGACCTCGAACCGCCAACTGAGGGTGAACAGGGTTTAGTCCTCAGAGGCCAGGTTTAAACAATTTTCGCTTTGTTAAAGTCACTTACATCAATGGATTTCCTCATTTGCCACTCATATCATAGTTAAAATGACTCCCCATGTGTCTTTGCTCCACTTATATACTTTCTTTACCGTATGTCGTACCAGCAACGTCATCAGATGTCTTTTAAATTTGTGGAGGTCACTGGTCATGTTGTTTTGGTTTATCAGTGTATAGGATGCATTGGAGAATTTCATTCATCGAATAGTAAATATTTAGTGATACTAATAATCAAAAATTTGTTTAAGATTAGACCTTTTTGTTTTCAAATGCATTGCGGTTGCGTATGATATGAGTATGCCAACGAACAACAATGAATCAGTTATAAAATTTTGCAATCCACATTTAAAGAACTTTATTTTACATACATTGTAGTATATTAATCACGATCGCTTAAATATATGAAAGAACTTGTTCCTAAAACTGACGATATGTATTGGTGGATGTTTCTGGTGTAACCGCAGCAAGCTAACCCACGCCAATACTGCTAGATAACTCATGTCTCGACAGTTACAAATGATTCGTAACTGCACCGTTATCGAAAAGCGGCGTTGCTGTGCTGTAGTTGCAGGTGGTGCCATCTGTGTTAGACAACAGTGACATACATTGATTGCAGGTGCCAGCTGCCTACACCGTTCCCACTATATTTCTCCAGTGAGCTGGATAAAATGTACGTTTAGAGTTCGAAGGAAGAAATGCGAATAATTGCCAAAGAAATACCGGCACGAAGTGCAGAGAAGTTTTAATTACATGTCAAACTCAGGAAGAAAAGAATATAATTTAACCCGCAATTTGCAAACTTTAAACTGGTTTCTCTTATATAAAAAAATTAAAGAACGTTAGCATCTCTGGTGTGCTACATTTAGTTGAATTAAATATTGAATTATTATCTATACAATAATTCAAAGAACATTTTTGTGTAATTTTAGTTCGTATGAGATTATAAACAAACAATATATTTCGAAACAATTTTTTAAAATGTCACTAATCTAAAAGTTAGTAGTAGGCCTATAATGTTTCGTTAGATGAAATTTATGGAATTAATATGATGAAATATTAATACTTCATAATTAACTTCTGGAATTTTATAGTAATTCTGAATGGTAACAACGTTTTTCAGTACATTGTGAATTGCAACAGAGCACATTTAAAACTTTCAAAACGCCAGTGTGAGTTAGTGCGCTGAGGCTCCACACAGTGGATTGGGAAGGTACAACGAACCAGGCACGAGCCACTGCTAGTGTATATCGGCCTTTCTGACTGCAATTTTCAGGCGGTTTTACGCAGTCATCAAGGGGAATGCCGAAACGGGAAAAAATCTCCCCCTCATAAACATTTCACAAACAAAAAATACTCTCATCACACGCTTAACGACCTGTCAGAAACCATAGTTCCAAATTTGACGATGCCAACTGTAACAACCCTCAAACCTAGACTTCAAATGGAATTGTATTTAATGAAGCAGTTGTAGCAAGCTTAAGTTTGATTGCGTATGATTTTTATATTTGTCTTGCAATTTACTGCAGATCGTTGCAAATGGATTTTATGAAAATAAATTATATCTGTTTAAGGACAGAACTATGCAAGAGAATTGCTTAAATGTTTGTAATTCAAGTATTAAGGTGAGCTACGATGTTTGAAGGACAATTTACTACAGTTTAAAATGATTTATGTGGATAATTTGTGTTTAAATATCTTTAATTTTTATTTTTGAGCATTTCGTAATGATTGTAAATGATCATGTATTTATTTTGATTGTTTTAAATATTTTTGTAATTATTTAAGTATTATTAAAGTTCAAGAAATATCTGTCGGAAGCCTTTGTAATGTTCTGGAACTCTCTATGAAACATATATAAAGCGAGCGGCATTGACTCACAGTTTACAAACAGTTTTTGCGTGAACAGTTTTACGTGTATGTCAGTATTGTCTTTGAAAGGAGTGTTGAATGTAATCGCTGGAGTTTGTGTTTACATGTGACCAGTATCTCTGAAGTTTGATGTCTTTGCGTGAAATAAAAACAAGTTGAATTTGAAATTGTATCGTGGGACTAATTATTTCATATATAATAAACCAGGAGACACCTAATATGGCGACCGGGGAAGTGACAAGGAATTATTAGACATCTGTGAGATAAGTTGTCAATTTTCAAAAAGATTCTGCAGCTGATTTGCAATAAGCAAATGAAACCTTTGGATTTGTAAACGTTCGACGAAAATAAAACTGCTTAGAAGAGGTTATAAACGTAGCACACTTCGAAGAATTACGACGGATAATCTCGGCGATTGAAAGCAACATTGGTTTCACGACGAAGTTTGGAGAATTCTCAGTAGTGATATATAATCTGCGTAAAACCTGACTACGTCTGGAGGTACGATGTTAGAGGGAGTCAATCATGACTTTCCGACAGCGAGTGGAAAAAATTTTCTGCCCTGGATACACGTCTACTCCGGCGTGTAGGTGACGTGTTTCGACAGTGTAATGGTTGTGTGTGAAGAGTGCGATGAAGTGTTTATAATCAGTGAAAAAAAAGTGATTTAATGGAGGAAAATGGAAACGTTATATAAAGCATAACAGTCCTGGCGACGTAGGTCCTGCATCGCCCTAATTCACTACGTTCCTCAGACCCACTAGATTATAACTTGCGATTCTATCAGTAATATTCCCGGAATCTTCCAATATCCTATTCTGCAAAGTGATCTTATATTGTCTAAACCTGACGTGAGATTGCACTAGGTTGAAAAAACTTGTGATCTGCCAGCCTGTGTCTAACTGATATTGCAGAAGAGGGCCTACACCTCTCCATCTCTAACACCTATCAGCAAAACCCTTTGCTTCCGATTTTTTTCTTCCACGCCCCTATTCCTAAAGGCCTGTTGAACCTTATCGATTCCTACATGAAGCTCTTCCTCTCCTGATCCTAGTAACAGATCAAAGCTCTTTCTCCCGATAATTTCTGAAGGGTCTGGCTTCTTGATCCTGTTAACCCTATTTACCCTACGACCTGTTATCAGCTACCAACTATTTTTTCCCATCCTATCCACAGAACCCACAATTTCTCCTTTTCGCCTGTATAGGCTGAAACTGAAGGACCTTATTACTTTCGTATAACTGATTATTAGCCTATCTTCCCGATCTTTTAACCGGTTCAGAAATTTCAAGTTCTTAATACAAAGCTGATAGAGCCATGGGATCGCCTAATTGAGTTACCGTGTTCCCTTTCCATTGTATACCCAATGAAACCACATCTTACACTCACTGCAAACCGGAAAATTCGCTACGGATCTGAGACAGGAATGATCATATATATTATTTCTATAAGGTACTTTTTTGTCAAAAGCCTGTATCTTCCTTCATATTTAACCGAAATCAATGATTGAGGTGTCATTTTAAAACTTATGGTCTTCACTTTGGTCACACATATTTTAAGAAATGAAATTTTCGGAATTCGACCCTTAAAGGGCGAAAATGTCAATATTTCTAAAATGCTGTTTTCTGTTTTACGAGTAATTTATTTCCCTGGATACTTATCTGAAATCGTTTAATGAAGTATCATTTTAAAGATTAAGATCTCCGATTTAGTGACGTCATATATTAAGACAGAAATTTTTCGCATTTCGACCCTTAAAGGGCAAAAGTATCAATATATTTGCAATTCGTTTTTGTGTCACGAGCGATTTATCTCCCTTAATATCTGACCGATATAGATAAATGAGTATCATATTAAAGAATAAGGTCTCCACCGTGGTAACATTATATATTAAGAAAGTAATTTTTCGTAGTTCGACCCTTAAAGGGCAAAAATGTTAATTTTTCTAAAATGCGTTTTTTGTATCTCGAGCCATTTATCTCCCTGAATATCTAACCAAAATCGATAAATGAAGTAGGATTATGAGAAGTAATGTCTCAGCTTTGTGATATCATATTTTAAGAAAGAATGTTTTTGGAATTCAACCCTTAAAGGGAATAAGTATGAATTTTTCTATAACGCATTTTTGTGTCACTAGCGATTTATCTCCCTTGATATCTAACCGATATAGATAAATGAGGTATCATATTCAAGAATAAGGTCTCCGCCGTGGTAACATCATATTTTAAGAAAGGAAATTTTCGTAATTGGACCATTAAAGGGCCAAAATGACAATTTTTCTAAAATGCGTTTTTTGTATCTCGAGCCACTTATCTCCCGGGATATATATCCAAAATCGATAAATCAAGTAAGTTTATGAGGAATAATGTCTCAGATTTGGTGACATCATATTTAAGAAAGAATTTTTTGGAATTCAACCCTTAAAGGGAAAAACTATAAATGGTTCTACAACACATTTTTGTGTCACGAGCTATTTATCTCCCTTGATATCTAACCGATATAGATAAATGACATATCATATTAATGACTAAGGTCTCCGCCGTGGTAACATTATATTCTAAGAAAGGAATTTTTCGTAATTCGAAACTTAAAGGGCAAAAATGTCAATAGTTCTAAAATACGTTTTTTTGTGTTTCGAGCCAGTTATATCCCTGGATTTCTAACCAAAATTGATATATGAAGTAGGAGTATGAAGAGTAATGACTAAGCTTTGGTGACATCATATTCAACCTCACTATTCATCGCATTTTATTCGCGAAATTTTCGCTCGGGTTGCCTAGTTATTCCCAAATACTTCTAGCAACTTCTAAACGCATCGCAAATAATAAAAACAATACTCTTCAATCTTAAATTTAATTGACAGCATAGATTAATAAAATTTATACTACTTAATTAATGATTTACTCCTCAGCCACCTTATCGTAATTAACATGTAGATGAAAATACTTTCCGATGAGGACCATGTACTAATTTCAGTTCTTCACACTTAGTTGTTGTTTCTTCTTCGGGGCCAATTTAGTATTACTTCATCATTTCATTTTGTTTCTTCCTTCTCTCCGCATATTTAAATCATGATTTTTTTTTCTATCAGGTTGCTATTTTAATATTTTAGAAATAATTCAATAAAAAGTGTTATATATGCGACAGAACTACTGAGTAAATAGAATTCAAAAACCAAATATTAACGATTAATATTAATGACATACTTCGGAATGTGAATAACAATAATTAGTTATTTATTAATTTATTTTATTAATAACAAATTGTTATATTAATGCTTTAATACTAATGGAACAAAATACTGCTATGTTTCAGACATAAAAAGTCTAAAATATGTGTAAGTAACATTACCTACAAGAATAGACATCTAAAATACTTATTTATTTAGGCATATAAGAATTTAAAGTTTTTTAAAGTTAATTATACCACAAAGTTTAACTATAATTTGCTGT
Organism: Vandiemenella viatica; assembly: GCA_031002005.1. NCBI lineage: Eukaryota > Metazoa > Arthropoda > Insecta > Orthoptera > Morabidae > Vandiemenella > Vandiemenella viatica. The sequence continues at coordinate 94,270,642 of CM061919.1, read as the reverse complement.
CTTTAAAGTAAGCACTAACGTTTGAGCTAATTCTAAATTAATAAAGCTAGAGATAAAGGAGTAATCAACAACAATATGAAATTTTCTAAGTATTAATTTTAAATGAGAATATTGACGTTTCGTATGGCTACCCATTTACTTGATAATTCAAAGTCTTGTACTAACTTAGTCAGTGACGAAATAAATCCCAGTTTAGAGTACAGTAATGCACGCACACAACCAGAGATCAAACTGTCCAGCATTCGTCGGAAACGGGTGTATTTCTCTTCATTTCGGCTGTGTGAAACATTAGACAGTTGCAGATTCCTTCGCCCACATTATCCCCAGTAAGTAGACTATATTTTTCCTTGCTGGAGACTCTTCAAGTCTCATTTCTCCACCTTAATATCCTCCCAGAGCCTTCAGTGCAAATTCGCCAAATTAATATTGATGACTCTCTCGCCTGCATGCTTTCACTATGCTAGGACACATTCGGTTTCCCTACTCGCATCAGACGCTTACGTAGCTTTCTCTTCTGAAAATTTGTTCGAGGAGAAACCTAACCAGTACCGTCCCAGAAGATAAATCTTAAAACTCCTTCAGACTTCAGAGTATTTGCCGTATTGTTTTCTACACAGTATACTTCTGTTTTCTTAACTATGTTCAAACAAAGAATTTTTTTGGATTCTGACATATGTTTTCTAATACAATAATATCGTTGGATATGCTGGAATATCACCTCTTCAGTAAAAACAATAATAAGAGAGTGAAAAGAAAAAGAGAAATTATTTTGTATCCCTAATCACATTTTCAAGATCTTTGATTCTAATTTACCCTCGTATACTTCGATGTGAGTAATCAATTATGGTCTCAAAACCAGCGATGCTTATCCTAAGTAGTTATCTGTGCCTTTCTTAGGTTTACTATCACCTTGTTGCCTAATAAACCACGCAGTGTCACATCTATACTGCTGTGTACTAATCGATGGATGATGTCACTGCATACGTAAATTACGGAAGATGTTTGATGTTATTGAATACATTTTTGCCAAAACTACCTAAGAAAAACAGGCCTATCCTCGAATCAATTAGGTGACACTTTCATACTGTGACAAGCTATTACAAATCCATTTTGCCATGCCAAGGACCGTGTCACCGTGCATACAGAGTGCGGCGATAATTTTGTATTACGATCATCTAAGATCTATAAAATCTGTAACCAAGCAAAATCTGAGCTTTATTTCAATCTTTGGTTCACACGAGCGGTTCCAAGGAAACGATTCACAGTTATTGAGAAAGTTTAACAAAACACCAATATAATGAAAATCAACAAATGATAAAAAGTATAAAAAAATCCGTAGATATTTTAAGAAAATCTGGAAAACCCAACTTTTCATAAAAATTCTTAGATTTGCGGATAAATGGCAACACTGGCCTGTAGTTACAAGTAGTCATTTAAAAAAAATAAAGATATAACTAACGTAGTTTACTTATAATCTTACAAGGAAAAAAAACCGTCAACGAGAACTTTGTAGAGGTTTTTGAACTAGTATATTCTATACCGCTGCCGTTGGTGGGCAAAACCAAATGTCTTGGCAGGTCACTTTGTGGCCGCGGGCCTGGAGTTGGGCAGCCTTGTTCTAGTATAATGTTCTTAAAAGTTGCTTCGCATCGGACAAAGTGAAGACAAACTAAACATCTCTCTCGTACAGATAGTGAGTACAATGAAAGCATACGTCTTTTGGTAAGTTCGAAGTGTCGGACAGCCGGCTAGAACCGCAGCAGTAGTTCTGCTGAAGAATGGATGTCGTGAGGAGGCCGTAACGGCCGGAACCTCTCTGCGGCAGAAGTAGCTAGGGGGAGAAGGAGAGGAGCCGCTGTCGATCGGGGCCTAATGGAGGGGCTGTCGGGACCACTGGACCACTACCTGCTCGCCATCGGGCTTAGAGCTCGGCGCAGTTCCCGCGGCTCCCCCAGGAATCAGCGCAGCTAGAGGCATGAAATAACAAGCAACCCGAAGAAGCAGTTAGGATAACTAGCGGGGTGAGTCAACATGGGATGAAGATAATAAACACAAAAGCCAGCTTATTAGGAAGACAGATAAAAAGCTAAAGGTTGGTTATAATTGCAAAGTGGAGAAGGAGCTACTTATTGAAGACTCGAAATGTAAATACCTTGGCATAACATTTGATAGCAGACTTAACTGGACAGGAGACATTGGATAGGTAGTAGGGATGGTTTCAAAATGCTTCACCTGTTGGAAACAGCGATGAGAGGATGCACTACAGAAGTAAGGGGACAGGGATACAAAACTTTGGTCAGACCACTGCTGGAATATGGTGGTGTAGTATTGGACCCACATTTCGGGTATCAAATACAGGAGTTGGAGAGGGTGCAGAGAAGGGCTACCTGATTGTTTTTGGAAATTACCGCAAAACATAATCGGTAACTAATATGATAAAGGAGCTGGAGTGGGATTCATTGAAGGATTGAAGGAGGGTTAAGAGAGTCATGGATGTGTACATGGCCTGTATTGGTGATGAAGCTTGGAAAGATATTGGTGGGGAAATTAAGAGAGGTGCATGGAAGGGAAAAGATGACCATGACCACAAGCTGACACTTGATTTCAGGCATAAGGGTTTGGCAAAATTTTCTTTTGTACAAAAGGGTGTAAGGGATTGGAATAAATTGCCAAGAGAATTGATGAATAATTCACCAAAAACACTGAAAGAATTTAAAGTAAAAATTAGTTGAAGGGTGCGTAGGGAGATTGCCACCAGAGCGTGCCCTATCCCAACTTTATCAATTATATATATATAATACTCTATTTCATAGTGCGAAAAGCTGTAAGTAATTTCCCATCATCGTATCCTAAAAACAGAGTACAATAATCACTATAATGAACCTGAATCTTCTTTTCCATATGTTTGGCAGGTGACAACGAGATACAAAGTTGATTCGTGGTTATAATATTACATTAGATCGCTCTGGTAGCTCAGTGGTTAAGTCACTTGCTCTCAAAAGTTCTCGGCCTGGTCCCGAATTCGATTCCGAAGGGACCAAGAATTTTCAAGAATTGTGTGTGTGTTGATCGTATGAGTCGCACCATGACGTTACGTGGTTCGTTTTCCATGTTAAACTGTAGTTTTGAGAGGAAAGCAACTAGCCGTTCTACCTCTGACACAATGTGCTTCCTTCTGGAAGATCCAACCAACTTTCGGGTAATAAACTAAGTTCGTTAGTTTAATATTACATTGGAAACAATTTAAAGTTTGAATTTGTAGAGGGCAAAAGTAGGTGGGTGCTGCAAAACGGGAAAAATGGGGGTGTAGCGAAATTTCCACCGGAATTAAATTAAATTATACACTGGCACTGTTAGCTATAGTTCATTGAAGATGAGACTGCAGTTTCTGGCTTGTTAGTGGAAGTTGTGAATCTTGTCCCATACTATCAGTATTATTTTAGTTTTATTGTATTTAAATTAACTTTTTTGGATTTTAAAGATTTTTGCCTTCAATATTAACGATGGGGCATTGTTTTTCTTGCTGTGGACCATTTGTTACGAACAGCATGTGTCTAGGATATCGTCTCGTCAGAGCTGATCGATAATCACAATCGGCACCCGGCGGAAAGAGCGGTAGAAATGTTAACATTCAGTACGTAGGATATGTATGGTAGCACTGAGACGAAAAGCCTTTGCTAGTATGAATGAATGGGCGAGAGTTATAACAGTTTTACATTTACTTTCAAAGATTTTGAATGATACCAAACATGCATTGTGAAGATTTTTGTGTTTTGATTACTGAAAGTTATAAAATAAATCGAATTTATTGAAACAAAGTTGATAAAAGTCTAACTTCATCACACCACCTCACATCAGAAGGCAAAAGCTTTTAATAAAACTATGGGAGAATTCTAAACAATGAGGCTCTTCCCATCGATGGAGATGTTAAGGGAATACAAAACACGGCTGAAGTCACGTCGCCCTGCCTGGAAGACTGCTGTCAGTCTAACATCTAACTCCTTCAGTCCTACAAATAGCTGGAGAGCGGAATGGGCATTGTCAACACCCCAGGGCATAGTGCAAATTACCAATCCCTGCTCAAAACTACCAGGATTCAACTTACCACAGTCAATTTTGTGTAAATTAAATCGGATTAGATGTGATACGGGAAGAACTTCTTCAGCTCTCCACACCTGGGGCTGGGCATATTCTCCGTACTGTGACTGCGGTGAGGTTTTACAAACTGTGTCGCACGTTGTGTAGGACTGCCCACTGCGTGCCTCTCCTGGTAGTCTGGAAGATTTAAATTTGGTCATGCCAGAGGCGGTGGCTTGGTTGGAGCGCCTCGACGTCACGTTGTAGTGGTTGCGACTGGAGATCCTGTCTCAGTTGCGGGCTGCGGGCACTGCCCGCTGAACTATGTGTATATAAGTGTATATATATAGTCTATGTATGTATACTTATTGTTCATTGAATACAGTGTAATTGTTGAATGTTGTAAATGTCATACAGCATCATACGCAAAAATAAATAAAACAAAATTGGAACAAAGTTTAGTTAATTGGTAGCAATAGAACCTATCACTGGAACTGAGAAATATAATATAATTTTGTTTGGAAGAGTAAAGGAGAAGGAAAGTAACATACCAATAGGGGTCGTATGTTCAAGACACCAGTTAGGTTACAATTGGTTCAACGTGACAGGATAATTAATACCTACATATGTTACAAAGTTGTAGTCTAAGAGAATAGAAGATGAGAGACATAGATTTAGTGTAATTCGGCTCAACTTGAAGAAAATATTTTTAACTGTTTCAGCAAAACGGTATTAGCAAATCAAGCTTTTCTTCAAGAATCTGCCTCCCAGGGCAAGGTTTGAGGTTCTTGTAGAAATGTTATTGAATTTAATTAATAACTTTCGTTAACAACACTTCTAAGAGACTTATTTTACCCTGAAACAAGTTTCCCATATATTTCACAGCTATTTTGGCTGGAGCCACACAACCTTCTTCAAAAGGCACGACTCAAACATTGCCCCACGACCTGCTTTGCTACAGTGTAGCTGTCTACACAGCGATGCTGGTTGGCCAGCTGTATAGAATGTAACTTAATGTAACAAAGCTACGCTACCCTGGTTTTTAACTAACAGTCTGAGGAAACCCAACTATATTACAGATCACGTTACAAACATTAATACAATTATTTACTATAGTTATAATAATAATAATATATAGTAAATTATTATTAAAAATGATTGAGGGGTTAGTGATAATGTTACAAACGGAAAATATATGAAACTTAAGAGAAGGGCCGAAGACAGGAGTGAAAGGAGAGCTAACAAGTAAAAATCTGATTGATAATGATGATCTTTGTCGTATCTCGTAAGCTCTAAAAGCATCAAAAATAAGTTTTGAGGGACAAAAAATAAGTTTTTTGGGTCAAAGTTCATGACTGCGTGACTTGGTCGGACAGAAATTTAAACCTGTGTTTGATTCTAATCATTCACTCTACAGTATTTGAAGAATTTATGTTACTTTTTTAGGGATTTAAAAGTATTAAAGAAGGACAGAGATGAATTCGCTATATACTAAGAAGATGACTGGTGCAATCTCCGCATCATTCATGTGGGTGACAGAGTTATGCCAAAAACGCTGGAAAAATTCCCCACTCACTTTCTCACGCAAACGACCTCTTGTCTGAAGCCATCTTTTGTCTTGATCACCTAATTCGGTAAGGGGCCCCGCAGACTATCACCAGATTTTGACTTGGGGTGTGGCCGACAGCACGTTACTTGTGAATATGTAGGCCCACCCATCTGCGGTGTCAAGCAAGCAAAAAACATCTTTTGATTCTGGCACGAACAATATCCTTCTAGATGAGAACCTCATATTCACAATCTGTGATGTACATTCGCATGAAAATATTTTCATTTGTTTACAGCACTCTAATCCTGTAGGATTGGAATGGGCCCTGTTTTATTCTTATTACAACACCGTTTTTCCATTTTATTAATACACTTTTATTTATATTGGTTGAAGTATCTATTGATAACTATTTTTCACTGTCTTATTTTCTAGGAACCCATAGCCAGAACAAATGCTTCTCACTAAATGAAACCTATGTCCCAATAACACATATCGATTCAATATCTGAATGTAGTTGGGAACGAACATTATAACATTGGGAAAGAAGTAGTGAACTTCAATATCGAGTAGTTCTAAACTGATAAATTTGTCTCATCAATAAATGATGTATGAGATCTCTCTACTTAACCGTCAGGTATAGGGTGTATGGTTGTATGGAATACACTCCTTTGAAGTAAACTTCAGTTTTACCTGTTTTAATGTCAGCTTTAGTTTCGGTGGCTGCTGTACAATAGACATCAGAGTTGTCGTTGTTGTTTTTTTTTTTAAATTGGGAGAGGAAAATATGAAAAACGTGTTCTAATAACCCGTTTCCATTCAACATCTGAATCTATTTGGAAACGAACATCATGATATTAGGACGGAAGTAGTGAACTGCAGTGTAGAGTTTCATTAAACATATAAACTGCTAGATTTTACTCAACTCTAGCTGTTTAATTATCACGTAATGGGGATATGATTATGTGGATTACCCAGTGGAGTAGCAAACTGTAGTGTTACTTGTTTAAATGTCGAATTTATCAGCCTGAATTTTACATATGTTTCTGTGGCTGCTGTACTACGGTATTCAGGACTTTTATGGGCGAGGAGAATATGAAACACGTGATCTAATAATTTGTATCCATTCAGCATCTGAATCTAGTTGAGAACGAACATCGGAACATAAGGAAGGAAGTGGTGAACTAAACATTTTTTTTTTACTTATTGCTTTATGTCTCGTCGACAGTTAAGGTCATTAGAGGCGGGATGGGACTGGGGACAAGGAATGGGAAAGAATTCTGCCATGGCCTTTTTGAAGGAAGCATCCCAGCATTCGCCTGGAGTGATTTGGGGATACCATGGAAAACCCCAATCTGGATGCCCGGACGGGGATTTGAAACCGCGTCCTCCCGAATGAGAGGCCAGAACGTTTTCCGTTCACCCACCACGCTAGGTGTGAATTAAACTTTCGAGTTTTAAAAAGCATCTCATAAAATGCTAGATTTTTCTAAACTATAAAAGATCTATTAGCGCTCTCTAGAGATTTAATAATGAAGTATAGGGAATATGATTATATGGAGCATCCAAATTGTAGTTTTACCTTTTTGAATGCCAGATTTGCCAGCCTGAATTTTAGATATGTTTCTGTGGCTGCTGCGCGGGAGAATTTTTTTAAGTAAGTGTAACAATTCTGCGGCTACAACAACGAGCCTTGCGACACGCAGTGACAAAGGGAAGCACTCTGACGGGAGCCTCTGTGGCGAAAGAGGTGGCCGGGCAGTGGGAGTCGGTCCGTATTCTTGACCGGCCGTTCTGCGGGCTGCCACTCTGGTCGAGGGCTCTTCTCCGCGCCGCCAGGCAGTCGAATCGAACGGCCGAACACGGTCCGGCCGGCAAAGTGGATTGGGGCCAGTCCGACGTCGTGACTTCTGCCGCCACCCACACAACAGCCACTTGCCGAGAAAGCTATCCGCAACATCTGCCGCGGTCGTCGAGTAAAGGGCAGAGACACGTGTCTGAAAAACGAGATACTCTTGTATTTTCATATTACGACAAAATTCACCGAATTTTCAGTCTTCAGAGATACCTGCTGTACGAGTCTTCACTTACTTTTTTGGTACTGTTACACTGCGCTGTTGGTACTTTATCATTTGAAGAGACAAAGTCATACTTGATAAAAACTTCTCGGGTTTCAAGCCGCGTCAGAATTGAGCCGTCTGGCGACGTTTCGGAAGCTTGCACTGCTTCCATTGTCAAGCCCCCGCTTAACATTACTGAAGTCTGCCGCACGGTAGTCTATTATATAGCGCCAGCAGCCGGGAACGGAGGGGGAAGCGCGTGGAGGGGCGATATAGTTAGGCCCTGCTCGCTTGGTGACGTCACGATCGGGTCACTCGTATGCCCTAATATGGCTCGATTCCGTCTCGTTTGTAATAATCCAAATGCTGGCTTCCAAGCTTGGCTTAAATTGAGGCCTTGATCACGATTAATAACATTGTTGCTGTCCCAAAAGTTATTTGCGCAAATAACTTTTGGGACAGTGTTGTGAAGGAGGCTATTGAGATTAGGCTTAGCAACAATGTTATTAATCGTGATCAAGGCCTCACTTTAAGCCAAGCTTGGAAGCCAGCATTTGGATTATTACAAACGAGACGGAATCGAGCCATATTAGGGCATACGAGTGACCCGATCGTGACGTCACCAAGCGAGCAGGGCCTAACTATATCGCCCCTCCACGCGCTTCCCCCTCCGTTCCCGGCTGCTGGCGCTATATAATAGACTACCGTGCGGCAGACATCAGTAATGTTAAGCGGGGGCTTGACAATGGAAGCAGTGCAAGCTTCCGAAACGTCGCCAGACGGCTCAATTCTGACGCGGCTTGAAACCCGAGAAGTTTTTATCAAGCATTGCCGCCGCGAAAACGTACATAATTATCTAAAGTTATACTTATCAATAGGTTCTGAATTTCTTAGACATGAAAAAAATTATTTTATTTTGGGATAAAGGAAATTAAATCTGGTGATCGAATGAAATTGTTGGCCGAAAGATTGTTCAGCCGTCAAGTGGCAGAGCTTTCGATTATCAGCACAATGCTTGGCTGTACGACGTGTAGTTTTGGAGGCTGCACCACATTATCCAAAGTGTATTAGCCCTGGCCGCAGGCATGGCGAACCTCTATCCATCGCCAGGCGGTAAAGATGAAAGGCCCGGATAGCAGAAACAACACTAGGAAAGGTGGTGGGGAGGCGGCGAGGGATAAACTGCGACGCGCGCAGATCCGTACACTAATGTGGTGCGCCCTCAAAACCGCGCGTCGTGGGAACGCACCTTAAAATTACCTGGTAATCCTACCGGGTAAAGGAGACAAGCTTAACTTAAAATTAGAACCACGGAAGCAAGCTTGCCGTAGCTGAAGGTCTGGTTAAGGGCCTTTGAAAATCCCAGCTGACAACGCGACTCAAACCAGGGTCTTTCTGTCTCCAGCCAGACACCTTAACCATTGAGCCACCAGACTGATTTTAAGCTAAAGGAGATGGAATATTAGACGAAATAAAAAACTTCAGAATTTTTGTGTTTTTTACTTTTGCAGAGGAATATTGAGAAATGTATTTGGCAGTGTTGGGTCGCAGACCCCGAAAAATAATTCAGCCACAAAAGTGACAATATCAATTGACCTCACAATCTACCTCTGACGTGAATATCCTAAATTAACCTGGTTATGCTAGCTACAGTTCCTAAGGCGCGTCCTGGCGTATATACTTCAAATGAAAATGTTTAGCGGCATGCATCAATAACGTTTCCACTTACCCGTTAAACATTTCACTGACTGTGTAAACAGAGCAGTCAGCAGCACAGAAAAGGTTCGTGAGGTCGTAACGATCTCGTGACATGCTTTTTACTCGATGCATAATCCGCTCCTACCATATCTGCCTTAACCCTAATCTGGTAATCGTACCGTGTATAGCTGACCTACAATCTAAGGTGTAATACGAACTATGGAAGCGTTATGACGTACAGTACACCACATTACACAGCAAACTGTGCCAGAGGTGAAGGTTAGGTTAAGGGCCTCAAACAAAATTCCCATGGGGATGGAGATTGGAATAGACAGGGGTCCTTTCGTTCTCCAACCAGACGCGTTAAATACTGAGCCAACAGATCGTTTCAGTAAAGGCATTGAGAGGCTCGAAGCATTTGTTCCGTATCGTAAAGAAAAACTACCACGGAAATAATGGGCATAAAAAGAGGAAAGGTTCCCTTGTTTCAAAACAAAACTTTTACGTGAGTGCTTCATCATGTTACGGAAGATCATCTCATTTTTACACGCTTTATATTAGCTTGACTTGTATGTATGTATGTATGAATGTAACGGAAGTTTACAACTCCATTTTGACCCACTTCCCGATGTCCGAGCTGTTTGAAATTTGGCACACATATTAAGAACCGGTGACAATACAATAATTTCATAACTATATCCTGCTATGCTCATTACTTTGACAGTAACAAAAGAAAAATGGTTGAATGTCGTGGAATTTTGCAATATAATTTTAACCGAATACCAGATGTCCGAGTTGTTTGAAACTTTGCTCATGTATTGATAACTGATTACAATACAATAATTTCATAGCTATGTCTTGATATTCTGACAGTAAAAACATAAAAATTTTGCACACGTTTTAAGAACCGTTGACAATACAGTAGTCTCTTAGCAACGTCCTGCTATTCACCTTACTCTGATGGTAACAATAGAAAAATGGTTGCCATGTAATGGAATCTTTCATTTATGTGTGTTTACCCGCTTCCTGACGTCCGAATCGTTTTAAATTTTGCACATTTATTAAGAACCGATAAAAATTCAATAATTTCAGTCTCACCACGTTGTCAGTGTATCCTATACTTGATGGGATTACTGAGTTAGGCAAATGCAGCCGCGACATTAGTGCACAGGTACGATTCAAGAAATCTTCGTCATTTGGCGGCCACACCCTTCGGAGATTTCCCACCCAATATAGCCATCATCATCATCATCGTTCTCCAGTTTCCCGGGTGAGATTTAAGAGCCTTGGTTGCTGTAGACGATCGTCTTCTGCTGTCTCCTATCCAGAAAGGTTTCTCTGTCTGAAGTCACTTAACGTGATGTTGAATAGTAAGTATTCGAAATATTACTTCGTACTATTATAGAAAAGTAGCCTTCCTCGTTTACCGTGCTATTGGATCTCTTGTTGAGTTGACCATTTAATTGTATTTTACTCGTGGGAATAATAATTAATAATGGATCTAAAACTCAAAGAAAAACAGAGATTGGCGAAGAAAAGCCAACAGTAAGAAACATACTTTTTAAACTATCTGAACTAAAAAGTTAAAAATAAAATTGTAGTTTAAAAAACTAAAATCACGCTTTCGTAGTAATGTGAACTAAAAGGTTAAAAATAATATTTAAATATAAACATTTTGTTTAACAGTGATAGGACGTCCCACAATTCAGGATAAATTAATTCTATTGAATAAGCTTAAAGTATAAAGTCACTGATTACAAAATTAACTTTAATGTTAAAAAAGCGTGGGGTGCGCTCTACATAACTTTTGACAATGACTCTGTTTTTACAAACAGCCAACGACAAAAAATATAAGACAACTCATTTTTTTGAAGATCGTTGGAAAGATTTAATCCACCACGATCCCCGTCAAGAAATCTGAGATTTTTCATTTGTGCTGAACTGTAACGATTTCATGTCTGGGAGCAGTCAAACAAGGCAAAACGGTCACTGCTGACTAGTAGATAATATGCACTCACAAAGACGGGGAAAGGAAGACAATCAAAGATCATAGTCTACATATTAATTATCAGCAGTAACTACAAAGGAAGTCAAAATTCTGCAGAAACCTGGCGTCAAAAAATTATTGCTAAAATATTGCGGTGATTTTATATCTTACAAATATATTTTTAGGACACTTACCTTTTGCATCAAATAAAACATAATGTGTTTTACTGTTTTATGGTGTTCTTGATGAGAAAATTTTCCTGGTATCTTCAGTGGCACCAGTACAGTTACCGTATTTGCATGTAGCTCGGTTATTCTAGCAGAAGTTGGAAATGCATATTGATAAATAAATAATGCCAAAGCAATGTGCATGTATTGAACTCCTGAACGCGTTTCACGTCTTTTTCAGAAGCATTTTCAGTGGGTTCTAGTGGTAATTACGTTCAAATGTCACAAACTGCTTATGTTGTGTTTCGTACAGTGGAATTGTTATCTAAATTATAATCTACTTACATTTTTAGGTCTATTGCATTTACTTATGCTCGACTCTCAGCAGCAGTGATTTTTGCTTTCTTTGTGATAAGTGATTCATTTTCCAGATGGTTGTTACACTAGTGATAATCACAACACTACTGCATTGCACTGTATTGTTTGTTTCTTACGAATGGCCGGTCCGTTTTTTTTTACTATCGACTTTGTGTCGGTATATGGGGCTGTTTTGTTTTACTCAGTCTTCCATTTGTTAGGCGCGTTTTTTTCAAATGTAAATGGTTGTCATTAGTTTTTTAGATGATTTGTGTGTCTTATTTTAATGTTGTTTTGCCTATGTCGATGTTTTTATATATATATTTTGGTTTCAGTGCTGTGTATAGTGTCGGGTGTGCAGGTTTGTGTATTCGCTTACAATTTGTTTTCCTCCTGTTAGTGCTTTTTGTGTGTGATACTACTCTTGGAATGTTAGTATTTGTGGTGTTTGTTGTTAATGGTGATTATTTGCTTGTCTGTGTCAATATTTGTTGGTTGGTGGTTGTATTCCTGTAAATGTTCTGCAAATGTTGAATGGTTACTATATTTTAGAGCTCTTATGTGTTCCTTGTATCTGGTTTCAAATTTTCTACAAGTTTGTCCTGAATACTGAGCTTGACATTTATTGCATGTTAACCTGTATATCCCTGAGTTGTGACATTTATTGGTTTGTGTGTTATTTTTAATGTTTATCTGTATTATGTGTTCTGTGTGCTGTTTTATTAAAAATATATTTGCAATTTTGTATGAGTCTTTGTTGATGAGTGTCATCACATACCATTTCTTTATATTTTGTTATGGGTGTGGATGTTTTCTGGAGTTGATCGACTGTGGTTGAATGTCTTTTGTGATGGTGGGGTTGTGAAGTTTTCTTTTTTTATCTTATAAATTGTTGTTTAGTTGATGTACCCTGCTTTCCTTGTGTCAATTTTTGGTGACCATATAGACGACTGTGTTAAGTTCTAGTGTGTAGTTATCTTTATTGAGTGGGGTTATGTTCAGTCTGTGGAGCATGTGTCTTATTGTGGCTTTTTTTATGAGTTTATGGGTTGTTTGATTCAGTTCATATTATCATGTTTGTGGTGGTGAGTTTTCGGTAAATCTAAAATGAGTGTTGTTGTTTGTGTCTTGTTATGGCTATGTCAAGGAAGTTTAGTTTACCATTTGTTTCTTTTTCCAATGTGAATTTGATGTTTTTGTGTATAGTGTTGTTGTGAGCATGCAAGTATAGACCAGGCAAATAACGTCATCACCAAATCTGTGCCAGTATATCATGTTGTATTCTTTGATTTTGACAATGTTTAGAAATATTTATTTCCACATGGTTCATAAATATATCTGCAATTATTTTGATGACACCATCGGTAGACCATCATTTTGTGTGTAGTTCTGGTTGTTAAATTGGAAATAGTTCTGTGACAATGTGTGTATCAGGGATTAATTTCTGTTGTCTAAGATTTTTGCTTGTTATTTCTAAACTTTGTTTGATTGAAATATTTGTGTACATGTTCTGTATGTAAAAGGATAATAGTGTTGCTGTTTGGTATGTCTATGTCTTTGATCTTTTAAATGAGGTGTGAGGTGTTTCTTATGGTTTTTACATTGTTTGGAGTGTAGTATTTTGAAAGAAATTTTTGCAAGTGTTTGGCAACATAATATATTGGTGTTTTTCTGAAATTTATCACTAGGCGTATAGGTATTCTAGATTTGTGGACTTTGGGCTGACTTCTTAATGTGGGACCTCTGGGGTTTGTGCCATGTGTTATTTCTCTTTGTCAGAGAAGGTGAAATGAATTTTTTTCATGCATTTCTTGAAATCTGATTGATATCTGTTTGTGGGGTCTGATTTCAGTTAAGTGATATTATTGTCTTTGATGAATTGCTCGGTTTTTGTTACATACTGTTGTTTGTCTAGTAGTACAGTTATGTCAGCTGTAGTGATTATCAAGTTGTCTGTGTCACTTTTTTTCTTTAATTGTCTGAGGTTATCTGTGTCCTTATTTTTGTGGTATATTTTGTTTTTAGTTAATATGTCCTTGAGCTTGTCAGCTACAAGTTCTCTTAGTGTAGTGTTAATTCCACTGTTTGTCATGTTCTGTTCCTGTGTTATCCTTCAACTATGGTGTCTTTGATGAATTTATTTTTAGAGCTATTTCTTATATTATATTTCAAATTTTTCTCCGGCAATTTTCTTCAGGGTTAAGTTGTATTGTTGTTAGGTTTACTATTCTTGGGTGGAATTGTTTTGTTGTGATATTTGTGTCTTTTTATTTTGAAATTCACTTCTCACACAGCTGCTGAGAGATGACCATAAGTAAATGCAATAGACAGAAAAATGTAAGTAGATTATAATTTAGGTATTAATTCCACTGTTCAAAACACAACAACATAAGCAATCTGTAACATTTGTACGTAGTTACCAGGAGAACCCGCTGAAGATGCTGTTGCAAAAGAAGTGAAACGCATTCGTATAAATGCACAAACATTCAATTACTTTGGCGTTATTTATTTATCAATATTATCAGCAATTGGGGAAAATGATCGACAAAGTCCAGATATTGAATATGCATAGTTTTACTTTGAATCCAGCATGTCGAATTACACACCGGACGCTAACTTGAATTGTCCACCTTGTTCTTGCCAGATTATCCGCTGTGTCTGCTTCCTCTGACAAGCAATTGTACGTACGCCTTTTCGGAATGAAACCTTCTCCCTTGATTTTTACCAAAGTTACTTGTTTAGCGTTTTTTCTTGGGCACTTCGTTTAACAGATTGCTTCCAACTTATCTATAGGCTTCGCAATTTCGTCTCGCTTCCACTAAGTGGAGCTCTGTTCCCTTATCGTTCGCTTGACACTAACTTATGGCCTTTCTGCGATCTGAACGCGAACAGCAGATACGTTTTAATGCTGAATTTATATTTACGGTTAACATGTTGCTAATCACCATATGTATAGAGCGTTATTTTCCGTGCTTACTTATAAATCTGTACCATGCGGCTGATCATTAATTTCATCCCTTGTTCTAGTAGCATCCTGTGACAGAAATACATCATTAGAAATTGGTCATACTGGAAAAATGCTTGAAGTTTAGACTTGAATCCAAATGAATAACTAAAGGTATCCTAGGTACGGTATAAGGGAAGGGATGGATGGCAGATGGTGCCTGTGTGTCAAATTTTATTGTTTCTAGTATTACTTCTTCGGAGCTATGATGCGATCAGTGTCACAAATACGCAGTGAAAGAATGAGCAGATAAAGGTTTCATCAGTGAATCGTTAGGAGAAGATGTTAACTGCTTAGCGGAGGGCAGTGTATTCACGGAATGAATGGTGGGTTCCCTTCAGGTAGACCCATACACATGAATTTTTTTATTTAAATGGTAGATCTAATCTCTTGATTCATTAGTGAAGATTACTTCTTACGACTGTGGTAATCAAAACAAACAATTTACCGCGTCATCATGGAACACTCTCTTAGAAGGTAGGATGGAACTATCCAATAGCTCAATAGAGCAACTGCAGAGGCAAGTTAATGGTTGCTAACTCTAAACTTCAGTTTGTAGCACCGAGAGTGGTGGTGTAACGGTTAGCGTTCTGGCCTCGCATTCGGGAGGACAACGGGTTGAAACCCCGTCCGGGCATCCAGATTTGGGTCTTCCATGGTTTCCCAAATCACTCCAGGCAAATGCCGGGATGCTTCGTTCGAAAGGCCATGGCCGAATTCCTTCCCATTCCTTGCCCCCCATCTTTTACCGTCTCTAAAGAACTCGCTGTTTAGAGACATGAAGCAGTTAAAAAAATCAGTTTCTAGCACCATTATCTGTTTGCCTTGTTTCAGATCAATTGTGTAGTAATTACATTTGTACACTTAATAAGTTTTTAACTGGCGTTCAATCGTTTTATCGACTTTATTTTTCCAACTGTAGGTTCCACACTTCTATCCAATTACCTTTTTTGTTTACACCAAGGCTGCCCAACCAATTATGGAGATGGGACACAATTTCGATTCTATGTTAGCCCGCATGTAACGAGCTTGCTTGTTGTAATGTTAAATAAATAGATTTCATACAAGAGTTAACATTGTATGTTTTGCCATTTTATTTACTTTTGTTTGTTCTGTTCAAAGTTCCTCTCATACGAACAACAACTATTGACCGAATCTAGAAATATTCTTGAACTAGGTTCTTCCCAAAAGGTTAGCAGCTTTTTCTACGCAAGATCTATCAAATTTTCTCCCCACAACTTTCTCAATTTGCAATTTTTATTTCCAAACTTCTCAATCCTCTGCTCGATTATCTTAAGTCTTACTTGTCCGCCGTCTCTACCAACAATCCCTTCAATTCTTTTTTACCAGAGAAACTATATTTTCCAACATATCAAAGAAAGTAATGTCTATTAGACCTGCTATTCTTTTTATTAATTCAGTAAACTTTTATTTTACTAATATTACGGCCTTTTATTTTAAGGAATTGCTATGTTGTACGCGGGGCGCCAAATACTTGTCTATAGTTGCAATAGATATTTAAATAAATCAAAGACACAAATAACACAGTTTAATTATAATCAAAAAGTAAAAACGTCAATGAGACCTTTGCAGATGTTTTTGAGCTAGCCTATTGTAGAACGCTGCTGTTGAGTCTGGGGTTGGGCAGTTTTGGTCTACACCAGTGGTTCCCAGTTTGTTTTCCCCAAGTATCGCTTCAAGAAAGAGCTCAACCTGACGTACACCCCATGACTCAAACGATATGTAAAAAAAGACACCTGTTTTTCGCGTTTTATTAAATAGTAATCGCATGGGCGCCGGCAGGATTACTTTAAGGGAGGTGCATTGCATTTTTTTATACATTATACATAACACTTATTACTTATTAACTAAGAATACTGAATTTATTGACAATGTTTTGTACAAATTTGTACAACAACCTAGGCGCCTTAAATTATTATTCAAACAGTGAATTTAATAATAAAATTTTTGTTACTTTTTCTTTTTCTGAATATTTTCTTTCATAGTCGGGGGTGCAAGTGCATCCCCTTGCACCCCCTCCCAGCGCCCATGAGTAATCGAATAACGAAGGTCACATAAAAATGAACAGATGCCCCAAAAATATATTTGGCAATAGCAATGTTGCGTGGTTGTTTCTTAATTATCTTAGTCAAGAGATTGTCTCGAGTACCCCTTGAAGCAATCTCACGTATCCCTGAAGGTACGCGTACCACTAATTGGTAACCACTGGTCTACACCATTTACTTCAATCCTTTTTTGTTCATAAATAAGGCAGTAATCTGATTTTCGCTGCATCTACACATCTCTACATTTCGTCTCTGTGTATCACGGTAGCAAACAAATTAATTCTTAATCATGTTTACATTTGTAGAATTTACCGCTAACTGTGGAAATTGATTCCATGCATTAACTACTCTATTTGAGTTGGGCATTCTCCTAGCAACTCAGAATATTGCTTCCTCCTTTCTGAGGTCTACCTTCCCACCATCAGAAGAAGCAGTTTCCCAGTAAACACAGGCTCAATTAACCCCGCTTTCGGCGATGCTCCCAAATCACCGAAACAATAACGCTGAACGGCCTCATCGCTGTGCCGGCCAATGCAGTGGTAGTATACCTCGTGCCTCGTGGCCGCGGGCGGCAGAAAGCTGTTTAGTTGCCGCGCGTTATGTTTCCGACAGCAGAGAAATGTCGGTTTCCATTTCAGCGCTCCGCCTCGCCCGCAGCACTTCCTGCCCGCCGTCGTAATTTCGCCGGAATACCGGCGCGCCTTGTTACACAGCAGGCAAAATGTTTGCTCCGCTCCACAGGCGGAGAGATTCTTTTTATGGTCTCCTACAGGCAGCTGATCGTCTAGCAGTCTCGTTAAGTACACGCCGCAACAACTACTTCGTGAGAGCACATTACCGCTAAAAAATAATCAAGACCTCCAGTTTGGTCAGACTCACCAAGTAGACATAGCCTACATTGGATACGGTCTCACCTGTAAACTGATTAAAGGTACTTTGATTTTATTTATTAAATAGATCGATTAATTATTGATTGATGAATGGTAAATAACGATAATGATCTTTTGGAGAAGAAATAAACAGTAACTTGAGAATTGGTAAATGTTACACCCAGACAGAGCTGGTATAAATTGATGAAATTAGCTCCAAGTTTCCCCATATGAAGATAAGAGTTTTATTTTAAACTGAAAGTCTCACATGTAATAGGATGAAAATTACGGGGATACTTACTGCGCAAATTTAGTACGGTGTTTAACGTATAAGGCATGACATTTTTTTTGTCCACAAGTTCCTCGTGACTATGTATGCCACGGCGAACACTGACGACCTTCTACTCCCAAATGTCTGACTTTGGGAACTTTCGGATAATAATTTGCATGTTTGAAAAGGATATATCATATCGTGAAATCATCAGAAGATTTGTGCGTAGTGCAATCTCAGTATACAGACTTGTTACACAGTGGACGAAAGAGAGTAGGCGCAGGTCCATACAGAAGGACAACAGCACGTGAAGACAAACAAATTGTACAGATGGCTGTCGCTGACAGAAAGGCGACGGCAGCCCAGATCTGAGCAGTCATCCCACAGACAATTATAAACCCATTGTTTGAAGCTTCGTTAAACTCTCGGACCCCTCTGCAGTGTGTTCCATTAACCTGATGTTACTGCCAGTAACGACTAACCTGCTGTACTGCAAAACGCAACTGGACACGTGAATGGTATACAGTTGCGTTTAGTGACGAGTCCCTATTCCATCTGTTGCAGAGTAATAATCTGCAACATGTAACAAGGCATAGGGGAGAAAGGGCCCACGCTGCTGTGGTTTTGGAACGTCACACAGGTTTCATGGTTTGAGTTGATTGTTGTTGAAGGCAGAATGACGGCCTGCCAGTATGTGATACCCTTCATGATGTACACCATCCATATCGTACCTTCCTATAGGATAAATTCCGTCCTCATACTATGGTCATCACAACACGAGCATTGCTACGATGGATTGGCCCGCACTGTCCCCAGATTTATCCCAATTATAGAATGTCTGGGATGCCATGGGTTGACATATTAAGTCACATGGTCACCCAGCACAAACTGTACAACAACTGACTGCACAATAGATGCAGGCGTGGAGAAGCAGAGCCCAAGAAGACATCAGAACACTTGTTGATTCAATGCCTGCAATGATCCATTAATGTGAGAAACACGAGATCAATATCAGGGCTGTTAAACAGTATTCAAACCTGCTGTGGGCATACGTTCGACGACGTTTTATTGCATCGCGTAGCCGGCTTTCCATTACTGCAGTTGATGGCGCATCGAAAATGCAAAGCGGAGTAGATGTGAGCGAGTGACAGCCATTCTTGAGCCAAGGTGATTGGACACCTATTGCAGGTCACCGACTTTGTGTCTCGTGGGCAGAAGTCACTACCCCAAATGAAGGTTGAGACCAGTTTGCAACGAACAAGCACATTTTTCTTGTGCAAAGACCTACTGATGCAATGTAAAGAACCTAGGCCTTTGAAAAGGTCCTCGGCTATTTCAGGCCTCTACTTCTTCTGCTATGCCCAGTCATCATCAGCAGTATGGGCCAGCTCTATTATAATTTTTGAGTTACCACAATAGCTTTTTCCATGACGTACGGCCCAAATGGAAAACTCACACGGCACCAGTGAACCCAGCAAGGGCGTAGCCAGGTACGGGCAGGGGGGGGGGGGGCAGCTGCCCTCCCCCTAGCTGGACGCGGGTTTGCGCTCGATCAGAGTTCTGCCGAACCAAAGAGTAAACAATGTTAAGTAACTTTCAAAAATTAATTCGGTTCGTTCGATTTAAATCTGCTTTCTACTGCTATTTGCGGGAAAACAGACGTTAGCGAGGGCGTGGCAGCACAATGGGCCACGTACGGCGCTGCTGACGACTCTTAGATCGGTTACACACTGGGCGGTTTCGGCCGTGGCGGAAAGTTTTCCGTCGCCGTCGTTCCAGCAGTGGCGCGAGGGATCAAATGGGAGCTTACACACTGGGCTTACACCCACGGCAGAGCTGCCGTCGACGGCAGGTATGCAGCCGTGCGCTGCCACTACATTCGACGGTAATCTGACCGCCCCAATCCAAATAGGCGC
>CM061919.1:94216615-94249624 GCA_031002005.1 Vandiemenella viatica | reverse complement strand
GAACGCATTTAGCAGATCGTTCCCACCGCAAATGTATCCAAATTACACCTGGCCGCAAAGCGAATATCCAATAACCGCTTGTAGCAAAATCTGTCGGCGAATTTCAATTGAAAAAGGCCTCCACCGTTACAGGCGATACCGTTTGGCGTGGTTGACCCTTGCCCGTGTTAAATCCATCCCCTGCTAACTTGCCATGACAATGACGCTTCGCTCCAACTGCTCGGCGATAAAATTATTATCAGTGCCCCGTCCAGTTACGCTTTGTTGGCCGCATCTGGAACACTGTGTGCTCGGCATTGTTGTGATACCACGCCCCCACTGCGTCATTGTTTCGTCTCGTCGAGGCAACAGACCGGCATCATTTGTAAACGAATAGCCTATGCGACCTAGGCAGGATATGGTGACAGAATGGGAATCAGATACTGTGGTCAACCCGGTAGGTCAGAAGAGAAAAATGGTAAAACTTCTTTATTGTGGAAAGCCATAGCCACCTCACAAAAATTATGTAGTGCACTCGTTATATATATATATACAGGGGCGGCCCTAGGGCGGTGCGAGCGGTGCGACCGCACCGGGCGCCGTCATATGGGGGGCGCCGAAACTGCAGCGAGAGATCGTCTGCACAAAAAATAAATTCTATAATAATCCAGCTTGCTGTTCACATATGATTTTAGCACACTAATTATCCAGAAGAGTTTATACACGTAAGAGCTACAGCTTAGTGCGTAGTCGTATGTCCTCATAGAATCGAGTCAACTCGAGTTGCGACTCGAGTCAGCTCGATTTACGCGAATCAAAAAAAAATCACAACTCGTCTCACACCTGTTTCCTGCCTCTTCGGCTGTCGTCTTAGAGTTAATTCGCATGCGGGAGCATGTGCATGGGGCTAGATTCAACCTACTTATCTATTTCTACCGTGTTAGACATTCGGTGATTGCAACTATCATTGATATTGTAATTATTAACGTTTTACAGACATCTCCTACCTGAACAAAAGGCGAATCTGAGAAGGCTCCAAAATTACTTGAAAAAGTTGCGAAGTCATCTGAATCGTTGTCACAAGAAGAATATTAGTTCTATTATCTCAATCACCAAAGCGATGGGAAGTGGTATCCAAGCACTATCGCAAAAGAATTTGCGAATCTCGTTTGGAGAATAGAGTTTCTAGTCTTGCTGGAGTTCGCTATCACTAATCACATCAGTTCGTGTCGCCATTCTGGAAACAAATAGTTCAGTTGCTTCAAGTAAATATTGTAAGCAAGTCTATGTAGACCAGTGTTTCCCAACGTGGGGCCCACGTCCCACAGGGGGGCAATTTAGAAATTGACTTGATACGACTTTGCCGCTTTCTCTTGGGTTTATTTCAATGCAATGCTAGAAATAGGTGCAAAATAAAGCAAAAAAGCAAATTCTTAAAACAGTGCTGTAAATAATTATTAGGTATAGTTTCGTTTGATGTTAGCAAAATATTTTTTTAATTAAAAATTAGTTATGGGGGGCAAAAAAAAATTCAAAGTGGGACATGACCCAAAAAAGGTTGGGAAACACTGATGTAGACTGAAAGAGGATTTTTGAAACGCTTCACAATTGCTGGGAAACAGCTCGGAAGTTGAGAAAAAGTACCCTGGTTATTCGTCTGCTCTGATAACTACTATAAAAATTTCTTTTCAGACTGGGGCATATCCTATTATTAAGCAAGTCAGATCCCAAAGAAAGCAGAGATTTTTTTTATTACTAGGCCGCAGATTAGATAGCAATAGATCCAGAAGAATTGTTTACAATCAACGTGTTTTAGGATATCATCGAAGAATGGGTTGGTCATTCAGTTTACACAATTATCCAAATTTAATGATACGTATTATCAAAAAAAAATACAAAAAATTGAAAAGACCGAATTGGAATCATCCTGTGCAGATTTGGAAATAAGTTTAACTGATGGAGAAAAATGTGGCATATCTGGTTGTGAATTGGTTAGAAATTTTTAACTGAAACTGTTGTTGATGGGGCTTAAATCAGCAATGATGAAAGTTCAACTAATGAAACAATATGTTTGGCAGAATATATTTCCGACTGTGTGGACAGCACTTCGAATTTTGCTAACCATACTTGTAACTGTCTCTAAACTAAATCTTAACGCAGACTCTAGATATACTGTCAGATATTACAACTTTATCTATAGAAAGTAATATTGTCAATGGACAAAAGCGATAAAGATGATAATCTTGGTCTTTTAGTTATGAATTTATTTCCTCATTTGTTTGTTGAAAAAAATATTAAAATTATGTGAATTTTATATATACGTGATATGAGCATTGTATACGCCATAGTAAATAAACCTATTGATACATAGTGTGTTCCATATTTGCTGTTGTTTCCCATTCAAACCGCTGCTATCCTATAATAATATTTCTGAAATCTGAATTATTATTAATATATAAAGACTATCTTTTGCCCGCGGCTTTGCTCGTGTGGAATTCATAAACCATTCATACATGTATTCGTATTTAAATCCCACGGGAATTACTCTTACGATCGGAATAAAAGTACATAGCCAATAACATTATACCAGATTTTGTCTTAAGCCATTCAGCCGTTTCAACGTGAAACAGTAAAAACACCCAAGCAAACAAACTTTTACGTTTATAATATCAGTAGGATGTAAAAAAAAAAAAAAAAAAAAAAAATGTATGTTTTCTTCAATCTGTCTGTAGGAACACCTTAATCATGAATAAGCGATTGCAGATTTGGGGCGCCACAATGAGATCTCGCACCACCTGAAAAATTTTCTAGGGCCGCCACTGTATATATATATATATATATATAGTTTTTGAACGGTTAAACAGGCCCTTGTAGGAGACCATTCCAGCACGTTTGTTATACACCTGTAAAATAAAAACGTTTATTTATTCCACAATCGAAAAGTCGGACGGATTCTTGCGAAGAAGAAATACTAAGCCAGTGTGGTAGAGGAAGGACGGCAAGCTCCTTAACTCAAAAACCTACAATTTAAGATACAATTAGAACCACGGAACAACCACAACAGGTAAAGGTAAGATTTAAAACTAGTAAAAATTCCTGGACCCGAACTGGCAACTTCCACTTTTAACTCAGCTGCCTGAACACTTTTGGCTTTTCGTCTCGTTGACGTCGAGATCATTAGAGACTGTATAGATTTGGGCACAACGAATAATAAGGAATTCGGTCATGGCCTTCTTGAAGGAACAACCTCGATATTCACCTGGGATGTTTTCGAGAAACCATGGAAAACCAAAATCTGGATTGGTTGGTCCGATGGGAGGCCGAACTCACGTTCTTCCGAATGCGTGGCCGGCTCACCCACAAAGCTTTGTATCCAGATATAATTAAATCACTTAATCGCTAAGCGATAAATCCAGAAACAATTGTGTAAATTAGTTTCTTTCATTATGGATAAACATAACAAATGTAATAATTATTAGCTTTATATTAATACGTGAAGCGAAAACATCGGATCCCTTTTTAAGAGTACTGCGAGCAGGGAGGAGTGTGAGATTTGGCACAGTCAAAGTTTATACCGAGAAGAAGTGCAAAAAACTAAAATTTGTATAATATGGGTTACAAATACATTAAATTAAATAAAAAACACTCATTATTTACGTTCAATTTTTTTTTTTTAATTACAACGTAGCGATTCTGTCAATGTCTGTGGTCTTTGGTCAGCAGTAAAGAAAAAAATTATAATAAACATAGTTAATACATGAGTTACAAATACATTGTGAAATAAAAAATAAATTCGCGAGCGTCTGTGTGGGTGAAATCTGATCGGATCGGAAACAACTATCGGAAGTGCATTCCCAGCATTCAGATATTCTGTGGTCTTTGGTGAAACAAAACAGTCGTATAAATTAGCGATTAATCTTTGAACTTAAGGAATATTTTGTATATAATAGATAATTCGACATTCTAACGAATAATTTGAATTGAGTTTAGTCTTACATAAGGTCTCTGCGAAAAAGAAAAAGTAAACTGAATTGGTAGTTAAAAAAGTGAGTACATTTTATTATATAAAAGGTTAAATTTTGGTTAAGGGCCTTTCGATTTTTGAATTTCAGTAATTTCATTAATTTTTTGTTTGCTTTGTTGTTGTTGTTGTTGTTGTTTTTTTTTTGATGTTGCTTTTTTTTTTTTTTTTTTTACATTTAGATATTCGCACTTATTCTCATAGACATAGAACGTTGATAAGTGGGAGAGAAAGACCTATTTGCGTCAAATTCAAAGTGATAATAGACCAGATTTAAATAGTGAAAATAGTACACAAAATGATCAAATTATTTTGATGGATACACTTAAAGCCACACTAAATGTCATTCCAAGAAATTTTGATAGTTTAGAATTTACAATGCAAGTTTTGCAATGTAAAACATTTCGAATCAGAGGTCACTTCAGGTGAAAGGACTGCATCCTCTACATGTTGTCATAAGGTTGAAGCATTTTTACCGGCCTTATGTCAAAATGAATATTGTATGATGAAGTTGATTCAAATGAAACATCGATAAAAAGAAAGTAATAAAGTTATTTTGAAAACATTCGTAAATACAATTCATCATTTGCTATGGTGCTAAAATTTTGGATACAGTCACGCATGGAAAGTATCATTTTAATTTTATAGCTTTGAAGGGAATTCAGGCAAACAACACAAGCTTATGAGGTATTGGTAGACGCTCGCAGCCAAAGACGTCAATGTATACGGTATATATCTATGCTCGCAGCAAACGCAATAGAACAATTACAACAAACAAAAATATATGCAATGATTATTACTATTATACAAAATAAACTAAAAAACTTAATGAATTACGGTCGAATTTCGACCCCTGGGAGATCACTCGTTTTTAATAAATACGCCAATACAACTGTTGTTGGTTATTATTTATTTGACGGACACGTTTCGCCTCTCGATGTGGTATCTTCAGGGTACAGTGTTTTTTTTGTAATATGTGATTATAAATAACAACCAACAGCAATTGAATTGGCGTATTTATTAAAAATAATTATTATTACTTTAACAAGCAACTGTGGAAGAAATGTCCTACAATAATCACATTTAACAAAATGTAGTTAGGCCTAAAAACTATCACACATTGGTAAGATGGTAAACATCGTTACAAAAACGAAAATATTTATTGTAACCCAAAAAGATTTCTGTCTATAAAGAAAATAACCGCATTTATTTCAATCCTATATACAATTCGGAGAATGTCGAAGCTGTTTTAATTGTGAGAAACGTCAGTTGTAAAGGAAGCTTAGTAAAACATTAATGTATCCACTTTAGTAAAATGCGTTGAACCTGGAGGCTTGATATTTCGGGAACCTACGGCGACTGCGATGATACCCGAACTGTTAGTTATATTTGCCACCACTAACAAGAAATTTCAAATGAATAAACGCACTAAGTTTATTTGCGCTTTGCTGTTAAGAGGAAGTGTAAATTTCAAATAAATAGTTGATTTTGATTTATTTGCACCTACGTTGTGAAAACGAAGTGTAACTGCGATGCTAGGTAAAAATTACCTGTTATGGAAGAAACTACGCAATAATAATATGGACAGAAATAAAAAGTTATAATGCGAGGCAGAGATTTAAAACATACACTGTGACTTTCGTTTAAAGTTACAGTTGCTTTATGTTTACTTACGACTTCTAGATATAGAAATTCGCGTAACAAGAGCATTCCACTTGTTCTCTGTAGCAGTTACTAAAAACATAGGCGGGAACTGCACCACTTTCGAAACCTGCGAGAAACTGGTACTAACCTGTAGAAATTTACATCAGTCGCCTCGTCAACATGTCCTCTTCACGTTTTGCAATCATACACTCCGGAAAAGTCGCTATAAATTCAATTAAAAATGCCGAAATATGAAAGTCTTAGCAACCGGTAAATGCTTTCAGCACTGCTAAAATAACAAAAATTATCGGTACAGGGATCATTTCAACCTAAACAGTTTAGTTTTGTCATAGAAATCGTGGTTAGGTTGAAATACGATTTGGACCAAGTGATAAAACAATACGAAATTTTAGCTATGCAGCATCCAACACGCAAAAGCGTATTTGTTTACAATGGAAGCAATCGATTATCTCTGGTTGCTCGTTGCTATGTAAGACGGCGGTCATCACCGTATTACAACTCGGATAAATATTTCGTGTTTTTCAATTTTGTGCGACTTTTTACAAAGGAGTAGAGCATGAAAACATTACAACAAAGGATTAAATCAACATTTTAAGAGACTGTCACTGATTTTTTCAACGTTGGCGGCATGTAACGGCTGTTCGTCATGTCATATTTCGGCATTTTTAATTGAATTCCTGGCAACTTTTCCGGAGTGTATGATCGCAAAACGTGAAGAGGATATGTTGACGAGGCGACTGATGTAAATTTCAACAGGTTAGTACCAGTTTCTGGCAGGTTCCGAAAGTGGTGCAGTTCCCACATAACCTAAAAAAAATTTTAATAGAAAATAAGAAATGAGAAACTTATTAAAAACATGGAGTAACCTTAACAGGAAACGAAGGTAATTGCGATATATATCAATTAAATAAATAATAGTTTTGAAATTATACCTTACTTAGATTTTTTATCATTACTTACAGACAGTCATATGCAGTTATTTAAAAAGATTATGGAAAATATTAGGAAAAAATGTTATTCGTTTTTCCGTGAATGATTTTCCAGAACAAATTCCTACTACCACAATAGATGATATCCCTCACTTTCGACGGGCGTTTAATCTAGGATATGATAAGAATGTGAGGTACACGTCCTCACAAATAATGTAATATATTATTAAAGCATAATTTTGTCATTGAATAATTAGGTCATACATAGCAACTTTGGCATTAAAGATTTTCAACGTCAGAGAAAGCCAAAGCAGACCGAAGGAAGTGAAGGAGGATCTCTGGTTACTAAAAAAGTTGAACAGAGGATGGCTTAGGAAGCTGAAATTAGTACGACCATCCGATCCTGGTGGGATGAATACATAATTATAATATGGAAATTCAAGAAGATAAGCCCGAGGGCAATGAAGAAAAAAGCAATATAAATGAATTGAAAGACTTATGTTTGAATAGAATAATATATTGTAAAAGGAACAGCAAGATAAGCGAGTGATAATTTTTTTGTGAAAGTTAATTAACCTTGTGTGTTGATCTTAGAGATGTAATTTTACTTTAGTTAATAGACGATATAATTTCATCAGTGGTGTTAAAACCGTTATTGGGTATAGAGGTAAATAAAAAGTCTGAAATACTAACCCGACACCGGAAATTGGAAAGTATAATTATTTCTATAATAAATTAGTAAGGAATTGAACCCTAACAAGGTGACACGATAAATTTTAAAATCTGATAGTTTACAAGCAAATGCGAGCAAGCAATTAAGTATTAAATTAGACGCGAAAAGTTGATAAAGAGCACAGACTAAAAAATTAATGTTAAGCGTTCACAGTTATTTCCATGAAAAAGCTATAAAGCATTCCTTTACGTCAACACTACGTGGATGCCTCTTCAACAGCCGTTTATATCTCTCCGTTAAATTTTACGACGCGCTAGAAATAATTTTACCGCAAAGCGTTTTAAATTTCCCCAGCGCAACCTGAAAGAAGAGAGAATTTTAATGTTACCACAGGGAACGCTGGAGAATAGAACAGCACCTCTCCGACCTCCCCAGGGATATTTTAAAACATTTGCACCATTTACAGTATGTTTACGGAGATGCACAGTTTATGAGCCTGGTACGATGCCCGCCTTCACTTTATTCATCCTCCTGGCCGGTAGATTTATTAACGTTTACAAAACCGGCAGTCGGCGTCCGCTTATCATAGTAGGAATTAATCCTGGACAGAATGCAACACGGAGGGGTAGTAAAGGCGGCGCGGCTCCCTCAGCCGACCATGAATCTCTCGTTCGCCGTTACGGCCGTAAAAAACAGATCCGCGGCGTGCGGGGTGAATTCGAATTTACGGCCTCCTCGCAGACTGTGCCGCTCGTGGGAATCGAGACCTGCGGAGACAGCCGTCATCCGATTGGCCCTAAAAGAGATAGCTGCCACTGAGCTGTCACAACGCGGCAGTCTGGCCCGGGAAATACACTCGGCGGGGAAGGTGCCACCAATCTACCAACTTCGCCCTCTAGAATGACTGCCCTGACTTTTATTTTTCAAAGTATATATATATTTGGCGGATTTACTCATACCATACCGGCGTGCAGATGGTCGCCGGTTCGAATCCGGTCGCGGGCATGGGTGTTAAATGTTGTGTGTCTGTGAGAATTTCCTGTCAATCGTGTGGTGTCCATACTTGGAAGATACAATATATAAAACTCTGGATGACGACTGATTCATTGGAAGCTATAATATTCACATTAAGCTGGCTATATGGCCTCAGCTGCCGAAAGCCATAAAAAAAACCCTCATACCACCAGCTTGTTAAGATACACGGAGCATGGTGGGTGAACAGCAACCCTCTGGAAGGACGCGAGTTAAAATCCCTGTCCGGTCACCCATATTTGTTTTTTTTTTTTTTGTTGCTTGGGCTTTACGCCTCGTCGACAGCGTGGTCCTCAGAGGCGGGATGGGATGGGGGTCAAGGATCGGGAAGGAATTCGGCCATGGCCTTTTTGACGGAAGCATCCCGGTATTTGCCTGTAGTGATCTGGGGAAACCATGGAAAACCATAATCTGGAAGCCCGGACGGGGTTTCGAACCCGCGTCCTCCCGAATGCGAGGCCAGAACGTTAACCGTTCACCCACCACGCTCGGGCCCATATTTGGGTTTTTCATAAATTACTCCACGTGAAAGCCGTGATGGTTCTTTCGAAAGGCCATGGCCGAATTCCTTCCCGTTCCTTGTCGCCATTCCCTTTTCGCCTACATCGACGAGGGTGACCTAGTACCCCATGCTGAGGATTCGGCGAAGCAATAAAGAGTCTTCAGTCTGCATCTGGCTGTGGTAACCTCGTTCTAATGAACATCCTTTATGTCGCTGCTACCGAGTGTTTCATAATGTCAAGTGATGACGAATTTATTTTCGCATATAAATATATATATATATGTATATATATATAAATCGAAGCATGTGTTGCCGTTCTTAAATCATATACACAAGGGTATAACGTAGAGTAGGTAAACAAATAAATTCAGGAAAAGATATCGATCACTTACGAAATTTTGAAGTTAACACTGATGGAAAAAAAATTAATTAAAAATAAATAAAAGTGCAAGATTTGACGTGGTTTTAGTTAAATTAATTTTTTTGATATGTAAATGGAGACTTTCCCGGCGTATTGATTCAATGAAAGTTTCTCGGGAGTCCAGCCGGATGGTGTCATAAAACGACGACGTTTCGACAACCTGCTCGGTTATCTTCATCATGAAGATAACCGAGCAGGTTGTCGAAACGTCGTCGTTTTATGACACCATCCGGCTGGACTCCCGAGAAACTTTCATTGAATTTTTTTGATGTTACACCACTCATGCCCAAGAGTCGATATTTACTACGAAAGGAAACATTCTCTAACAGTACACAATTATAACTTCCTGAATTTTTTTGATCAAATGACAGGTTGCTACTGACCAAATGATGACTCACAAAAAAATAAATTTAACTTCTTCTTTTACCAAACTGTTCGTTGATTCTTTTTCGTATCATCTGACTGATTACTACAAAAATGCTTGCTGCTGATTAATATTGCTTGTTAACTATTTAAACTATGGGACAGATTGTTCTCTCCACACTTTGAATTAAATAATATTCCGCTACTCCAGACAATGAGTACAAGTAACAATCTATCACTGTCAAAATCTTACACAAGGCTCTATTAAAGGCAAATATTAATTAAAACCCGTTTAAAATAATCTAGAATCATAAAGAAAATTACTGGTTACTAATTAAACGTACTCTTTTCTCAGCCTCACCCACAGACTTAACGTTGAACGCGTGTTAATCCGCCATGGTTCAAAGAGTCCCTAGATACTCTCAAGACACTAAAGTATTCGTTGCGTTTCCTGGGAATTGCACAGTGTGAACAAGGCCTTAGTGTTGTCGAATATTCCGAGCGTTTGAATGAACGATAGATATAGTTTAGTCTTTGCCTCAATGAGTCGCTTACCTATAAGTTTCATCAAACATAGGTAGCATTAACAAGGGGATGTTGTGGGCCATTTCCTCAATTGCGAGGTAATCAATTTTTTATAAATGTTAATGATACGCCAATGCAATTGAATTTTGTTTTTCCTCTTGTCTTACGCGTTTAATTTCCAGAGCATCATCAGCGATATATGTGACTTTTTTATTTTATGTTCTCATACTCAAGGTCTGCTTTTTCGTGTAGTTTTTAGCAGAAATCATCGTGGAATCATCCTAAGATACACAACACTACAATACACCGACCTGACTACACAGTATCACAGTATCCCCCAGTAGGCGCGGGGCCCCCAGTAGGTGCGTGGCCCCCAGTAGGCGCGGAGCTCCCAGTAGGCGCGGAGCTCCCAGTAGGCGCAGGGACCACAGCACACACGGGGCACCCAGAAGGCGCTCCTCCCTCAGTAGGCGCGAAGCCCCAGTAGGCGCATGACCCCCCCCCCCAGTACGTGCAGGGCCCACAGTAGTAGAAATATTTCCACCTTCCCTCTTTCAACCACAATTTTATTATTAAAAAGATAAATGTAAATTTCTCTGTACTAACAATGATACTTTAGAAGAAAATTATTAAGTATGTGTTGTTACAATAAAGGTTTTCAGATCTGAGAAGCGGTGAAGCATACTACTTGCGACGGTGTGGAGCTACCTCCTTCCTCGTGGCCCTCCTGATTAGTCTTCGTGCCCCCCAGTTTGGGAACCTATACTTTAAAGGGAGAGATTTGCTTGCGCACATAAGAAAAAGCACTGTTGCTGTTTCCGCCCCTCAGTGCCCACTTGTTGGAGGCCACTGATCTCAGACGCTGGGGTCTGCGGGTGGTGGCGTGCACCGCGGGTGAGGTGCGCGGTCAGTCTGCGGTGGCATCGATCCCGTGACCAGCAGCCACAGCCACCCGCTACCGACCCGCAGACGGCCCATTGGAGTGCTGCTGGCAGCACGGGTCAACTGTTCGGAAACAGGCTACAACTTCGTGGAGCGCGAAAAATCTGCCTATTATCGCCTGGTGCCATAGGGTCAAAACCTAGGGTTCAGTAATAGGTTGTTTCGGATTTCGCAAACTGTGATGCAAGAGTATTGAAATTTGTTACTACTAGAGGAAAAGGTTTGAGGCGACTGCTGTGTCAGTCAGCACGTACAAGTGTATAAATAATAGTTACAAATAATATTAAAAGGTTTATACAACAGAACACTTTTTAGAGAAGTAATTCACAAGGCAAGTTTTCAGGAGAGACAGAAATACATAAAGGGAAGGAAATGGACCCAGGAACAATAGGAACAACACTCTCAAAGATTGAAGGAAGTTTGGAAGCAAAGAAAATTAATTACAAAGAAACATAGCCAAAGTTGATTTATCGTACCCTCCAAATGGGTTATTCGGAATAATAATAATATTAAAAGGTTTATAAGACGTGGATGAGAATGTGAGGGGCAAGCCAGCAGGTTTGTGGGTTCCAAGGGCGATCACCTCTAATGGTGGTTTCCCACGACCAGTGGTTTCGTAGGAGGTGCCATACTGCCAGATTGCACGGACCAGCTCGCGCCCTCGCAGCCACCTCCCCACCACGTTACCTAGTGTCGTTTCAGCTTACCGGGCGTTTGATGTTTACCGACTGAGAGACGGATAGATGCGCGCCATCCATGCCAGCTGAGGTGGCTCCCCTCCCACTTTGAAAGCTAGAACGGCGCGGTGGGAAGCCACGTTTACGGTATCTTCGGATACTTGAAGCTGGGTAAACATACTTTGTCACAAAGGTGGAATGGAGAGACAGTAGCTTATCGCTACTCCGAGTGCGGGTTTGCCCATGTTTCCCTAAGGACTTATAAGTCAACCCAACAATTTGGCTGGTAATCTGATGTTGGCGTTGGTTGAGAAATTCCCGAACGAAAATAGGAAATTTTGGCAGCCGAAGTAATAACAGACAGCGAGCGAGGCAGCTATTGCAAATCTGTGTATAAATCACGTGATTGAGGTTTCCTCAGTAAACGTTGCTGTCATAAACTAGTATCTACTTGTTTGGTATATTCTGTTTCCCCTTTTTTTGCAGGCCACGGTTTGGCGTTCGAGAAAGCCTGATAGGACTCCGAGGCGACATCATGGAAAACAATCATATTCACAGGATCTTGCTTCGGTGACTTCCTGATGGAGAAGTCACACCGTCGCCTTGGCAGAACTCAAGTGTTGGTGATTTTGACCACCACCGAACTTGCCTGACGCAAGTGGGTATCAAGGCGTTACCTGACCTAGTCATCCGAGGAGTACCGTTTGAGCCATCTCTGGGCATGATGATGGCTGGCGGGAGCAAGCGTGTGCTTCGTCGCTTCCAGATGCAACACCGTCGGTGTCTATGATCATATGCCCGGAAATCTGTCGCCGCTAGAAAAAAGGTTAAAGATATTCGGCCAAACAAAAGAACCGAGTGTTCACGTTTCTCGGACCTTTAGCAGCTGTGTTTGATCATATAAGCTGCACCATGTCGCCACGTGGTTCGGATTGCACGTTAAACTGTAGGCCCCGGAGGAAAGGAACTGGCCATCCTACCTCTGACACAATGACTCAGTATGCCTCCTTCGGGGGGATCCAACCAACCTTCTGTTTTGCATTGTAAACAATTTGTAAAGTGTTATATTTTCGTGTTAGTTTTTCTTGTCAGTTTTTCAAATTTCACATGAACTTGCCATTATTGTTTTTGATTACTAACGTTTTATGGCTCACATTGTAAAAGTCGGTGTTGATTTTGTCAAATCCTAGATTATTTGTGTATTAAAGTAATTTACACCGACGTCCGAGGGCCTCCAAAGTTAATTTAATAGATGTGTCAGATTATAACTCTCTGAGTGGTGAAAGACAGAATACCATTTCGCATCCGCTTCCTATTAGTCACATCAACCTTGCTCGAGAGAGGATATTTTGATTTTTAGCGATTTTCGATTTTTATGTGCGATTTAAATAATTCCTTTTGGTTATTTATTAATTATAGTAATTTAGTGTAATAAGTTTACCGAACAAAAAGTGCAGTAACTTATAATTAGGGAAATTTAGCAATAGAATCTTGCTACAAGTACTAAAAATGGATACTTAGGAAGAGACTTATTCTCCTATTCCAGGTGTTCCCTAACTAACGACTCCCAACAAGACGCAAGTCATCGACAGCAGAACCACCGCGGCTG
The DNA here is from genome assembly GCA_031002005.1 of Vandiemenella viatica. Lineage (NCBI taxonomy): Eukaryota > Metazoa > Arthropoda > Insecta > Orthoptera > Morabidae > Vandiemenella > Vandiemenella viatica. Next base: position 94,236,286 of record CM061919.1, on the reverse strand, counting down.
AAGCAGACAACAGAGTAAATCTATCATTCACAATGTATATAAATATTTCAAATTTCTTGTCGACAATTATCGAGAAATTTTGTCTTCTACATGTACGCTAGTGAAAAATATGGACGTACTTGATATTGATGAAATAAAAAACTGTAGTGATTTGTTACCGCAAAAAACAAAACATATTGCGAAAAAATTAGGGAATGGACAGGCTATTTGCGCTGCAGCTTATGATGGTTTGAGAACTGTCCAGCGCGTGTGTCGTGAGGAAAAATAACCTACGTTTGTTTCTCGAAAGAAAAATATGAAACAATACAGCACTCTAACAAAGCTTAGCGACTTTGACAGTCCTTTGTCAGGAGGACAGTACACGAATTTTACGATAGTGATGAGTGGTAATATATAAACAGATAATTTTGTCGTTAACTATGCAAGTTTTTCAGTGCAGACGAAGACAAAATAAAATTTTGATTTTAGCTATAAATATACAAACTGAAAATAAAATTTAACACGTGGACTTTTAGCCACAAATAAAAGAAGAGTATTTCCATAAGTTTCCTTATTCTGTCGAGAATTTTATTTTTCTGCGTAGATAATAGAATAATAAATAACAGGTCTTTTGAAACCTCCAATTATATTAAACGCATCTGCAATGCATAACTTTCTTAACGAAATGACATGCATCAATATTTTATGACAGAATAGTGATCATAAATTACTTCAAACACGTTATAAACCATTACTACAAGTAAAGAGGTGAATACAACTGTTACGCGCACGGCTTGGCAACGGCGCATTTGACGCCACCCGCCAATTAATCTGAAGACAGCTATAGACAACACAGGACGCTCAGCGTTACAATTTTCAAGTGATGGAAAGAGAGCACAATGCGAGATTGTTCCCAATACGGCATCAGCGCGATCACATGCACCCGACAATTCGCTTGGCCACAGCTATAGCAAGGTGTTAGCTGGTTCGAATCCTGGTGGTGGGAGAACTTTTCACTATCAGAACTTATGCTGCATGGTAGGAGAGTTGTGGCGCACAATTCGTAATCACCAGACTGTGCACCAAGGTCCTAAGCAGTATTTTACATCCTCCCTTCTCCATCACTCATTTCATCCAGCACATACAACACTCTATACTGGACACATACACTCCCATAATCATCCACACCCTGTTCACTCCGAACTGGCGGCTCAATGTCATATTCCCTTAACCCTGCTCCTCGCCACACCACCCCCTCACTCCCTACCTCTCCGTGCTGATCGCTGTGTCCAGACGGGCGAATGATAAATTTCCCCTTCGCTTGTAGTGGTAAGGGCAGTGGAGTGGGGATAGGGCAGACTGACCTTGAGCCGCCTCTGTTAACTGAACACACTATAATACACATTGGGGAAGGCAAAGGGAAATTACCATTGAGAGTTTCCATGGAGGGATCAGCTTTGTGAATGGATAAAGGATTTTCTAACTGGTCGGTCGCAGTATGTTGTCGTTGAAGGAGAAAGTTCTTCTAATCTAGATGTTACATCGGGTGTACCTCAAGGAAGTGTAATAGGACCACTTCTTTTCTTAATTTTTATAAACAATCTCGGAGACAAAGTGAAAAGCCTTTTTAGATTGTTTGCTCATGATGCGGTTATTTATAAGGAAGTAAGAAATTTGGCCGATTACTTAGAAATTCAGCGCGATCTGGATGCTATTTTGGCTTGGTGCGCTGAGTGGCAACTTACTCTAAACTGTAAAAAGTGCAAGACAATGAGCGTAACTAACAAAAAGAATCCAATTGTTCAGAAATACGAGTTAAACAATACAGTTATTGATGTGGTCGATTCTATGAAATATTTGGGAGTAACAGTGCAAAGGAACATGAAATGGGACATACACATTAATTCGTTAGTACGTAGAGCAAATTCTAGGCTGCGATTCATAGGTCGAATCTTGAAAAATTGTAATGAACAAACAAAGGAGATAGCGTACAGATCTCTTGTGCGTCCACATTTGGATTATTGTTGTGCCATTTGGGATCCGTTTCGTAAGGGGTTGATCGAAAGTATAGAGAAAGTACAGAGAAGAGCCGCTCGATTCGTGACCGCTTGCTACAGTCCTTATGAAAGCGTCACAGAACTGATTAGTAGACTAGGCTGGGAGTCTCTGGTAGATAGACGACGCACGATTCGTTTAAACTTATTGGTAAACATGCGTACTCCCACTTTCACTCACGGGTGTAGTGAAATACTTCGTCCACCAACCTATTTGAGCCGGAATGACAGGATAGATAAGATTAGAGAAATAAGGTGCCGCAATGATTCTTATATGAATTCTTTTTTCCCTCGTACCATTAGGGATTGGAATGCACAACAAAGAGATTAGCTTTGGTGCTGAGCACCCTCTGCCACCCACAATTTTGTGAATTGCAGAGTATATATGTAGATGTAGATGTAGATGACTAGGGAGAAGAAAATGTTGCGCAAGTATACGAGAGAATACATACGTTGGTGATTAGCTCTGAGTGCCCATTGAATGAAGAATATGTGGAAACACAGAGAGAACCATGGCCACAAATAAATACCTTATTTCAGGCATAATGGAGGTGGAAATTTTTCGTCTGAAGATAACTGATCCAGAGACTGGTATAAGTAAACTAGGTAGGATATCAACATTGTGCCCCAACATTAAGAGAATTTGAAGTAAAAATGCGCATAGAGCATAAATAGATCTATTAAAATCAGGGCATAACCTCCTACGCAATCAATAATAAGAAGAATAATTGAATTAATTATAGCTTCATGTTAAATAGAGCCTTAAGATTTAGCGAAGTGTTCATGTTTTATTGGCTATGTAAATCTCCACGTCAGCTGGTTCATACGACAACTAAACAAAAAAGTGGTATTTCATTGCTTTTGTAGCACTGGCATCATTGCAATTCATTAAGCCTCTTTCCATGTAGCTGTTTATCCCAGCAACACTGAAAAATATTGATGGTAATGTTTGAAACGAACTAAGAAAATTAGATGGCAATAAAACAAAGAATCGTCATCAGAAAGTAATGCAATATTGAAAATAAACCTATTTTTTTAAAAAATATTTTGTTGGTTCATTAATTTAAAAATTTAAACAAAATAATAGGATTTCAATTACTTTATGTAGAATTCGATGTATACCAAAAAACGAATTTATTGTGCATGTAATACATATACGCTGCACAAACACTAATTCATTTAATGGAAACATAAAACATCTGCAGCCATGCACCATCCATTTTTGAAAATGATTTTGTCTCAAGATTTTTATCTTTTATTCCATACAACTGGTCATTCATTGAAACTGATTGTCTTCTTGGCATTTTAATTTTTTTAAATTTTGTTGGATTTACCATTGCTAATTCCGTGTACCCTAAGTTAGTAATGATTTCACCTTTCTAGAACTGCTCGTTACCTGAAATTGCTTGTTTTACAATACTGTCTATACACAATTTAATTTGGCTCTCATTTAATATATCTTGCCTTAAATGTTTAGTATTTACTTATATTATTACAGTGAACAACGATGAAGAAATTCAAATGATAATCACAGAAAATGTATTTTTCTGTCTAATAGAAGGGTGATGATCATCTTGTTACAACTGACGACCGACTGTAAATTTTGTTAGGTAATTCCCATATCACTCTGCAGTTAGGCAACAGTAAGCATCGTTCCGAGGATCCACGTTCAGTAAGAAATGTCAGTATTTTTAACTAAGGTAGTAAATAACTATATTATTCTGTTATTGAACTTTTGGTGTGGCAAATAATACGAACTGTTTCTTTCCACTTTTCATAAATAGTGGTCACAGGTCAACAGTAAAGACGCCATTTTTTATCAGATTTGTAGAGTATGAAAATACAGAACACCGAATATTTGTGAAATTCTGGGCTAACAAATATTTAATACGACTGTAGAAAAAGAGAAAGGTATTGTGACAGTCTGAAGGAACCAGATTTTAAGTTTGTATACCTGAAATAGTGTGTGGAAATTATTTTTCTTTTGATGTTTTAAGTATTTGTAAAAAAGAAATAAATTTGATTTAGGGCATAGTTCTGAAAGTAATTATCATTCCTATCAGAATTTATACATAATTCTTTTTAAATAGTCAATCTTTCCAGTCAATAGAAACCGTTTCATCGATGACGGATTCAGCAAAATCGTATAGATGACTAACATATTCCTTGTTTCCTTTAATAATTATCCACAAAAGGATAAGGATTATAATATTTTAGATGGTTAGACGAAATCATTTTTATGTTCACCTTCTACAAGGTTCCATTACTTAACATGTTATAACTTTTATAAAACTATTTATTTTTAATTTTGAACTTGTTAAAAAGACTTCCTGTTAGCATGTAAAATCACAGTTATTTGTGACATATTGCGTATAATGTTTGGTATATTCGTTTATGTGGGTGAAGAAAATTCATAGGTAATATTGTCGATCTTCATTTTAAATTTGTAACCTGTAGCTTAGCATTTTCGGCATGTCATTGCTACATTATTTTAACGTTGAAGGACAATTTCTGTGAATCATTTCATTTGTAAATCATTTCTTTTGTAAAAGAAACGAACCAACGTTTAATTAATGTCGAGCACCTTGGCAGTGATCACTCTACAACATCAGTAATCGTGTTGGCGCTTCGCTTGCTCTCTGCTCCCTTTCCCGTCCGGCCAGCTTCAAGCGAGGCAGTTCTCCTTTATCGACATTTTCAAGACGAAGTTTCACTCGTCGTTTTTCCCGGAGTCTTTGATCCCATTTACTCTGTATAGCGGGGCGTTTATTCCGCCGAGAAAATTCAGTCCCCGGCATTCACTTCCTCGAAAAAGCCGACGTTTTTCTTTTTTTTTGGTATTTGATTGCGACCAACTCAGGCAGCTTCTTTGTCATAATTAGCGGCCTTACTCGAACGGTGTCTTACGTTACACAGCCAAGGTGATCTTTCAAAGTGTTAAAAGACCAAAAGGAGACCTAAAAATAATCGTGACGTTTTTATTCTTTGGAATTTATTGGAAGACGATACTGGGGAAATATATTGTTCTTTAAGGGGATCAACTTCGACAATCCTCCAGTGTTACTGTGTTAGTCTTCTAGCGTCCTGATCTTTGTACTCGTATACACATATATAGTTGTGATTTATCATCTTCTCCTGATGTCTGATGGAAGAATTCAAATGAATGGATTACCCCAAGGCAGTGTTTTATCCCCTATTTTATTTAATATCTATACAAATGAGCAACCTGGTTATCCCAATGCCAAACTCTTCCTGTGGACTGACGACTTGGCAATCGTTGTACAGAATCCTATGTTCCAACGGGTCGAAGAACAGTTAGAACAAGCCCTGTCAACCATGTCTACCTACTAAAAAACCATCTCTCTGAAACCAAATGTATCCAAAACCCAGATCTGCAAATTCTATCCTCGTTCAAGAGAGGCAAAACGAAAAACTAAATATTCCATGGGAAGGCCATTCATTGGAACATACAGACCAGCCAAAAGATTTAGGAGTCACTACAGACAGAAGTCTTATTTATAAGAAGCATTGCCACACAACTGCAGCTAAAGTACACGGGAGAAACTACATTTTTAAAAGTTACGTTGCAGTACATGGGGAGCTAATGTCTTGCACACATCTGCTAAAGCAATTTGCTTTTCCACTGCAGAGTATGCTAGCCCTGTTTGGGACCATTTCGCACATTAAAAGTAATTAGATATAGCATTTAATGAAACTTGTCGGATAGTGACTGACTACATGAAACCAACCCCAGTACACCTACTTTACAAAGCTGGATTTACTTAATCAAAAATACGCCGCTACTCACATGAGTACACATAGCGATTCAAACAAACGTTCGATGAGAGGCACGTAATGTTTGATTCCAAGCCCATCACATAGAAGGCTAATCCCTGGGACTCCTTTTCTAACTCGCACTTGTATCCAGTCACTGACGAAGAACCTTCTGGTATAAAACTGGACTGGGCAAAATGAAGAACCCACCACCGTATAAGAACAGGAATGGCTCCAGTAAAAGCTAACATATTTAAATGGGGCCTGACAACAGACGATTGATGTGAATGTGGAGAACAGCAGACCGTGGATCACTTCTATGCTTGTAAGCAGTGCCAGATTTCAACAACACTCAAGGACCTATTGACAGGAAGAGAGATTGACAACTTTGTCCAACATTGGGAAAAACGATTATGATGGGTGGACATGAAAAAGTAAAGTACTATTGCTCGAAGAAAAGACCAAAGATGGAAAAAAACAGTGTTAGAGTGTAGCCCAAGATATCACCACAGACCGAGAAGAAGACCACCAGACCGATGGGACAAGGACATACGTACGGTTGTCGGAGTTAACTGGCAGAAGATCGCCCAAGATTGAGCGACCTGAAGAAGACTACTCAAGTTCTACCTGAACTCATACGAGAAGAGGCCACTTCAGTAAATGATTGAACTAGCTGATATTGGATATATAATAAAGAAATATAGGGAAATTCAATCCAACATTTACAACAGTTGGCGGTAGCTGAAATCGTTGAACAAGTGGTGCAACATATTATTTCGACATTAAACCTTGCCCTTGCAAGTAGATGAGACACTTAGCGATGAGGATGGATGTGTTAACACCTACGTCACCCAAGTGACAAAATATATTTCACGTCTTCCAGATTGTTCCCGGTTACATACTTTCTATCATCACTGCCGAGTCAGTGATATTTTACTTCAGCCTCCTCGTTCTTCACATTTATTTCAGTTATTGGTACTGTTGTCTCCCTTTCTGATGTTAATATGTTTCGTAATCCAATAAAGAAATTCCAACTTTTCCAGTGCAGCCTAAGTCTTCCAGCGAGTGGGGGTTGGCCTCCTACCGGTGCCAACCCCCACTCCACCGCCTAGGCGCCGACCGAGCCAGCCAACCAGCTGCGCGCACGCCACCACGCGCGCATTCGGAGGCTATAAGAACCAGCCTTCTGACGGATCCGGCACTTCACCAGAAGATGGCAACGGAGTCTGAGATCGCCGAAATATCGTGTGGAAACATCTTACTTACTCGGCTAGTCTCCCGAGAAGACTACATCCATTACAATTGTTGCGTCCTGCCTGCTGTGACGTAGATGTATATAAAGTGTGCATAAAATCTGTGTAAAACTACACATATTTTTGTATTTGAGGATTCACGTACCAAGTATTTTTTTTAGTTGGCGTGAAGATAAAAAAAATTCAGTGTTAGAACCATTTTGCTGTGTGGGGAGGCAACAGGTAATCACGTAGAGGTGTGAACAGCTGGGTTCCTCCGCTCGAAAACGAGAAGGAATTCTAGGGTATGAACTTAACAGTAGCAGTTGGCTTGACATTGAGATATGGGGAAATAGTGTATCACACTGCATATATTTGAGTGGTTGTACATACTGGTGAATAAAATGGACAGTAAAATGTAAGGTCTAATCAATGAGAATTACCGCCGGTACCATATCCTTTAAATCAGATTCAAGCCGGTACTATCACAAACGAAATATTGAAATTTATAATCTTCAGTCCTTCGTAGCCGAAATGCTGAATTTATTTGGGTAATAACGTGAAGAATACCAAGGAGAACGGCGGTAAACATCTAACAATGTCTTCATACTGCGGGATCATTCGGATATCATACTTTCGCGGTTTACGAGCATGCGTGACGCCACGTGCAGAAGGATAAAAATGCGATGAGAGTAATATTGTGCGTATAAGCTAAACTTCGTAGCAAGAATCGCTCGAGTGTAGAATTAGGAGAAACATCAAAAAACATATCTCACTATTCCCCAATTTTTTTCTGCATTCGCATCTCCCTTAAAGTATCTACAAGCTTACGAGCACCTGAAGCAATAAGTTTTTACCGTCCGTATCTAAATTTTCTACTAGACAATAAAATTGTAGAGAAGATGGGTCTGTACATGAAATTAATTTCAAAAAAGTAATTTCATTGCCGACTATAGATGACAGAGGCACCGAAAACGTATATTTTGAATTTGTATAATAATACGGTAATAATTCGTGTGGTCCTAATGACCTGGTGACAGGATTGCTTTTTTTAACTTATGGCTTTACGCCTAGTAGACGTCGGGGTCATTAGAGGCGGGATGGGACTGGGGACTAGGAACAGAGAAATGAATTCTTCTCGGGTTTGCCGCCGAATTACATTTTCTACTGTCAAGCTTTCAGCGACTTTCACTGCCGCCATCATCAGGTCTGTTGTATCCGAAGGAACAACAAAAACTGGACTGAATAGCGGAACTGAACGAGCCAGGAACGTTGTCGACTTCCAATGAGTCATTGGAGTCAGCCAATCGGAAGTCGACAACGTTCCTGGCTCGTTCAGTTCCGCTATTCAGTCCAGTTTTTGTTGTTCCTTCGGATACAACAGAACTGATGATGGCGGCAGTGAAAGTCGCCGAAAGCTTGACAGTAGAAAATGTAATTCGGCGGCAAACCCGAGAAGAATTCATATCGAAGATACGCCGAGAAAGACTTATATCTCATAGGAACAGAGAATTCAGCCAAGTCATTTTGAAGGAAACAATCCCGGCATTCGCCTGGAGTGATTTGGGTAAACCATGGGAAACCCAAATCTGGATGCCCGGACGGGGATTCGAACCGCCGTCCTCCCGAATGCGAGGCCAAAATGTTAATCACTCATCCACCACGCTCGGTGACAGGGTCTATTGGCTTTGCATTCCGCCCTTGTCATAGCTGCCTTAACCTAGCCCAGTGATCCTACCGGGTAAAGGGTGCCTTTAGTTTAACGTGGCATTCGAACCACGGATTGAATTTGTGTCTGTCGACTCATCACGTAATAACTAATTAGCGGATTTTAAACAAATTGCACTTAGTAATTGCTTATGTCATGGCTTAACATTGAGATTACTCTATAACCCGATAAGTTACATAGCTACAATTATATGTCCGCATTTTAACAAATATAGCACAGTCATATCTTATACCATCGGTTAGTGTATAGAATATATCCGGCAAGTTTTCGATCATACCAAATACGTAAATCTTGGAATTTTTATCTCTGAACACACAACGCAAAAGCTAACGAACAGAATTCAAAGTAACTACACGCGTTAATAGCTTATGTCATGTGTTGATTTATAGAATACTTTTTACCACGGTCCCTGATTACACAGAAGTCAAAACCGTACATTTTGGAATTTTTATCTGTTTGTGCTGGGACAAGATAAAAATTTCAGACTATAATACAAGTCATCAGCTAATATATAAAAATACATGGTTCCTGATTACACACGGTGCAAAACTGTAAAATTTGTTTATGTAAGTTTCTAGGGAAACAAACCGAGTAACATTAACAATTGTAACATTACTCGGTTTGTTTCCCCAGAAACGAGTAACATTATCAGTAATAATATTACTCAGTTTGTTTCCCGAGAAACGTACATAAATAAACAACGACCAGAAAAACTATTCATTTATAGTAAATTTTTTGTTTTCGCCTGCGCAAGCATCACGTAAAACTTAACCAACTAACGTCAACATAAATTAGACACAGTGATAGCTTATATGACGGGTTAACATATAGCGACTTTACATGACACAGTTCCCGATAAGTCAGCGACCAAAACTGGAAATTTTGGAATTCTTGTATGTCTGAGGACGCATTATGCAAAGCAGAGGAGAGAATTTCGACGAAATTTACGTGGGATAAAATGTATTATACATTGTATTCCGACGATACTCACATCTCTCCAAGACATCGCTATTTGATTTTTAATTATATATGGCACAGTTATGGTTCACATTCCGTACGTCATAATAAACTCCCACAGTAATAATAACATCTATGAAAGTAAATAAAAAACAGTGGTTGTTTTTACTTTTACGTGGATATGAGTAGATCTATTACTCTGAAGTAGATTGATTTTCTGATTAGAGGACAAAGTACATAACACTGTATGGAGAGTATAAAAATGCGTAGCACAATATTAATTGGACATATCTTAAGACATGAGAGCTTAGTAAAAACAATGTTGAAGGAAATGATAGGGGGAAAAAGATACCAAGGAAGACCACGTTTAAAATATATGTAGCATATAATGGAAGATGTTGGCTGCAGCAGATATGATGATATGAAGAGGAGAGGAGAATAGAGCTGAATGGAGGACCGCCGCAGACCAATTCAAGGACTGATACCGAAGCAGTAGTAAGTAGGCATGTTAGATTACAGTTCAGACACATATTAATTGTTATTGCTAGTCCAAAACTGATAGGCAGCAACTTCATATCAAACCTCCCAAAAATAAAACTTCAGGGAACTGAGTTAAACTATAGCGAATCTGTAAAGGATCTTGGAGTCCTAGTAGATAGTAATTTAAACTGGTCTGAAAACACTGTTTCAGTATGTCGCAAAGCCTTCTCTTCTCTTCATACTCTGTATAAATGTAAAAAATTCTTCCCCACTCATTTGAAAAAGCAATTGGTGCAGACTCTGGTGCTACCACATCTCGATTACTGTGACGTTGTTCAGCAAAATTTGAGTTCGGCAGACATAAGGAAACTTGAACTTGTTATGAACTCCTGTGTAAGGTTCATCTGTGACCTACGACTGTACGACCACGTATCACCTTCATACGACCGCTTGCAGTGGTTGCGCGTTTGGGATCGACGACGATTCCACACTCTATGTCTCCTTCACCGCCTCATACATCTGAAAACTCCCGCATACCTTTGTTCCAATATCTCATACCTAGGACTTTCCCATAATATTAACACCAGATCCCTGAACTCAAACATACTAACCATCCACTCCCACAGCTCGGAAATCCTAGCCAATTCCTTCTTCATTTCAGCGGCTAGACTGTGGAATGATCTTCCCCTAAAAATTAGAACTACCCAAAAAATCGGCCCATTTAAAACTCATTTGAAAAAGCATTACTTATTGGAGCACTAGCTAAAAGATATCTCCTTCCATACATAACCTAATTTTTAGATTTGAATAATATTGATGTATACAGTATCCACCTCTTTATTCTGCCTTCCCTATTATTAGTTTGTGTCTTGTCTCTTCATCCTACTAGTATTAAGTTTGTACCATTTACTTCTTTAACTTCCACTTGCATTAGTTTATACCATTAAATTATTAACTAGTTAAACACGAATACTACTAAGTTCTAAGTTAGTATTTTATTCATAAATATTATTAAGTTTTTTTTGTTAGTATTACTCTTGAATTTGATTTAGGCCAAATGTTATATAAGTGTTGTATACTGTTAGTTTGTGTAAGGTGTATATTATTTATTGTAAACACCTGGTATGATGTAAGAGAGGGCTTGACAGCCCTAATCTTGCCAGGCTAAATAAACCTTTAAATAAATAAATAATAAAACAGTCTGTCCGTGCCCTCGCTAGGCAGAAACACTACAAATTTTGTTTAGTTAGAAAAATTGTGGATAATACTGAAGCCTGCCTGTGTGTTATCCACGAGAGTAAAATGTTCTGAAGTATATGTAGTGTCAAGCGGTAGCAGAGCCAAATAAAGGATACAAACGGCTTTTAAACATTTACACACAACCTAAATTCACAAGCAGAGGAGTACCAACAAACAGGACAAATAAAGAGCTGCTTCTCTGCTTTTATTGAACCTGACCAAAATTTCTCTGGTAGTTGGTCGGTAACAGCAGAAATACCGAGCTTGGTGGGTGAGCTGTAACGCTCTGGCCTCGCATTCGGGTGGACACTGGTTCGAATCCCCGTTCGGGCATCCAAATTTGGGTTTTCCATGGTTTTCCCAAATCACTCCAGGCGAAAGCCGGAATGCTTCGTTCAAAAGCCATGGCCGAATTCCGTTCCCTGTCTCCAATTCCATCCCGCCTCTAAAGACATCGACGTCGACAAGGTGTAGAGGCGTAATTAAAAAACAAAACAAAAAAAACCTGCAGAAATCACATATTCCCCGTGTACGAAGTCACTGGTACATTGGAACCAGTGTCCTCCCGAATGCGAGGCCAGAGCGTTACTAGACATTTTATAAAAGTCTAGAGGTGTTACCTGATAAATTATTTATTTATTATAATCTTTGCTGGCAATATTTTAGCAACTTGTGAGGAGAAGATTGCGATAAATGTGAGTTTTGAATAACTACAGCAGTGTCAACATCCCAGTGACGTTTTCTTGAGAAAAAAGTTCTGAAGCCTTTTGCTTCAGGACGTCGGAAATACATAAATTTCTAGCAGGGAATCACAAGTGTTGTGTTCGGTTTAGACGAAAGTAAGCATGTATACGTTCTGTGGCTCTAAAGTACCTTTACACTTAATACAGTATGAAGGTTGTCAATACTTTTAGCGAGAAGATACAGAGAGGAAGCAAGAAATAACTAGTCACTACGTGTTATCAGAAAATTAAAAATGTTGTATAATGTAAATGTAAAACTATTTTTGCTTCACCCTGTATATATTGTGCATGGCCTATCGTTAGGAGCAAGGACGTGAAAGCAGTTAAATTTGAAAGTTTGTATCGCCAGATTAGTGCTCTATAGAGGAGAGAGGCCGTAAGAAATGTATGCAAAATAAAAGTCTATAATCAGTTTTAAAATATGCTGAAGGTAAAGAGTTGTAGCGTGCACAGTGATACTTTATATATCATACATAAAAGTACAGTAATCATCACAAAATCTATTCAAGCAAAGTAAAAAGTAGTGGTTGATTTTATCTTTGTTCGCGTACGTATATTTCTCTTATTCTCTTATACTCATTCCGCATATAAGAAGAACTCTTAGCTCGGATCTATTAATTTACATCAAAGAGGTCGGTGGCACCAGATAGAAAACCTCCAATAAAAGAAAATTTAAAACTGACAATTGTCGAGTTCCATTGTCACTCAAAGAACCGTTGATAAACCGAAGCAAAACCTCAGACTATTTTGTGGCAACTGCTTTATTTCAAGCAAAACATTTCACCCAACAAGTGTGCGAAATATTAACTAACCGTGACTTGTGTAGCTGGATCGATGGCTAGATCTTGTACTTTCTGAACTAAAACCTTTATTGACGTGTAAGTTTATAGTTAGCATATTAGTTGCGATTCACAGAGCAACATTACGAGCGAGAAAGCCAGTCCATGTGGTCCCCTATAGCAACTAGAAACAATTGTTAAACTTATTCATAAAGTCTTTTAAGTCTTACACCAACACTAACCGCAGAAACGTGGTAACCGTTTGGATTCTTATCATGCCCTAATTTAAATCTGAATACAACCAAACGTCATCGTGTTTCACAACAGGTCCAGCGTTCTCTTTTTCTGGTTTATATTTGCACTTTTTATTCGTCTTGATCTCTCCACAAAGATTATAGACAAACAACTCACTTTAGTGCCTTAAAATGTTCAATGTGTCAATACTCAACCCATTCGGAAGGACGCTGCAGATTACTTCACTATGATACTAAGTTCAATAGTAGATGCCATTGTACTTTCTTCTTACAGTACGGTTTTCAAATGAAATAGATGTCATTATTAATCTGTATTCTGCACAATGGAAATAACAAGCACTTTAGCTTGTCACAGACCTTAAAGGTGATAATTTCATTTTATATTTCCGTTTTCTGCAGCATTACGTTTAGAAACGATCATTAGAAACATCACGAATTTCATACACTTGATTAAATTTCTTTCGATATTTTTTTCGGTTCGTGATAATTTTTCATCTTCCAAAACTTGAGTTTGCTGTTCTGTGTACCACAATGCCTACTTACTACAAATGACTATACAATAATTGTTTAGCTAATTTTTTTATTTCTCTCGCAGACATTTTCTTTACAATTACATATATATATATCTTAAGTTAGCTAGAGCTGATTGTTAAATTTTGCGACGTTTGTTCAAAATTGCTTTAATGCAACGATAATCGGTAGCAGTGTTGCTAGTTTAGCGACTTTGTCGCTAGAAGTGACGACTTTTGCTTAAGTCTTAGCGATCAAAAAAACGTTTTGACGACAAAGATGATTTAGCGACTTATCTGGCGACTTTTGGAGTAGAAGTGAAAACAGTTCTAGAGTCAATAATGGATACATTTTTTGTCAACTCGACACAGAATTATACAGTGCCAACAGATATAATTATATGGAAAACGAAAAAACGCGCTTGCGCACCAAATTCTAACTTTATTTAATTAAAGTTCGATTCTAGTTTGCTCTAGCTTTAGCTATTTCAAAAAATATTCAAATCAAAACATCCAATTTTCTTTAAAATCTTCGTTTTACATATATTTGTTAAAAAACTCTAGCTTTAATTGAATGTTAAACCTTTTTGAGTGAATTGGGAAATCTTCTAATTTAAGATTTAGCTTAAAAAATCAACTTTTTTAAAATAAAATTTGAATGTAAAAATCTTCATGTTGAATTTGAAAGAAAAACAAAAAAAAAAAAAAAAATTGCCCGACTTGCGCGCCAAATTTAAGGTACACAAACAGAATACATGTATACAAGGTATACTAATGTAATCTCAGCCAAGGTTACTAGGATTTTAGTAACCTTGATCTCAGCACCTTTAGGGCATTTAGTAAACCTGAATGCGACCATTGGCTCTATAGTAACAATTCAGAATTCACTGACTATTGAACAACGTACCTTATTATCGTCGATAACTCATCGATCTATACTCGAAATTTTCAATTTTTTAACTTAAATTCTTTTTTCGAGTTGACAATAAACCTACGTAATATTAACTATAATGAAATTTATTTGTGTCCAACTACATCTTATTTTTCGAAGTGTTAACTTGTAATTAAATTATTTCTACCTGTAGTAACAAAAGAGTAATGTGGTCAGGGAATCCCCGAACTTTTTGTACACTGAACAATCGGCTACTGGTGGAATTAATTTTAGCGACTTTCTAGCGACTTTTGATCTTGAGTCTAGCGAATCGAATTTCTAGGAGTTGGCAACACTGATCGTTAGTTATAATTAAGTGTTCAGTGTTATAATTTTGGTCGTCTTTTAAAATTCTTACCTTCTACTAGAAACTTCTTTAATTGATCATTTACAAACTATTGTCATCTCGTACTTCGACTGAATATAAAATTTTCACCAACCTTAAAAAACACCGCATACCAAATGCTTCAATTTTTATCATTTCTATAGTTCAAGATTCAATTCCATGAAGTGTCGTACCCCATAACATTAGGAAACTCTAGGTCTGAAAAATATTTCTCCTTTTTAACAACAAACTCTTTACCCAGCGTTTTTCTGCTTTTAAATTGTTTTTGTTAAGGACGTTTGTTGTAATTTTATTTCCTAGATAGTAAAATCATCTTACAAAACAACTAGTCCTATTTTTAATTTAAATTTCTGTTATTTATAAAATTTCTGCCACATTTCATAACTTCTGCCCTGCTGTGGTTTCTGTTCTTCGCCCATTATTTTGATTTTGATCATGTTGTTCAATAATTTAGTAATATCCTCAGTTGGATGGGCTAACACGTCAGTATATGAATAACAAGCAGTGTACTGATTGTTTCTCCGTGACCACATACGTCACGTTCATTTTTATTTTCACTTCCCTAATTTCTTGACCTACAAGAATTAGGGGGAAAGGCGACAACTACAATCTTAGTCTTTACTTTTCTTATATCCATCTGATTCTTATACAGATTGTAAATTATTGCTTAAGGTAATTATTTCATACCTGATTTGTTTAACATTTCGAGTGTATTGTCCAACTACATATTATCAAAAGCTTTGTTTGACTGTTAAGTCCACAGACGCCATAATTTTTTTTCTTTTGTTTGTCCATCCTTTCAACAATATATTATTAGTCTGTATCTTTATTACATTCCGCTTCCAACTTTTTTATTTTCAGTCCCAAAGCCTTCAGCCAAAAACAGATGTGAATAAAAAAATTAGACTTTGATTATTTCATCGAACAGGTGTTGGCATTTCCCGCTTTCAATAGTTGCCAGTCAGATGGCCTTGGAGCATCATAATTTTACAGTTAGATGTTGCTGATGTTCTCTCTGTATCAGTCTTACATTGGGCCTCATTTTTCGTCATGCTCAAAAAACGTTTTACCACAACCCATTTTTTTAAGTTTTTATTACAATTAGACTCCTACTTTTTATAGGGCCTAGAGAAATTAAATCGGGCGAACTGCCAAATATATCAGTTTTGGTGGGTGGTTCTTTTGTATCTCTGGTAGCAAAGAACAACTGGTCTTATTAGAGCCGAGGAAAATATGAATGTATAGACACAATAACAAATAGGATGGTTTGAAAATATGGTGGCAGCTTTTACAGAAGCTGCATAAGTTATAGAATAATTAGTTCGACTATAAGAAAAAAAAACAGAATTGTGTATGAATTATTATGTCGACAGAAGAAGTCACACGTATGTGAAAGATCTAATTTATTTATTTTAAAGTATACTAAGTTGTTAAGTATAATAAGTGTTCAGTATAATTCGGAGAGCTATTGGTGATAACTTAATCGAAGGATGTTTGAAGTAAAAGGATAGGAAGCAAGACAAGGTAGTATAAATCTTTTCTTTCAGATTGTAAGAGAAAATAACGAGCAGATTTGCAATTATAACCGGAGAGCTGCCATACTATGTCATCTATGCCAATCCTGGCTTGAAGCAACTAAGAAGGTATCAAATGAATACGTTTCATAGCTGTATACAGAAGTAATAAGGAGGACTCGTTTATTTCGAGAAGCTGAGATAAATTGTATCCTGTATTGATAGGCCAGGATAAGGGTTATAATGTGATACTGAATTTATGTAAGGAGAAGACCGCTTGGAAAACCTGTTCCGATTAACTACAGATCATGTGGTTAAGAAGTGACGACTTTATCAATTTTCAGCACCCCTCCACCGTTGCTGGACGTACAGTTTAACGTGGCATCAGAACAACAAAGTGTCTTAATGTGTCTCATATGAACGAAGCATCTCTTAAAAATTCTTGCCCGCACCAGGATTCGAATCTGCACACCTTAATTTTGAAAGAAAGTAGTTGGAGCGTCAAACCGCTTATATTAGATAAGCAAGTAAGCGATGGACAACTTTGGTAGTCACTATGTGTAGAATGCATAAGCCTTTTACACCTTCATGAATACGTGCCGTATGAAACCTGGTTGGCGAAAAGAGTGTGTTCTATTTATGGGGAAAAATTAAAATCTTGTTCACCCATCCATTTAGGAGAAATTACTTAATAGCCTCGCCTCTTAATCCATGGCTACATATTCCCAAAGCATTACCCACCATATATGAAAAATTTATTTTATTATAAATTACGTTTTAGATTTCTTAGTGATCAAAATCTGAACTTTAGCCAAGTGTTGCGATTCGTAAGTGTTTCGGCTCCTTCTTAAAGAGACGGTAAGACAATTTTCAGTTGTGTTTATGGCTGATTACGAGTTTTGTTGACAGTCAACCTTTTATTTGCTTTATAGCTACCGACAGCTGTCTCCTTCGGTCGGTAGACTGAATAATTGTGAACATACAAAAACCATATACTCTTTTTCCTACGTCGTGATTTAAAACAGTATACGCCGGAAGTTAAATCGATTGCATTCAAAGCACCATTACGACCTCACTCAGAATACAGTTGAGCAAAAATGGTTAATAGAGGCTTTGGAGAAGGTCCAAAGAAGAGCCGTACGATTGTTAACAGGTTTATATAGCAGGAAGTAAAGCGTAAGTGTGATGTTGAAGGAATTGGGCTGAAAAAATCTCCAACACCGTAGGTGCTGCTCTCGCCAGAAACTAATTGAAAATAAGAGAAATCAGAACCCATTATTTCCTATACTCATTTTATATGATAGGAGTAGCTCTCGAGAAGCCTTTGCGATCATCCTAATTTCGGTTTTCACGGTTTGTTCTAAGATAGCCCATGGGCGTCTCCATCACATCCCACATATCCCTTCCCATGCATAAACGTTACACATTAGGATAGGGGCAACACACCATTCACCACCCACTTTGCAGTGAATAGCGGAGTAATAAATAGTATTACAGTTCTGTTATTATTATTATCATTACTCCGCGATTCACTAAAAGTGTGTGGCGGAGGGTGCATTGCACCTATCCGAAAGGGTAATGGTTTGGAAGGGATATACGGGATATGGCAGGAGGCGCCCATGGGCTATTGTGAGGAACTGTCCCAGCATTCGCCTGGAGTGATCCGGGAAAACCATGGAAAACCCAGATCAAGTTGGCCGGAGTGCTTTATCGAAAGCTACTCCTGTAGGATTTTAAGTTTACTCGCCAGGTAAATCCTTTCTATTCCATTCTCTAACCGCTCGTGGGAAAAATGAGTATAGAAAAGAATCAGTTCTGGCCCCGATTTCTCTTATCTTATTTTCGCGGTCATTCCGAGATATGAATGTTGCTAGTAGCAATATTTGTCATTTCGAAATACGTCAATCGAGAATGTTTTCAATTAACTTCTGTCGCGAGCAACGCCTTCGGTGTGCCATGTCTTCCCAAACCTAACTCCTTCAACATCGCATTTACGCTTTCCCTCCAACTATGTATACCTGTCACGAATCGGGCGGCTCTTCTTGGGACCTTCTCTAATGCCTCCATTAACCCCTTTTGGTGGGGACCCCATACAGAACAACAATATTCTAAGTGAGGGCGCACTAGTGACTTGAATGCAATCGATTTAACTTCCGGAGCGTATTGCTCAATACCTGGAACTACAACATTAATATTTTTGAATTTGCGATTGTGCAACCATCAGTTGTGGTTTTAATTCCTATATAACTGAGTACTCTAACTTCAACAACTATACGTAATTCTTTCTATACTTCGTGATCTTTGTCCTGTTTCATTTTTTATTTAGACCACCATCTTCACTCAATGTTTTAATCATATCATTGAATAATTTCTCAGTAGGAATACTCTTATTGGTAAGAGGATTGCATCATAAACCCAGTTGAGTTATTAAGTGGTCATAAGTTTTTTTTCTGTCGTAGCATCTACTAAATTTTTATTGGTTTTTACCTCTCAATGCAGATTGTGAAGGTACAAATACTATATATCTAAAGTCACACAATGCGTGAACGCTTGTTTGGATACACCTTTTGGTTTAATGATATATAACTGATTAAATGTAATACTTGGCATCCATATCCATTATCGAACGTACTGTCGACAAAAATTTGGAGTAATAACTTTGTAAAGGAAATTTGTAATGTCAATTTACAATTAAATGTAAAAGTTATTTGTATTGTTATTAACATTCGAATATTAGATAGTAACTGCTTTTTGGGAGTATCTCTGGTAGCAAGGAGCAAACCTGCACCAAGGAGAAACGAAAGAAGTTTGTTGAAGGTGGATGGACTGAGATGAAAATAGTGGTTTAACATAGACCGAATCTAATGAGAACGATGAGTTCATGATGGACGCATTGAGGAGGATGGTAATTATATGCATAGAGAAGCATCACCAAGACTGTGCTGGCTATGAACAATCTGTACAGGCATTATGTAAATAGTTTGACTTCAAATATGTTGATGTTGATTTATGTAAAAATAGTTGCGGCTAGGAAAATATATTTTTTGAAAAAGTTGTGTTGACTACAGTGGAACGTGTGCTGGAAGTTGTCTCGTAAAAGTATGATTTAGTGCACTTAGAAAAGTTTAATATTGATTGTAGAATCGATGGT
>CM061919.1:94131544-94215615 GCA_031002005.1 Vandiemenella viatica | reverse complement strand
CGCCACCTCACGTGTTCGGACGCATTACAGAAGCAGGTGCTACTCCGATCCAATGAATAAGGGAGCTCCATACAAAGTACACCGCTGCTATGACATGCGACAATAAACTGAGCTAATGCCGAGAGTTGGTTATAAGGAACTACAACAAGGGTCGTAAATAACAAATCTGGTATGGAAGATAATTAATTTCTGGTGAACTGTTTGCCATTTTCAAACATTTCTAACCAGTTTCTTTTTACGGCTGTGAGCTAACGTCTTTTTGACAGCCAAGCTCATGTAAGACGGTTTATGCTAAGAGAGGAGAGCCATATCTGCGAGTAGCGTATGCTTGGTATTAACAGATCGTGCGATATTAAATGTGCGAAAAATAAAATTTCTGGAATGAAAATAGAAGACCATATTATCACCATTCGCCAAGATGATTACTGAAAGGAGTTGCTATGTAGTTTGCTAGTCATAACATGTTACTATTGTCGATTGTAAGTCCATAAGGACGGTGTAGTGATGAAACAAAGATTTCAGGCTATAATATTTCTTCTCTACATAGTTTAAACAGGAGCTATGTAAACCGGCAGCAATGATTCGCTTTTACCCGGGTCGCACATCGAGCTGCGTGGTGCAGTAGGGGCAGCGCAAAGCACGGCAGCATCAAATAGTGCCGGGCAGTTGCCAGCGCATATTAGAGCGCAATGTCGTGCGGCAGTTTATAAAGCATTGCTGTTTTGTGCGAGAAACCAACAAAAAATAGTAACCAAAAACATGTCGATGCAAAACTCGATTTTTGATTTCAGAATCAGACTGGGATGCCGAGCTTGAAAATTGTTACTACTTTAACAGAAGCTGAGTTAGATAAAACTATGCAAAAGTGAGTATAGGAAAAGAAGAAACTCTCATCTGTTTTTTGCAGTGACAAGAGAATTCTCAAAAGATTATTTCCGGATTACTCGAGCGGAGATTCATGGCATAATCTAACCTGTTATTTTCTCGACAACGCTCAAATACCTATTGCAACTGAAGAAAATCTGGCAGTATTTTCGTGGTTATTTATTTAATTATTTAGCATTTGACGGTACATGACATTTATAAGAATGTATTTCTCCTTTATTTCATATTATATTTTTAAGAAAACTACATAACACAACATAAGAAACACTTGAAACTAAAAAGCAGTGTTCAACAAATTATTCGGGAAATTGTCTTCACAAGAATCCTCCCTCTCTCGTTAGGAGTTGGACGGAGGTTGCCTTGCAGATGCAGGAGAGCTCAATTCAGCCGGACGTGTGCCACGGTTAAAATAATAATAATAATAATAATAAAAAAATCGGGGACACTATTGAATGATGTAATACAAATCATAAGGAAAAAAATAATGTAATAACAGCCTAGATATCAAACTTTTTTAAATTTTTTATTAAAAATGAATTCAAAAATAAAAGTGATAATTGTAAGTGGACAATTGTATCATAAATAAATGCTGAATTTACTCGCCACTTGTTGGGCTCATTGTACAAATTTCCTGTTTAAATTTAATTTTTATGTATTTATTACGAATGATATTGTGAATCGTAGGTTGGTTACGCACCAGTTTAATCAATATTTCTTATTCCATAGTTGAAAATGATTGTAAGTAAAACAAGAATATAAATAACGAAAGAAGTGTTACGGCAAAAACCTTGCACGAGTGAGCTGCGTGTCACAGTTTCTGTGTCGTGATCACAACGTCTCGATATGCCCTGTTCCGCCCCAAAAGATAGAGACACAGAAACTGTGCTGCGCAGCCTGTGTCAACTGCGCGTCAATGTGCCCCCGGCCTTAAAGTGTGAAGTAACAACATACATAGCTGATTTGCCTTGGTTTTCCAAAATCACTACAGCTAAATGCCGGGATTGGTCCTTCAAAAGGCCATGACCGAATTCCGTCCTGTTCCTTGACCCCCATCCTCTTCCGACTCTAATGACCTCAACGTCGAAAAGCTAATTAATCTCGTTACAGAACGGAAATCTTAACCAAATTCTTCTTGGACTTTCTTTCTTTTTTTGTTAAAAGTATCCCATAAATTCTCCTAGCCTCTCAATATGTTACTGCTCGCTACCTGGAGATACATTGAACACTGCTCTGTTAGAGTATCAGTCAACTTAGCTTTTGTGTCTGGAAAGTAATGAGATGATATGTGGTCTGCACTAGTGGCGAACATACTTGAATACATTCATGCTGCCAAACACGTAGACATAAATAAAGTTAAATATTGATACAGAAAACTTACTAAATATCATCTCATTGCAGAGAATTTTTTGATTTTCGACGATATTAACAGACGCGGAGGATGATTATGAAAAACAGAATGATGGCGGGAATGTGAGAATCAAGTTTCATAACATGAATACACTAGTGAAATATAGTTACCTAGTTAATGGCACTTAATTCAAATATACTTTAGTCAAATTTTCTGTACAGTTACCGATACAATAGTAAAGAAGAGAAAAGATAATTACCCTAAGTAAGTAGCAGACATTAAGTTCCAGAGACCTGTGCGAAACTAGACCTATTAAAGGTAAAGAAAACTCGTTTGATCGTAATGACCTGGCGACAGAGTTTCTGTTGCCTGGACATTCAGCCCCTATCGTAGCCGCCTTAACATAATCCGATAATCTTACCGGGTAGAGGGTATCTGCAGTTTAACGTGAAATCCTAGTGACGGAAGCGTTCTGGTGTATTTAACATTCCACTGTAAGCTGTGCCATAGGTGAACGTCTAGTTAATGGCCTTTGAAAATTCCCGCACATACATGGTTTCGAATCGGAGACCTTTCGATCTACATGCAAACGCCTTTATCACTGAGCCACTAGACCACCCACAATGTATAGTAATAAGGGACCATAATAGAAGAACAGATATGCACAGCACAAGTGACAAAATTTGGTGACACCGGAACAAATGGAGAGGTCAGCTCAAGAGGATGAATGATACGCGATCCAGAAATTGGTACAACCAATATGAATCAAAAGACAGAAAAAGGATAGTTAGACAAAAGAACAGATCGGGATAGTCCCTGAATCCCCAGTGGGTTTTCAAGTATAATGTTAGTATGTGAAGAATTAAATTTTTTTCTACACAACCGAATGAAATATCTATGGATTCACGTTTACTAACGACATCCAATACCAATCCGGAAATGAGTTTAGAAAGGAGCCATTGTGATGGTATATATTTCGTGGAATCATTGAGTTTTCACTTGAAATTATTAGGTATTCTTCTGGTTGAGCTGACCCATTTGACTGTTGAAAACAAATCGCGTGGCTCGACAAAATTGAACTTCATATAAAACCTCTGAGTTCTGACAACTCTATTTGATTATTTAGCGATACTGACATAGGATTTCAGCACAGCAGTTGTTTGAAAAAATTCTTTGACATTTACCTTTCATAAACGTCCGCGGTGATTTTCTGTATGCTGTTACTAAGTAAAAAACAATATTCTGCAATGGGAATATGTTTCTCGTAAACTATATCTCCAATATAACTCTAACTCACATTTAAATTCCGAGAAGAGAATAGTAATTTTTCTTTTATAATTTAGAAATAGGAACAAAAATGTTTTTGTATAAACATGAGAAAGATGTAAATTTGTAGTTAGTTTCTTAAAACAACTTATCTTATTGCAGAAAAGTTTCTTTTTATACTTATTTAGCAAATACGATTTGCAAATGTATATCTTACTGATCAGACTTTCTGATTATTTTACATCATATGTAATAAAATAAAATGTCTCTAAAAATTGTTAAAATTTAAGTCACTATATTTAGGTGCAGTGGTGAAGTTGAACCTTGCCGAGAATACAAGAAAATTGACATCGAAATGTTAAATCTGGATTCGAAATACCCACTGCTGTATGAATTATTTGATTATACACAGACGGAAAAAAAAATCCCAACACCAAGAAAAAATTATTGTAGAGTAATGAAATTTGGACAATGCATTTGTCAAGTTAACATGTTTAATTGATTAAATTTTCAAGATCACAGGTTAATTTAAGCTCAAGAAAATGCATTTCAAATGTGAAATACTGTTAAATTAATAGCCGGTGTAACCTCCAGAATTTTGAATGCAAGCCTGCAAACGTGAATGCATTGTGTCATACAGGTTTCGAATGTCACTTTGTGGTATGGAGTTCCATGCTTGTTGTACTTGTGCTGTCAATACTGGGACGGTCAGTGCTGGCTGTGGATGATGCTGGAGTTGTCGTCCAATGATATCCCATACGTGTTCAATTGGAGACAGATCTGGTGATCTCGCAGGCCAAGGTAACATGTCGACACTCTGTAGAGCACGTTGCGAGACAACAGCGGTATGAGGGCGAGCGTTATCCTGTTGAAAAACTCCCCCTTGAATGCTGTTCATGAATGGCAGCACTACAGGTTGAATTACCAGACTGACGTACAAATTTGCAGTCAGTGTGTTTGGTATAACCACAAGAGTGCTCCTGCTGTCATAGGAAATTGCTCCCCAGACCATGACTCCAGGTGTAGGTCCTGTGTGTCTAGGCCGCAGACAGTTTGGTTGCAGGCGTTCCCCTGGCCTCCTTCTGACCAACACTCGGCCATCACTGGCACCAAGGCAGAACCTGCTTTCATCAGAAAACACAACAGATCTCCACTCCGTCCTCCAATGAGCTCTGGCTTGACACCACTGGAGTCGCAAACGGCGATGGCTTGTAGTCAGTGGAATGCACGCTACAGGGCGCCTGGCTCGGAGCTGTCCTTGAAGTAACCGATTTCTAACAGTTCGTTGTGTCACTGTGGTACCAACTGCAGCTCGAATTTCTGCCGCAGACGCAGTACGATTCGCCACAGCTGTACGCCGAATACGGCGGTCTTCCCTCTCAGTAGTGCCACGTGGCCTCCCGGAACCCGGTCTTCTTGAGGCAGTACCATCCCTTGACCACTGCACCCAACAATCATGCACAGTGGATACATTCCGGCCAAGTCTTTCTGCAATATCGCGAAAAGAAAATCCACATTCTCGTAGCCCTATTACACGACCTCGTTCAAACTCGGTGAGCTGTTGATAATGGCTTCTTCGTCTTCTTAAAGGCATTCTTGGCTAACATCAACTCACTATGTCAAATCTCAGCGGTAAATAACGTTCACAAACTTTACAGCGCGTATTTAAAGCAAACCTGATTTGCAAGCTCTGAGTAGCGCTACTAGCGCCACACTTATGCGCGAAGCGCGAAATTTGAATCGATGTCATCTTTCAGATGTATAAACACGCCTACCAAATTTCGTTTATCTAACACAAGTCTTTCTTGGTGTTGGGATTTTTTTTTCCGTCTGTATATATTTAGAACTTATCTTCGGGTCAGTTGATACGGGAATTCCAAGTGAGAGTCTCAACACCTCGATTTTGTTTGGTGGTCAGGGCCCAACCTTTCAAGATTTACGATGACCATTCGAGAAATTAGGCAATAGGTATCGATCGTTCTACATCACCGCCAATCGGTGTTGGTCAGACCAGAATATAACCCTTGGTCGCACATCCCTTCTTCTCCTAAGCCGTAGTAAAACTGTCTGGCCTAGATCCAAGAGTAGACAGTCTGATGGAATGCGATAGTGTTTCTGCTGGATCATTTAAGAGCAAAGTGGAAACAAAAGAAACATTTACCACTGAATTGTGTCCATATTTAAAGATAAAATTATAAATGAAAAACTCATGTTCTTCATTACCTATTGTAACCAGATTGTGAAGCTAGAATTTGTAGCGGTGTGGAGGTATCTCAGGTTATTTCGTACTAGTATCTTCCCTTTGGTGCTACAGAAGAATGTTCAAAATTAAGTGGAAAGACAAAGTACTAAATGAACGAGTTTTGCAAATGATGAGTGAGGAAAGAAGTTTGTGGAAGAAGCTTGCAGGAAGAAGATACAGGATGGTAGGTCATATTTTGAGACATGATGGATTGGTTAATGTGTTGGTGGAGGGAACAGTCGAAGTTAAGAACTGTAGAGGAAGACAGAGGTTAGAATATATGAAGCAGATAATTGAGGACATGGGTTGCAAGGGATATGTAGGCTTGAAGAGGTTAGCACAAAATAGGAAGGGTTTGAAGGATTGCATCAAACCAGTCGAAACACTGATGACAGCAAAAATCTCACCTTTATCAGAAGTTATTTTCAGTAGACGGTACGTGGTATGCATTTCTGACTGTTAAATGGAACATTAACCAATCTGGTTTACAATTAAATTTATTACATTCACTTGAAGAAACTTTTATTACGTTCACGATAGGTTACACTATACTGTTTGGAAGTTTCCAATGTCGATGTTAAACAGCTAGCGCTTTACCTCAGAAAATGAGTAACACAAAATCTCAGCAGCAATTTCCAAGCTATCTTTTACACTATAGTAATTTACAAATTACCTTTTACACTATACCAAAAGCAGACATTTTTTTTCGTAAATATTATTAATTGTATCAGCCGTCTGATACTCGTATGTTTAGAGAATCCTGCAAACTACTGGAACAGCGCGGAGGCAAATGGAAGGGGTTTTCGCAAAAGAATTAAGATTTTTTTAAAAAGATTTTTATTGATATGAAACATATTTTTAATAGATTTTTTCTTTTGAATATACAGTTTTGAATATAAAGTTTTCAAGTGTGAATTTTCAAAATACGATGGTTCCTTTACCTCCTTACAGGGAAATAATTTTGACTTTCAGTATTCCTAATGACATACATTTTGCAGTTTTCTTCTCTCCAATACAATAATTTTGACAGGCATATTAAAGGCAAACATTTTCAGTTTACAACTCCAATGTTTTGCACTGAAAATAAATTTCCTGTAGCTTATGAAATAAGTCAATGTGAGATTTTAGAATAGTTTAAAGCATATTTTTACTGAAGCAACACATTTGTACATGGATAACCGTCCATGTGTAGTGTATCACCTTCCATTTAAAGAGAGTTTAATTGGTAAAATAAACAAGTAGAGCATTAGAAGAAGGATTACTTGATTAAATTTTCCTATCAATTTTACGTTTTAAATCATACCTGATGCAGGAACGTTACTGAACTAAATCCATTTCGTTTTCTTTATTTTACCGTTTGCAAAAGTTTTTTGATTTTAATCTAACGTAAAACATTTATGAGACACGGAAATCGAATGAAAATAATTCATTTAAGGAATAAATATGAAGGGAACATGGCGGATTGTGAATACCGCGTTGATTTCCTCTCATTTCATGCTGTAAGAGGGAAATACGGTCCCCTCGTTCCGTCTCGCCGGCTGCGTTCTGCCTACTTCTTAATCTGCTTCGGTGCTTTCACAACTTCGCTGATTCTGCTCGCACTCGCCTACCGACGTTCCATTGAAATTCCTCGCAGTCGGTATTTCCTTTCACTTTAATTAAGCTGTTAGTTTCACTCCTTTTGTGTTTCTCTGTCCCCGGTTCCCGCCTTTAAATGCCGCCGTGCTAACTCGATCTTAAGTGAGATTCACGATGTGAACTTACGCTCAGGGTGCCGCCGCTTCTCTTGTAGTCCCAGTGCACAGTGTTTTCTCAGCCTGCGCCGCACACAAAACACGGCAGAGTTACCTTACTCCAAACTACGGCGTGAAGGTATTGTTTATTTTAATGAATAGGAGGAATCCGCTTGACAGCTGTTCATTAACTTATTACACATTTATTTACTCCTTTAAGACACTTTCTAATTTAAAGACGGACGTTATTCTTAGACCAAAAAATTCTAGAGCCTAGGAAAAGTGAACTTATTTTGAGTAAATATTCCCCACTACATGGTCCGACAAAATTCACTTCGTTGGGTGCAATTTCATTACGTTCAGTTCACACGGTAGTAAGTACCTACGCATTCTGTTGCACAGTTGGTAAGTTACCAACCTAAAGCTCCAGTATACCCAGAAACACGGGGAGAAATTTACACCATTTCAAAGTTTATTTCTTAGAAAAAAGTTACTTCCAGACGAGTTGTGCTTTGTCTCCCCCTAAGACCACAAAGGATATTTACAAGAGATTTGTGTCAAATGTGGGAAGAAATAATATTGAATTAAAATACCCTAACTCTAATTGGCCTTGTGTGTGGCGAAATTTTTTTTTTGTACACTCCTTCCATCTATGTCTTTTTGGTACAAAGTAATCAACGAATTGATACCAACAAATGATAAACTATTCCGAATACATCTCTCGGTAACCGACAGATGTCACAGATGTTGTAATACAGACAGCCTTCATCACCGCTTTTCGTTTGGCGAAGCACAACTTATTTGGATATCGCTTAGATCAAAAATGGCACAACTGGCTCGTACTACAGTAGGTACAATCTCAATTCAGGAAGTCCTCAGGCCAGATAAGGTTCGTCTACCAGCACAGAAACAAAATTCTGCAACATGGTTGATGGGGTACATAGTATTGTATATTTGCAAACAGCAAGAGAAAAATTTCACGGATTACATTTCCTTTATGGAGAGAGAGTTATTCAAGACAACTTCTCACCGTTATATCACCTCATATGGAAAACTACTGAAGCTTCTTGTAAATGGTGAAAATTTTGAGATTCAACCGTGATTAACCGTAGAAAAACTCGTTTTTCCCCCTCTCCAGCAATGTATATATATATTTATATATCTGATGTCCTCAATTATTCACGCACACACACGCTCGCGAATTTACTTTTTATTCAGTAATGTATTTGTAACACATATATTAACTATGCTTACTATATTGCTTTCTTTACTGTCCACCAAAGACCACAAACATCAGCAGAAACGCTAAGTGTCGTTGCCAGTAAAAAAAAAACAATTGAACGTAAACACCGAAGGTTTAATTTATTTAATTTAAAGCATTTGTAACACATATTATATATATAAATTTTAGCTTTTTGCACTTCTTGTCCATATAAAGTTTTAACTACGCCAAATCTCATACTCCTCAGTGCGCGCAATATTCTTAAACAGGGATCCGAAGTTTTCGCTTTACGTATTAATATATCTACTATATAATTTCATAAGGTCACTCATCCACTCACCTCGATAGCTATTGGCTGGAGAACGGTGTCACGTGTCAGCATCCGCTCCCTATTAACAGCCACTAGAGATATCATTGGAAGAAATTCAAGGTTATGTTCACAATTTAATAGCTAAGCAATTGCTACCAAATTAATTGGCATAATACATTCATTATGTTTGCTTTCGTAGCGTTTCATAGTTAAAAAAAATACTGATAAATTTTGCGGCTGAAAAAACTTTGTTCTGCTTTTCAGTAACATGATGCTAATGAAAGCAACTTATAAAAAAAAACTTTTAAAATTAAATTACTCATGGTCTCTATTGTCACCATGAATGCCAATTGTCCTTCTGGCTTAGCATAAATCAGTTTAATTAAACATGTCACTAATATTGTTGCTTGACCAATGTTTATGCATTACAGTTTATTTGCTTTTCAGGTATTTTACTGACCACTTTTGTAGATGTCCTTTATTCATGATCACTGTACGTGTTATTAGGATATTTTAAGTGGACATTAGACCAAATATATTAATGAATCAACTATTCTGGCAATCCATTTCTTCCGAGTTGCTCAACTAATAATATGGAATGTGTATTAAGTTCTATGGCCATTACATACACTATGACCAATAATTACATTATGAGTGTTTGCCCACCCTCAATAAAAAACAACGTAATGCTTTCAAGGCAAGCAGGAATTTTTAAAAATTTTCAGAATGAACTTTAAGGGTTAAATACATGTCAAGTTTGTATTTAAGCAAGTTCGAGTCTATGATCTTAGAAATTATGCGATTGCACTATCGTCCCTGTTCGTGTTAAATACTACAACTATTAATGCTTCTGAGTTCTTCAGGCTCAAGAGATTTTATTCATCCAGAAACACAGGTCAAGTTTACATTTGGTCAAATCAGGTCTTCCTGTCATATTCTTTCATACTAAAAACTGGAACTAATCTAGATTCATCACGATACGCTAAAAACGGTCACGGGCTTACACTAGTAGATTATAATAGGAATTTGTTCTGCAAAAGTTTTTAAGGAACAACGGGTAATGGTTAATCATTATCTTTTTTATTGACGACGGAAATTTTTAATGTTGTGAAAACGCTTCTAAGAAAAATATAATTCCAAAAACGAATAACTATTTGCTTGATATAACTCATGATTTCCTACGTTTCGTTTAAATTTTCTCTGTGTTTTAAAAAAATTCACTAATTCTTATCTTTATTTGTTGCTGACATTCTATTCCTTACAAGACCACGATAACGTAAACAATCAAATGCAACTAGTATAATGGTATCATACAGTGTACTACATGTTTTGAAATTTAATTAGTTGTTTACTTTCAGTACACTTGCCTTTTTATGGATGCATCAAGTGCAGCGGAAGCTAAATGAAAAAGCCAATTAAAATACTGTAATGATGTTGGAGATTCAAATGGCAAAGCTACCAAACAATAACATGTGATTTCAAAAATTACTCGTATTCATAGTTGATTTCGTACCTTTGTGAAACACGAGTCGTTCAAACAAAAGGATGTAACTTTATTGTTTTTACTGATTAAACCTTTCATCATTCGTCACAGTTTTGGAAGATATTGATTTGAATTCAGTTTCATGTTCTGATGAAATTCAGTACTGCGCTACATCTTTTACGAATAACAAAATTTGAAAAATAATCTCACCATCATGTTTATTACATTTTTTAAATTTTTGTTTTATGCGCGATAACGAAAAACGTGTGTACTAAAGTTTGGTGAATAATTCAATATTCCATATGTTTCTTTTGATAACAGAATATTAATTTTCCAGTTAATGGTAATCATACATTTTCCGTGGAGGCTCCAATTTTTACTGCGTAAACCAACATTATTATTTTTTCCCTCACTTTGTAATTATATGTTCACAAATAACTGTTTGTTTTTATTATTTTCACGTATGACGAAATTAAAACCGAAAAAGAAATAATGAATCCAACGTTAACTAAGAGATCAGTTGTAGACTTCGTGTTCTGACGTTTGGTTCGAATTTTTCGGTGACTGAATTCACCATTTGGCATATGCTAATAACCCGATTATTCAATTAATAGTTTTGTAATTATTATTTTATTAAAACTATTGTTAGTATAATTAATCTATATTTGTTTATAAAAATGAAATAATGTGTAAATCATGTATTACTGCTCTCGAGTTCCATAGATTATAATTATAATGGCATTGGGTACCTTTAGTTATATCTGTAAGAAGTAATAATAGGGTCGTGGTCCGCTAGCGTCTACAGAGTAATTGAAGACGGGCTTTGTTAGAAGGAGGAGATCAGCATAGAAAGAGTGGGAGATATACATTACATGCTGCGGCATAGTTGTTCTTTTGTGTTCATAATGAGGCTATCACTGAAGTACATAAATAGCAGATGTATTTTAAAACGAGTTTTAACAAGGATTAATAAAGTACCTAGGTAACCGATCTTCGCTCGGCAGCTTTCGATTCAATATCCAAGATTTCGAGTAAAGTTTGACTAAAGTAAAAGGCTTCCTAGGCGTTTTGAGGTGCACAGTCAACCAAAGAAAAGTTTAAATAACATCAGTAGGCTTACTCTTACCTGAACTTTCTACATAATGAGGTTAGAGCCATTTTCGAGAAACCAAATACAATTTTTTTTTATATTTTTTAAATTTTTTTTTTAAAGTATCGCGTTAAAAACTTGAAAGTAAAACGTTATCTACATATGAAATTTCATCCAAATCGCTAGATCCATTGATGATGGATTCTTAAGTAACTCGACGAGAAAAATTGAAAGTAAAAAATATTTTTTTTTATACCTCGCTTAGTTCTCGAGCCTGGTGTTCTTTAAGATTCTCCTGTCGGTACGAATTCTTCCATCTGGATTCTGTGCTATATCTTTGGTTTTTAGGAAGCGTTTTCTATCCATTTTTGGTATAATTTTTGACTATGCGACGTGATATTTTGATACTGTATTTCACTTGATTCCTACAACGAAATGTTAAACATTTATTTACTTCTCTCTATCACTCTATATATTGAAACAAATGAATATAGGAGACAATGGATTGACTATTTTTTCCGCGAAATCGGATATCTATTGACAGATCCGCACGAGAACTCATTGTGCGTTGGACAGAGTCATAGGGTGGAGAGGCGAAAGAGTTTTGTTTATGGGGAAGGATATGTGGTCATGTAGGATTTCTAACGATACCTTAGTTATGGTAGTGATAAGTTTCTAATGTAATCTCACGTTTTCATGTATTTAGGTTAAAATATTCTAACGGGAAACTAGAAATCTCAAGCAGTTGAACGTATGAAAGCTTTGTTGGAAAAGTCACTGATTTAAAAAAAAAAAAAAATTTTAGTTAAGTGGTTGAGCCTTTCGTATTACCATATTTTACTTTCTCTTTTCACAAGTTCGTTACATTAATAAGTTTCTGAATAAAAGTATCTCGTAAACAAACTTTTAATGCGATGAAAATATTATAACCGAGTATCTACGAGATATTTGAAATTGAGTATAAACGATCATTAGGAGTACAGTGATGGAAAAATCACGAGATAACACATACAAGACCATTGCAATGGTAGTGATTGTCCCAAAATTATATCCATGGCAACCTTTCAGTCCCAAAGTAGCATGTTTTAATCCATACTGGAAAAATGTAGAAATTTATAAATTAATTAGGTTTCAGCTGAATGTTTTGAATTATATAAACCACGTTATTAGGGTTCTTTCGGTGGTTTAAGGACTGCATTAATTAATTAAAAAGTTCACCAAACAGGTTATATTTGAAGATGTCTGTTTTATTGTGATCCAAACAACAAGTCAGCGATATTCACTAGTATAGGTACAATACAGAGATGCACAGTCGCAAACTCAACTGAATGATTGAAACTCTCTGTAACACTGAATACTGTCAACTAAACTGACTTACTTACTGAATAACTGAATGAATGTCTCTGTCCAGGCGATCTGTTTATATAGAGTCTATCGAAATTACGAGAATTCATCAAAGGCATCCGCCCGATATTTCTCGATCATTAACAATCACTCAAACAATCTAACATATTAAAAACAATCGGAATTAATACAAAATTAATTAACAACATTAAAAAATGATCAGAAATGGTAATTATAGATACTTAAATACAAAATTATTTACAGAAATCCTTTCAAACGGTAGAAAATTGTCCTGTAGACATCGTAACTTACAGTAATACATGGAATTACAAACTTTTAAGAAATTCTCTTGCACCATTCGGTTCTTAAACATACTAAATGGACTTTAAATAATTTTCTTACCTAAAACAAAGTCTATATACACTGATTTACAAGAATTTACAAAGTAAACATATCAAATCACTTTCAAGCAAACTTTAGCTCACTACAAATATTTCATACTGTACAATACTATTCAAAATTCAGGTATTAGGGCTGTTACAACCACTCCCCAGGATTCACTTAATTTTACACAGATAAAATTGATTGAATCCGTCACGAATCTAAGCAGGTTGAATGTACACATGATGCAGACACGAACAGATTACAATCAATCAACCATAATGACTTTTACAATGAACAAATACAATTCTTCATACAACATCTGCACATAGTCCATGACACTGATTTTGTTTACAATAATTGTCTTTTCTCAGATCCAATCATTTTATCATTTACTGTTTTTACACAACAAACGTCCAATGCCATCACCTTAAGTTACAATTATTTTCACTCCAAATTACACACTTGATGTCTGCTTGTCAATGACAACAGTCTGTTTACATTTTACAGCTGATAATTTGTCACCACAATGTAGACAGTCACAACATCATGAAAATACCAAAAGTTTCTACAGAAAACTGTCAAAAATTATACAGTGAAATGCTTACATCTGCATCTGAACTTAAGTACTCACACAAACTATTTACATGCATCAATTCACAAACTTATTTACAGAATTAGATATTTACAGGTTGTTGACCCCTCCCCAAACCATGCATTTCAATTAATTCTCATAAGTGGGTTCCAGGATTTCCCTGGAAACCCAGAACCATGTAAGTTACTTTTTCCTAACCTTCCAGTTTTCTTCAACTTTTGTATACACATCTAATATTACATTTCTATTCACACAAAGCTTCACTATATACATACAGATACACAAACTTCCAATTATCTCAGACAACAAACTTTGGTACAACCACACAACAGCTGAGACATAAAATGGTTCTGTTTTAGGAAATTGATTGTCACTTAAAAGCAATGTTGCTGACTCAGCTGGTAATACAAATTTATTATTCTCACTACTGCAGTTTAGTCCATCATTACTCCCAACCCCACTCTTCATCATCTGATTACTACTTAAACTTACCAATTATCTGAAATCAGTACCTAAAACTGTATTAACATCTGGCTTACTGACTTCCTCCACAAATAATTATTTTTCTCAGCAACTACTACTTCACTATTAGCTTCCACATCAAAGAGGGTACAAAACATAGTGTCATCTAAGTCACATTCTGTACATTTTTCCAAATCAGAAACTGGTTCAAATAAATCCTTACTCCCACCCATTTCTTCAATGTCAT
The DNA here is from genome assembly GCA_031002005.1 of Vandiemenella viatica. Taxonomy (NCBI): domain Eukaryota; kingdom Metazoa; phylum Arthropoda; class Insecta; order Orthoptera; family Morabidae; genus Vandiemenella; species Vandiemenella viatica. The sequence continues at coordinate 94,201,007 of CM061919.1, read as the reverse complement.
CATCTACACCAAATAAAGAGCTAAATAATGTATCAGCTAGGTCAAAATTAGGACATTTTTCCAACTTAGGGATTGGTACATAAGGCTTTTCAACCTCTCTCTCTTCAGAAGACAAATACTTTGACTTACAATTCTCCTCCTCATCTGGGTCTCCTATCCACACCACTGTATCACCTTCATCTTCAAGATATCTGAGAAACTCCTCGATTTCAGCACTTCTACAAACTTCATTACCACCTATACTAAGCACACATAGTCCCAACTATGCCATTCTGGATCCTTATAAGTTTCCGATAGCCACACTGTAGTATGCACTATAAATTCTGCACCCCTTTTTTGTAATTAGCATGTGACCATTTCGAAAATCTTCTACATGAAAATTATTACTTTCGCACACTGATTCTAGTGATAAGGTACTATGGTGGTTCCCCTTCCCGCTTTATCTTATTATCAACCTTTACATCATCAACATCATTAATTACATCTATCATAACCTTATCTGAAATTCACTTGCTGCTACCTCTACCTCTTCCAATAAATCTTCTCGGGGATTATTCATAAAAATGGTATTAACGCTATAGCAGTTGGTACCTGGACCCACAATCTTACCCATTTCTTCTATACCCTCATCTACATCAAATAAAGTGCCAAGCATCGTGTCATCTAAGTCAAATTCAGAGCATTTTTCCAACTTAGGAATCTGTACACAACTTCTTTCATTCTTCCTTGGTTCAGTGGAAAAACATCCTACCTCCCGACTCTCCTCCGCATATAAATCTTCTACTGACACTATAGTATCATCCTCATCTTCAAGATATTTAAGAAATTCGTTAATCTCAGCTTTTTTAAAAACCTTCTTCCCACCAATACAACCAGACATAGTCCCAATAATGCCATGTTGTGGCCCCCCAGTTTCTGCTAGCCAAACTGTCTTGTGAACTATGAATTCAGCATTGTTTTTAGTAATCAAACAATGACCATCCCGCAAATCTTCAACATAAAATTCATTATTCTCATCTACTGAAATGATTGAGAAGCCACAATCGTCATGATTAGGAACAATTTCTATCTCTTGAATCACCCCTTCCTGCTCTCAGAGTATACTGCTTCCTCAGTAACATTTATATTTGACTTACTGTTAATTTCAGAAAATTCTGTATTCAAATAACCATACTCGTAATACCAAGGATTCTAACTTTGTTTGCAAATTTTGACTCTCAGCCATTTTAGTAATTAGCAAAATCAACAAAAACAAATTAAGAAAATTAAAATTTTAACCTGCCAAATTACATGCAAAAGAAATCACTTGAATATTCAATGCAGTACTTACAGTTATTCCTCAATTTTGTATCACATTAAATTTCACTTAGAAGCACTTATTTAACCATTAAACACCACACTGACTTCAAACACTTAACCACACTTTTCACAATTCACTGTAGGAAGACGATTTTGAGGCCGAAGAAAATCCACTCGTCGTCGGAAGATTACAGCCGATTCCCGATGGAAAATCTCCGCCTTAGGCCGAAGAAGATCCGCTTGCCGTCAAATCCGTGTCGCCTGTCTAACCTCTACGTGTCGTAGCCGGTCGAAATTTTCTCGCAGGTTATGTTCGCTTATCGCCGATAATCCGTCGCAATTTTCTGCAGATTCTTTTTAGAAGATAAACATCCCACAGATGTTTAAGAACTTCTCGTCACTGTCAACGGTCGCCATATTAGGGTTCTTTGGTGGTTTAAGGACTGCATTAATTAATTAAAAAGTTCACCAAACAGGTTATATTTGAAGATGTCTGTTTTATTGTGATCCAAACAACAAGTCAGCGATATTCACTAGTATAGGTACAATACAGAGATGCACAGTCAACTGAATGATTGAAACTCTCTGTAACACTGAATACTTCAACTAAACTGACTTACTTACTGAATAACTGAATGAATGTCTCTGTCCAGGCGATCTGTTTATATAGAGTCTATCGAAATTACGAGAATTCTTCAAAGGCATCCGCCCGATATTTCTCGATCATTAACAATCACTCAAAAATCTAACATATTAAAAACAATCGGAATTAATACAAAATTAATTAACAACATTAAAAAATGATCAGAAATGGTAATTATAGATACTTAAATACAAAATTATTTACAGAAATCCTTTCAAACGGTAGAAAATTGTCCTGTAGACATCGTAACTTACAGTAATACATGGAATTACAAACTTTTAAGAAATTCTCTTGCACCATTCGGTTCTTAAACATACTAAATGGACTTTAAATAATTTTCTTACCTAAAACAAAGTCTATATACACTGATTTACAAGAATTTACAAAGTAAACATATCAAATCACTTTCAAGCAAACTTTAGCTCACTACAAATATTTCATACTGTACAATACTATTCAAAATTCAGGTATTAGGGCTGTTACAACCCCTCCCCAGGATTCACTTAATTTTACACAGATAAAATTGATTGAATCCGTCACGAATCTAAGCAGGTTGAATGTACACATAATGCAGACACGAACAGATTACAATCAATCAACCATAATGACTTTTACAATGAACAAATACAATTCTTCATACAACATCTGCACATAGTCCATGACACTGATTTTGTTTACAATAATTGTCTTTTCTCAGATCCAATCATTTTATCATTTACTGTTTTTACACAACAAACGTTCAATGCCATCACCTTAAGTTACAATTATTTTCACTCCAAATTACACACTTGATGTCTGCTTGTTAATGACAACAGTCTGTTTACATTTTACAGCTGATAATTTGTCACCACAATGTAGACAGTCACAACATCATGAAAATACCAAAAGTTTCTACACAAAACTGTCACAAAATTTATACAGTGAAATGCTTACATCTGCATCTGAACTTAAGTACTCACACAAACTATTTACATGCATCAATTCACAAACTTATTTACAGAAATTAGATATTTACAGGTTGTTGACCCCTCCCCAAACCATGCATTTCAATTAATTCTCATAAGTGGGTTCCAGGATTTCCCTGGAAACCCAGAACCATGTAAGTTACTTTTTCCTAACCTTCCAGTTTTCTTCAACTTTTGTATACACATCTAATATTACATTTCTATTCACACAAAGCTTCATTATATACATACAGAAACACAAACTTCCAATTATCTCAGACAACCAGACTTTGGTACAACCACACAACAGCTGAGACATAAAATGGTTCTGTTTTAGGAAATTGATTGTCACTTAAAAGCAATGTTGCTGACTCAACTGGTAATACAAATTTATTATTCTCACTACTGCAGTTTAGTCCATCATTACTCCCAACCCCACTCTTCATCATCTGATTACTACTTAAACTTACCAATTTATCTGAATCAGTACCTAAAACTGTAATTTAACATCTGGCTTACTGACTTCCTACACAAAATAATTATTTTTCTCAGCAACTACTACTTCACTATTAGCTTCCACATCAAAGAGGGTACAAAACATTGTGTCATCTAAGTCACATTCTGTACCTTTTTCCAAATCAGAAACCGGTTCAAATAAATCCTTACTCCCACCCATTTCTTCAATGTCATCATCTACACCAAATAAAGAGCTAAATAACGTATCAGCTAGGTCAAAATTAGGACATTTTTCCAACTTAGGGATTGGTACATAAGGCTTTTCAACCTCTCTCTCTTCAGAAGACAAATACTTTGACTTACAATTCTCCTCCTCATCTGGGTCTCCTATCCACACCACTGTATCACCTTCATCTTCAAGATATCTGAGAAACTCCTCGATTTCAGCACTTCTACAAACTTCATTACCACCTATACAAGCACACATAGTCCCAACTATGCCATTCTGGATCTTATAAGTTTCCGATAGCCACACTGTAGTATGCACTATAAATTCTGCACCCCTTTTTTGTAATTAAGCTGTGACCATTTCGAAAATCTTCTACATGAAAATTATTACTTTCGCACACTGATTCTAGTGATAAGGTACTATGGTGGTCCCCTTCCCGGTTTATCTTATTATCAACCTCTTACATCATCAACATCATTAATTACATCTATCATAACCTTATCCTGAAATTCACTTGCTGCTACCTCCACCTCTTCCAATAAATCTTCTCGGGGATTATTCATAAAAATGGTAAACTCTATAGCAGTTGGTACCTGGACCCACAATCTTACCCATTTCTTCTATATCCTCATCTACATCAAATAAAGTGCCAAGCATCGTGTCATCTAAGTCAAATTCAGAGCATTTTTCCAACTTAGGAATCTATACACAACTTCTTTCATTCTTCCTTGGTTCAGTGGAAAAACATCCTACCTCCCGACTCTCCTCCGCATATAAATCTTCTACTGACACTATAGTATCATCCTCATCTTCAAGATATTTAAGAAATTCGTTAATCTCAGCTTTTTTAAAAACCTTCTTCCCACCAATACAACCAGACATAGTCCCAATAATGCCATGTTGTGGCCCCCAGTTTCTGCTAGCCAAACTGTCTTGTGAACTATGAATTCAGCATTGTTTTTAGTAATCAAACAATGACCATCCCGCAAATCTTCAACATAAAATTCATTATTCTCATCTACTGAAATGATTGAGAAGCCACAATCGTCATGATTAGGAACAATTTCTACCTCTTGAATCGTCCTATTCCTGCTATGTATATGTATATATGAAAATTGTGTTGAAGTAAATTACTCATGTTTAAACACTATCGTATATATGCAGTATGTTAATGAAATGAACATATGTGCTCTGATCGACTGTTAAGGATTAAACTTAAAGTATCAACTTGGTTTCCAACATGAAAATTGAATTGAAATAACCAAACATTTTACTAAACTAAATAATAGTAATAACTTACGACGCAGCAGTTAGTACCAAGAAGTTGAGCAGAGTTGGATAATGTTCGAAAGAAACCGTTCTTTCTCTCATTTTGCAGATCGGTTACGGCGAATTTGATGAAGTTGGGAGGTATCAGAGCTTTTTCAGGATACCAACCTCACTGCTCTGCACCGTGTGGATTTAGAGCTATCACCTTGATGTTCAATGATCTTTATTATCCATTTCTACAACAACAACAAAATGAAATTAATAAGTCACCAATGCAATTGATTTTTCTTATTTTTTTATTTTTCACAGTACACTTATCACTCCATTTTATAGAGCATCTTTTCAGTATCTGGGTGACATTTGTTCATTTTGGTAGCTATATTTAATTATGAAATCAAAATATGAAGCACAACGGATATTAATTATATTAACAAGTGATTGTATTTTATATTTATTTGGTCTCAGCATCAGTCTTTGGTCTGTCACGTAGTTCTAAACTAGAATATGTTTGGATGTTTTCCAAGCTTTTCTTCAATATGAGTTTCATTTACCTAATATCCCAGTATTACCGACAGGTTTTGGTAATAATAATATGTGAAAACTACTAATAATACGTGATCATACCCCCACACCCCATGTTTAACTATTTCATCGATGTATGTTGTGTTTTCAGATGCTTTACTTGGTTTTGTGTAGTCTACTCTGTGTTATGCTTGCTAATAGGCGTTGATGTTAATTTCTTTGTGAATATTTTTGGACTGATTAAATGCTTGCATTCGTTTATTATATGTTTACCTTGAGCTAACACTTTTTGGATGTGATATACTGTTCTTAACTGTTTTATGTAAACAGTTATGAATTGTTTCGCATAACTGGCCATTGTATTGTGCTTCTGGTATTTCTTATAGCGTGTGTTGTTTTTTGCTTCTTTATATGTGGTATTTCTGGCCTTAAATGCTTCGGTGAATCCTTGATTTTTTTAAAAAAACTTTATTTTTTTGTACATAACGTACAATTTTTCCTTTTTTAATTGTATGGGTGCTATGTTATCTGATGTTGGGTTTGTTGAGTTATCATGGCTGATTGTATTTGCTTGTCACGTTGTAACAGCCCTAATACCTGAATTTTGAATAGTATTGTACAGTATGAAATATTTGTAGTGAGCTAAAGTTTGCTTGAAAGTGATTTGATATGTTTACTTTGTAAATTCTTGTAAATCAGTGTATATAGACTTTGTTTTAGGTAAGAAAATTATTTAAAGTCCATTTAGTATGTTTAAGAACCGAATGGTGCAAGAGAATTTCTTAAAAGTTTGTAATTCCATGTATTACTGTAAGTTACGATGTTACAGGACATTTTCTACCGTTTGAAAGGATTTCTGTAAATAATTTTGTATTTAAGTATCTATAATTACCATTTCTGATCATTTTTTAATGTTGTTAATTAATTTTGTATTAATTCCGATTGTTTTTAATATGTTAGATTGTTTGAGTGATTGTTAATGATCGAGAAATATCGGGCGGATGCCTTTGAAGAATTCTCGTAATTTCGATAGACTCTATATAAACAGATCGCCTGGACAGAGACATTCATTCAGTTATTCAGTAAGTAAGTCAGTTTAGTTGAAGTATTCAGTGTTACAGAGAGTTTCAATCATTCAGTTGAGTTTGCGACTGTGCATCTCTGTATTGTACCTATACTAGTGAATATCGCTGACTTGTTGTTTGGATCACAATAAACAGACATCTTCAAATATAACCTGTTTGGTGAACTTTTTAATTAATTAATGCAGTCCTTAAACCACCGAAAGAACCCTAATATGGCGACCGTTGACAGTGACGAGAAGTTCTTAAACATCTGTGGGATGTTTATCTTCTAAAAAGAATCTGCAGAAAATTGCGACGGATTATCGGCGATAAGCGAACATAACCTGCGAGAAAATTTCGACCGGCTACGACACGTAGAGGTTTAGACAGGCGACACGGATTTGACGGCAAGCGGATCTTCTTCGGCCTAAGGCGGAGATTTTCCATCGGGAATCGGCTGTAATCTTCCGACGACGAGTGGATTTTCTTCGGCCTCAAAATCGTCTTCCTACAGTGAATTGTGAAAAGTGTGGTTAAGTGTTTGAAGTCAGTGTGGTGTTTAATGGTTAAATAAGTGCTTCTAAGTGAAATTTAATGTGATACAAAATTGAGGAATAACTGTAAGTACGCATTGAATATTCAAGTGATTTCTTTGCATGTTAATGTGTGGCAGTTGGAAAGATTTTAATTTTCTTAATTTTGTTTATGTTGATTTTTAATTACTAAAAATGGCTGAGAGTCAAAATTTGCAAACAAAGTTAGAATCCTTGGTATTACGAGTATGTAGTTATTGAATACAGAATTTTCTGAAATTAACAGTAAGTCAAATATAAATGTTACTGAGGAAGCAGTATACTCTGAGAGCAGGAAGGGATTCAAGAGATAGAAATTGTTCCTAATCATGACGATTGTGGCTTCTCAATCATTTCAGTAGATGAGAATAATGAATTTTATGTTGAAGATTTGCGGGATGGTCATTGTTTGATTACTAAAAACAATGCTGAATTCATAGTTCACAAGACAGTTTGGCTAGCAGAAACTGGGGGGCCACAACATGGCATTATTGGGACTATGTCTGGTTGTATTGGTGGGAAGAAGGTTTTTAAAAAAGCTGAGATTAACGAATTTCTTAAATATCTTGAAGATGAGGATGATACTATAGTGTCAGTAGAAGATTTATATGCGGAGGAGAGTCGGGAGGTAGGATGTTTTTCCACTGAACCAAGGAAGAATGAAAGAAGTTGTGTACAGATTCCTAAGTTGGAAAAATGCTCTGAATTTGACTTAGATGACACGATGCTTGGCACTTTATTTGATGTAGATGAGGATATAGAAGAAATGGGTAAGATTGTGGGTCCAGGTACCAACTGCTATAGCTTAATACCATTTTTATGAATAATCCCCGAGAAGATTTATTGGAAGAGGTGAGGTAGCAGCAAGTGAATTTCAGGATAAGGTTATGATAGATGTAATTAATGATGTTGATGATGTAAAGGTTGATAATAAGATAAAGCGGGAAGGGGACCACCATAGTACCTTATCACTAGAATCAGTGTGCGAAAGTAATAATTTTCATGTAGAAGATTTTCGAAATGGTCACTGCTTAATTACAAAAAAGGGTGCAGAATTTATAGTGCATACTACAGTGTGGCTATCGGAAACTTATAAGGTCCAGAATGGCATAGTTGGGACTATGTGTGCTTGTATAGGTGGTAATGAAGTTTGTAGAAGTGCTGAAATCGAGGAGTTTCTCAGATATCTTGAAGATGAAGGTGATACAGTGGTGTGGATAGGAGACCCAGATGAGGAGGAGAATTGTAAGTCAAAGTATTTGTCTTCTGAAGAGAGAGAGGTTGAAAAGCCTTATGTACCAATCCCTAAGTTGGAAAAATGTCCTAATTTTGACCTAGCTGATACGTTATTTAGCTCTTTATTTGGTGTAGATGATGACATTGAAGAAATGGGTGGGAGTAAGGATTTATTTGAACCAGTTTCTGAATTTGGAAAAGTACAGAATGTGACTTAGATGACACTATGTTTTGTACCCTCTTTGATGTGGAAGCTAATAGTGAAGTAGTAGTTGCTGAGAAAAATAATTATTTGTGTGGAAGTCAGTAAGCCAGATGTTAAAACAGTTTTAGGTACTGATTCAGATAATTGGTAAGTTTAAGTAGTAATCAGATGATGAAGAGTGGGGTTGGGAGTAATGATGGACTAAACTGCAGTAGTGAGAATAATAAATTTGTATTACCAGTTGAGTCAGCAACATTGCTTTTAAGTGACAATCAATTTGCTAAAACAGAACCATTTTATGTCTCAGCTGTTGCGTGGTTGTACCAAAGTCTGTTGTCTGAGATGATTGGAAGTTTGTGTTTCTGTATGTATATAATGAAGCTTTGTGTGAATAGAAATGTAATATTAATGTGTATACAAAAGTTGAAGAAAACTGGAAGGTTAGGAAAAAGTAACTTACATGGTTCTGGGTTTCCAGGGAAATCCTGGAACCCACTTATGAGAATTAATTGAAATGCATGGTTTGGGGAGGGGTCAACAACCTGTAAATATCTAATTTTGTAAATAAGTTTTGAATTGATGCATGTAAATAGTTTGTGTGAGTACTTAAGTTCAGATGCAGATGTAAGCATTTCAATGTATAATTTGTGACAGTTTTTGTAGAACTTTTGGTATTTTCATGATGTTGTGACTTCTACATTGTGGTGACAAATTATCAGCTGTAAAATGTAAACAGACTGTGTATTAACAAGCAGACATCAAGTGTGTAATTTGGAGTGAAAATAATTGTAACTTAAGGTGATGGCATTGAACGTTTGTTGTGTAAAAACAGTAAATGATAAAATGATTGGATCTGAGAAAAGACAATTATTGTAAACAAAATCAGTGTCATGGACTATGTGCAGATGTTGTATGAAGAATTGTATTTGTTCATTGTAAAGTCATTATGGTTGATTGATTGTAATCTGTTCGTGTCTGCATTATGTGTACATTCAACCTGCTTAGATTCGTGACGGATTCAATCAATTTTATCTGTGTAAAATTAAGTGAATCCTGGGGAGGGGTTGTAACAGCCCTAATACCTGAATTTTGAATAGTATTGTACAGTATGAAATATTTGTAGTGAGCTAAAGTTTGCTTGAAAGTGATTTGATATGTTTACTTTGTAAATTCTTGTAAATCAGTGTATATAGACTTTGTTTTAGGTAAGAAAATTATTTAAAGTCCATTTAGTATGTTTAAGAACCGAATGATGCAAGAGAATTTCTTAAAAGTTTGTAATTCCATGTATTACTGTAAGTTACGATGTTGGCAGGACAATTTTCTACCGTTTGAAAGGATTTCTGTAAATAATTTTGTATTTAAGTATCTATAATTACCATTTCTGATCATTTTTTAATGTTGTTAATTAATTTTGTATTAATTCCGATTGTTTTTAATATGTTAGATATTTTGAGTGATTGTTAATGATCGAGAAATATCGGGCGGATGCCTTTGAAGAATTCTCGTAATTTCGATAGACTCTATATAAACAGATCGCCTGGACAGAGACATTCATTCAGTTATTCAGTAAGTAAGTCAGTTTAGTTGAAAGTATTCAGTGTTACAGAGAGTTTCAATCATTCAGTTGACTGTGCATCTCTGTATTGTACCTATACTAGTGAATATCGCTGACTTGTTGTTTGGATCACAATAAAACAGACATCTTCAAATATAACCTGTTTGGTGAACTTTTTAATTAATTAATGCAGTCCTTAAACCACCGAAAGAACCCTAATATGGCGACCGTTGACAGTGACGAGAAGTTCTTAAACATCTGTGGGATGTTTATCTTCTAAAAAGAATCTGCAGAAAATTGCGACGGATTATCGGCGATAAGCGAACATAACCTGCGAGAAAATTTCGACCGGCTACGACACGTAGAGGTTAGACAGGCGACACGGATTTGACGGCAAGCGGATCTTCTTCGGCCTAAGGCGGAGATTTTCCAGCGGGAATCGGCTGTAATCTTCCGACGACGAGTGGATTTTCTTTGGCTTCAAAATCGTCTTCCTACAGTGAATTGTGAAAAGTGTGGTTAAGTGTTTGAAGTCAGTGTGGTGTTTAATGGTTAAATAAGTGCTTCTAAGTGAAATTTAATGTGATACAAAATTGAGGAATAACTGTAAGTACTGCATTAATATTCAAGTGATTTCTTTTGCATGTAATTTTGTGGCAGGTTAGAAAAATTTGTAATTCTTCTTAACTTTGTTTTCATGTTGATTTTATTAATTACTGAAAATGGCTGAGAATCAAAATTTGCAAACAAAGTTAGAATCCTTGGTATTACGAGTATGCAGTTATTTGAATACAGAATTTTCTGAAATTAACAGTAAGTCAAATATAAATGTTACTGAGGAAGCAGTATACTCTGATAGCAGGAATAGGACGATTCAAGAGGTAGAAATTGTTCCTAATCATGACGATTGTGGCTTCTCAATCATTTCAGTAGATGAGAATAATGAATTTTATGTTGAAGATTTGCGGGATGGTCATTGTTTGATTACTAAAAACAATGCTGAATTCATAGTTCACAAGACAGTTTGGCTAGCAGAAACTGGGGGGGGCCACAACATGGCATTATTGGGACTATGTCTGGTTTTATTGGTGGGAAGAAGGTTTTTAAAAAAGCTGAGATTAATGAATTTCTTAAATATCTTGAAGATGAGGATGATACTATAGTGTCAGTAGAAGATTTATATGCGGAGGAGAGTCGGGAGGTAGGATGTTTTTCCAGTGAACCAATTTTCATATATACATATATACATATACAAACACACACACACACACACACACACACTCACACATACACACACATACACACACACACACACACACACACACACACACACATATATATATATATATATATATATATATATATATATATATATATATATATATATATATTAATAACCACTGAAATTTATGATTTCATCGTAAGATCTTGCTTGAAATTCTGACAACGGTATTGCATAAGTGAATATAGAAGTTGTACAATAGCTAAATAAGGACCGCAGGGGAATGTGTAAGCTTTAGGTCATTCGAGAAAAATAGGTCACGCATACGCCTTTTATATTGGAGGAAGAACATCTTGAACTTTCAACGGAAGTTCTGTTGGATTTTTAATTGAGTATAACAAATATTTAATAAAAGTAATTAACTGATATAGACTGCCTGACAAAAAGTGAAGCGCTCAGTGGGATAGAAGGTAGTGCAGAACCATTTTATGGCTTTACGCCTCGTCGACGTCGAGGTCATTAGAGGCGGGATGGGACTGGGAACAAGGAATGGGAAGGAATTCGGCCATGAAATTTTTGAAGGAAAAATCCCGGCATTCGCCTGGAGTGATTTGGGGAAAGCATGGAGAACCCAAATCTGGATGCCCGGATCCGGATTCGAATCGGCGCGCCTCCCGAATGCAGAACGGTGATTCGTCGCTGAACACAATGCTACACCATTCATGAACAGTCGAGTAAATCACGATTCTGTACTACCTCGGATGAAAATCATCGGCAGTTTGGTGGTGGCCTGGGGAGATGTCTTGGTCTTTCAATGTTTTGGAGAGGCACGGTTGTATTACGCCTGGCGTTGGTGTGGGGAGCCGTCGGGTATGACTTCAGGTCATGGCTGATAAGTGATTGATGGATCTCTGACAACACAATGGTGTGAAACGTGGGTATGATTGCTTTGGCAGCAGTGCGACTAGTTCTGGTCATACGGCGCAGAAATTACACAGAATTCCTGAAATAAAAATACAAAAGACGTAGAAGGCTATCGAGAAATACTTTAAAGAACGTTTATTGTAAAATTATTATGCTATTAGTGAAACAGTATACTGATACCAGTTAGATTTCAAAACTATCGAGCCAGCGCTTATGGTATCAGCAAAGTGTTGACTCCGTCACAACTTTCATCATAAGTTCCTGGTGCTAGGGCGCCACACTTACAGGGTGGAAGGGAATGTGCCACGTTGTAGAGCTTTTTAAAGATATTTTGTATTCAACGAACTACTGAGTGCTACACAGATTATTATGCATTAGTATTCATTAATTTTCATATGATTGTTGTGATTTAAGCGTCTCCTATAGAAGTAATGTAAGTAATATCCAGTTTTACAATTTTAAATTGTCAAAGAAACACTTTTTTGTTTTACTCATCAACTAGGAAATCCAACACAAAGAGCAGCAATACTAACAGAATCCTGTATCACCACTTTAAGTAACTAACCGGTTATTAGCTGTCAGTAACATTATCGATCTGTTAATAATTGCGAGCGGGGCGGTGTAACGGTTAGCGTTCTCGCCTCGCATTCGGGAGGACGGCGGTTCGAATCCCCGTCCGGGCATCCAGATTTGGGTTTTCCATGGTTTCCCCAAATCACTCCAGGCAAATGCCGGGATGCTTCCTTCAAAAAGGCCATGGCCGAATTCCTTTCAATTCCTTGCCCCCCCATCCTTTCCCGTCTCTAAAGACCTCGATGTTAAAAAGAGACGTAAAGCAGTTACAATAATAATAATAATAATAATAATAATAATAATAATTGTTTGTGTTGATTCACATCCCAGAGACTGCATTGATGCAGGATCAAAGTGAACATATCAAATCTAATCTGTAAAAACAAAAATCAAGATCCGTTATTAAGAAAAGCTCATGTTTTAACTGTAAAAACTAATGTTACAAACAGCGAATATCAGTAAAAAAGAACGCAAAAAAATAGTTCTTAATAGGTGCTACGACCATTAGCACGGGAAAACGATGGCTTAACAGTCGTGGTATTGAGCCCTGGTTGGTCATAAGAATATTCTATTGATCTACACTCAGCATGCTACAATTTTTTAACCGTAGATTTATCACAAACGAAGCTCCACCAGGACGAACAGCACTGAATATCTCTCCTATTGAGATTAGAAAATAGGCTTGATGACCTCAGTGGAAATTTCGGGGAAAAAATACTGTGAATTGCAAGGTTGATGGTTTGTAGTAGTTTGAGAGAAGAATCCGCTCATTTGTAACAATGTATTTCTGATTTTACTTCATGTATTTTATCCTGTAGCCCTCAAACTTGTCGTAAACACCTGAAGGTAAGCCTTCCCGTTAGCCGAAAGGCACGAATCTCACCAGAATACAACTAAACTTAACAAAACACACACAGCATATTGATGTCTCAGTGAAATCTGCTGGTGCTGCTCTCTAGTCGTAATGCTATCACAATACGTGTGAACATTTCGCAAGTAAAATGTTGACACAGAAATTGTATAGCAAAACATAAACGTTTTCTTAACAGAAAATAAAAATATCCGTAAAGCTCCTTACTGTGGAAAACGCATAGTGTATCGATAGCTGTGTGATATGTAGGGCTGCTATCCAGCGGTTATTATTAATGACGTCAGCGAAGGCTAGCGGCTTGACTCTGAACTGACCCATACGCGTGACCTTGATACTTAATACTTTTATCCTTTAAGGCCAGAATTCCGAAAAATCCCTTTCTTAATTTATGATCTTTGCAAAGCAGAGTCCTTAAAATAATACCTGATTGATTGATTTCGGTTAAGTACGAACAAAGATAAATGACTCTTTAAAAAACACCTTTCAGAAATAATGTATATGATTTTAATTACCTGTTTCGGCAACAGGTAACATAGTCATAACATGTAATTCATGATTTCAGTTAGACATTATGTTTTTAAACTGCAAAAATCCTATCAAAATATCGAAACAGACACGGTGTAACAGCCCTCTTACCTGAACTTTAAATAGAATTGTATTTAATGAAGTATGATTAGGTATGTTTGTTTTGCAATTTCTTGTAAATCAGTGTATATAGACTTTGTTTTATGAAAGGAAATTATTTAAAGGCCATTTAATATGTTTAAGAACCGAATTGTGCAAGAGAATTGCTTAAATTTGTGTAATTCCAAGTATTAACGCAAGTTACGATGTCTACAGGACAATTTTCTAGAGTTTAAAATTATTTCTGTAAATAATTTTGTGTTTAGGTAACTTTAATTTCCATTTCTGACCATTTTGTAATGATGTTAAGTGATTATGTATTAATTCTGATTGTTTTTAATATGTTTAATTGTTTGAGTAATTGTTAATGTTCGAGAAATATCTGGCGGACGCTTTTGAAGAATTCCAGAAATTTCGATAGAGCCTATATAAAGAAATCAGCAGAAGGACAGAGTTAGTTTACAGTTAGTTTTATACAGATTCACTTTGGAACTGCCAAAGATTGCGTCAGTAGTATCACTGGATTGTATCTATGCATGTGAATAATATCGCTGAGAGTTTTCCGAAAATATACAAATCTTAAGCTGAACCTTATTGTGGACTATTTAATTAATTACTATATTAAATAAAACCACCCAAGCCTCTGACAATGGCCTGGCACACATATCAAGTTATAATGTAGATATTAATCTAAACTTATTAAAGTCTTACAGAAATTTTGTTAAAACTGAGCACAGTTTCTCAGCTTTTTAAGGGAGTGAAAAACTAGCATATTTGACTCTTGTTCTGTTGGAACGTGGATTAACGTTTTTGGCTGTCGTGATAATTATGTTCACTTATTGCCAGTTTACATGAACATAGATTTCTTTTTTAATTTTGCAGCATAAATTATGTGATCTGAGTAATACATTGAGCCATTATTTGCCTGACTGCTTCAGCCATGCCTGGCGAACAAATTGGTAACGTTCAGGTGAGGAACTTTCACATATGAGTTGGAATCGGAGGTGCTGCGTTTGATATAGTTGTTGATATTTCCGGGTACGATACGGCGCGCCTGGCAAAGCAAATATTTGACATCGTAAGCGTAACTGGATGTTTCTGCCACATTTGGGTTCAAATATCATGCTACTGATGTTTGTTACTGCCTAAGGTTGGTGTTGTTTTCTGATATATATCTAAATGATTAATTTTTGTATAAATACGCGTGGGCAGTAATTACAGCATTTTAACTTGACTACACAATATTTGGTACAGATGATTTCGGCTTCTCGCATTCCGAATATAATTGACTGACATTACACTACGTGCTACAAGTCAACATTAGTTTATACTTTAGGCAAAAAAGTTTAAAACGTCGTCGCTGAGGAAGTAAGCCAGAGTATTACTGTTGGTAATATACAATAAAATTTTTTGGTGAAGCACAATGTATATTTCAGGTTCAAGAAGCGACTTGGGGCGTCAACTTTTATTTATCAACCGTCTAGATATTTGTGGTATCTTAAATAGTGTTCATCAATTTGAGTAGTATTAATTTTTCTGACTGAACCTTATAATGGCCCTAATTGGGGCGTGTTATATAGACATTTTTAACCTCCACTTTTGGAGACTATTATATTAAGCTAACTAGTAGGTTATATTTGTTTCTGTAAATAATTTAATATTGATCTTGATTTTTTACGGTATAGCTGCGTTCGCTGGTGACAGACTTGTTTTGAGTGCCCGCGTCTTTATATATTTTTAACCTCCACTTTTGGAGGCCATTATATTAATGTAAGTAGTAGGTTATATTTTTTTCAATAAATAATATTAATCCAAGAGGTATGAAACTGTTGTTTATTCTGTCACTTAATGCTCGTGTTGCATATTTAAAAAAGAAAATCTGGACCTCTTTTAAAAAAAGTGAGTCCAGATGTAATCCAAAATTGTAATAACGTATGAGAGCTTTAAAACTGGTCGAAAATTGAGATTAAAAAACAGTTTAAATGGAGTTAATCCTTTATTATTTTGAGGTTGTTTTTAACTCAGTTGCTCTTTGATTTCAAACCATGGATTATTGGAAACGGGAAATGAGTTGGACGTTATGATGGAGTTTGAATGAAATGTGCTTTCAATACCTCCACCTGCAAACAACCTGTATATTCGGAATTAGACTCTCTGAGTGAAATCTAGATCAGGGGTTGAGGATTTGAAACTTTATCTTCTGCAAATCCGGTGTATAAAGTATTAATTTCAGCAGAAGCTCAGCTTTTTATTAGCAGGCTTTAGTAAACAATGGAATACGTTTATTTTGATGTTGACGGAGTTACAATTGCTATCTGTGTGAGTTATGCGTACATGAACCCTCAGTTAATTTCGTAAACAGACTTTGCCTCTGAAGAATCAGAATTTATCGACCCGATCAGAACACGAGCTCACACCTGTACAGGTATATACTTTGTTATTACAGATGTTCTATCTGAAATTAACAACTTGTAAAAGTCTTTCATAGGTTGTCGTACTAATATAAGTGGAGGCGAACTTGCAAACGGGAACGAAACTTGTTAAGTATCTTTAAACAATAAATATTTACGAAATTGAGATTTTTTGTACTTGCATGCAATAATATGTTCGTAGAAATTGTAAAGAAACCTAATCGAGTTCTCACGCGTGCTATGGCTCTCCATTCTCGGTTAAGCTGGTCGAATGTGGTGGCTATCTTTTTCTGAGTCGGCCTTAGAGGGCGTGTGCTGTTAATAGACCCATGCATCAGATACCACACCTCACGTCTACACTTGGGTATCACATTGTTACTCGGCGCTTACCTGTAACATAAGCATTTCATTAGTTATGAAGCCGGAGTTTTCTCAGTCTTCTAGTCGTTAAGCATTGTGACATACTGCCACATATTACCAGCCTACCCCCTGATACCTATTAACTCTATTTAATTATATTTTAATGTTTTCATTAAAGCAAAAGTAACTTATCCGACTTATATTATTATCTTCAGAATTAATAATGAAGAAATGGTGGACTTATTGTTGTTACAGCTTGTGGGAGTCCGGGGAATTTCTTTTGTCTGGCGATACTGCACTCGCTAGTGGTAGATAGTACAGTAAAAAGTAAGAATTGAGTACGCAGTACGTGGCGGTAATGGCGCATTGAGCTGGGGCATACATCTTAGCTAGAGTGAATGGAGAGTTGTAACAATATAATATTTAATTTCAAGGGCTTCAGGCAATAGGAATAATATTTTTGTAAAGATATTCCTGTTTTGATTACTGCAGGGTACAGAATAAATCAAATTTTGTGGATCTACGCATTGCCACTTGGTAGCGATAACACCTTTCCATTGGAACTGAGGCATTTTAAGAGAAACAAGTAAAAAATTGTGTGTGAAGGAGTGAAGGGAATGTAACATAGCGCTTATATGATCGAGACTGATAAGGGCTGTCTGTCCATAGCATCAGGTATTGTTGCGGTATCCGAAAACGTTGGTAATTAAAATCACTTTAGGTATAACGCTGGATTAGGCAGCAGCTGTGTTCAGAGTGGTTATAACCTCAGATTAACGTTCGGTTACCCGCTTTTATAAAGGTGTTTCGCGCGCGTTGTTCACAGTTGGCTCTAATGGCCTTAATGTCGACGAACATCAGAATACTACAAACACTGCAACCACTTAAAATCTCTGTACAGAACACCATTTGAAACATAAGGTTACTGTCCTAGTTTAAATATATTTTATCACAGGTCCAGAGATTTGTTTCTGAGCTTGTAGCAGATTTAACTGTAAGTTTTGCGAGCATTTTGTAGTAGTTCATTTTTTGAAATACCAGATAGCAACAAATTCTGTGTAGATATACTCCTAGATGTCAGAATTTAACACATCTCAATCGTGATCACTCACGATTGGGGTAACTGAAAACACACTCGGTGCCCATGTCGAACTGAAGGACCAGCTCCTATCAGTTACCAAGATAGCAGCCCAAGAGTCAAGTGTTTTACAAATATGTGGCCGGAGAGATATTCCTCGATTTGTCACACTTTTCCTGGCATGACAAATCGCTTACTAGCGATGAAAAGAATTCTTTCCATGTTGACAGCCTTGATATATTTTCTATGTTGTGAATCTGAACATCATTTTGAAAACATACCACCCATGAAATCTCGTTGTAAGTGTTAGATGTGCTGATAGGTGAATGGATCGAGTTTTCTTTTTATTGCATAATACGGAAGGGGAGGGGGGGAAAGCTAATATTGTCTGGAATGGCTGAGCGGATTGGTGACTGAACGGATTGGGATACATAGCAGAGAAGGGGCAGTACGTTGCGATAGCTGATAACTGTTCGATAGACGCTTGTTAATAGTGAGATAACTGTAACCCTCAACACAACGCATGAATGGTGAAAAAGACCCAAAAGACGCTATAATTTTTGTGGTTTCTAATTTCTATGATCATTAATATGGGACAATTATGATTGGCGGACGCAGTTACGTGATTCGCATAGAGCTATCATCGGAAAAAAATATGCATCCAGTATAATGGTTGAGCTTAACGATATACCACTTCCACAATCAGAATGGCAGAATAGAGTGCTTTCAGATGCATGTACTTATTATTTTTATTCAGTCGGCCAGACAATATAAAGGATGGGTAGTAACGTATTAAAATATCACCTCTAGGTCGCCCAGTCGGATTAAGTCTTATACGGCGTTCGCTACGGATTTAGCTGGTTCGAAATCTTGTGCTGGAAGAAATTTGAATCCTTTTGGGTTAGTCCTAGGTCAATTCCTAACATACAAAGATGACTGATTTTTTTGTCGGACTTTAAACTTGGCTGTCCCTTTGGTATCTTTCAACAGAGCTAGCCCGAATAGGCTTGCATCAAGTTTCCCTGTGTCCCTTATTTCATCTTGTAACGAGCCGCGCTGTCGCCACGTTACAAGGTGCATTTTTATTATATATGTAATAATATAAGAGTAATTTACATAAATCTTGGGCGACCACCTAAATAGATTTTTGTTGTAATTTTCTAAAGTAAGCAAGATTCCAAGTGAGGACTGTAATGAAATGATGAACATACAATGTATCTTGGTAAAGCGAATATTCAAGAATTATTGAGCTATGTAGGCTTGAAGCTTATCTTGGTCTTCCCGAATCATGGCGACGGGACGTCGCGGATTTGGGGTTTTGCCAGACCACACACTCTGCTCCCCGGGGATGGGCGGTCAACGACGTCACTCACCTGGTGGGAAAAGCCTGCCGTCCGAAACCCGAATGTTCCCTCGCCCCGGCGAACTTAGCCGAATATGTCCGACCTCTGTTAGATACTCTAGCCAAATCACATATCTGGGATATCACGTGACATTAGGTGCCGACCTGAAGATCCAATCCAATTGAGCGTATAACTTAAAATCCTGGGAAATTTTGTTATATGTGAGCTTCGAGACTACAAATGGGCGGAGCGAGAAGTTTCCTCGTGGACCGAAGAGCGAGGAGCTGGACATTCTGACTTCGATCTTCGAGTCCAAGCTATGCGGTTGACTTGGAAAGTTGGCTTCTCTCGCCAACTGCCGTTGTACGATTTCTGGCTGCCAGCTTGCCTTGCTGGAGCAAGCTTATCACAGCAACACAGCCGGTAATGCGATGATGCGCATTGTCAGACCAGAGATGCCTATAGCCGACTTGTGAGATAATCTCACATATCGTGGGTCCGCTATAGTCACCGCAGACATCAGACATCAGACGCAGGACTACAATGGTAACTTATTACGACCAAGCCATCTGATTGTGCATTCCGTGAAACAGAACCCGTAAGCGACTTTGAGAGAATAGGTCCATGTTCTCACTTTGTAATTGTAAAAACCCCTGAGCTAGCGGCATAATTTGCCAGAACTAGTTATTTTCGAATGATATATTGTTCATTCTGGCGCCCATGATTTTCTTTTTAACTGTAAAGTCACAGTATTATGATACCTTTGTCTGAGGTCGTCATAACTTGTATTTTACTGTTCCAATTGTCATTATTTCTTGTATTTTGATTCTGAGATATATTTAAAAGTAAATATACAGTTGTTTGCTTGCTCATGACGGCTAATTGTAACTCTGAGCGTTGCTTTTAAGATTTTGCCAATTTGTGTTAATGTTAGCGATAAATTCGCTCTGACTTGTAATCGCCAGTGATAAGAAAATAAATGTCATATTGTGACAATTTTTCCTAAATTCCAACTAACGTCGAGATTCTTGCAAAATTAAATAATTTCCACTCCTTCATAAAAATTAAAATAAAAAATCCACAATTATTAATCATAAAGGTATGAAATATAATTGTAACGTAGTTTGCCCCCTAAGGCACCCACCACAATCTCTCATATACATCGCAAGCAACACACAGAGTCATACACGGAAGACGGTAATTCTTACGAACATGGAAAAAGCAGCTTGAAACTATCCTGTTTAACAGTTTACATAGACGTGGCTACAGAGGAGTAGCACCTTCCATAACATCCATCTAAGGACTGAGGCAGATATATATCATGACACTATTAACTGTTATACTACCTGTGAAACGCAAAAGATTAAAAACAAAACAGTACCAATAAAAGGCTGGCCTAGTCATAATTCGTTCTCTATCCATAGATAATGCTGTTCGAGCAACCTAGGTATGAAAGTTAACTTTTTTGATTCTGTAAACAAACAAACCATGAAGAAACGATGTATTTCGTTTAAATCCACATATTATTTATTGGTTTTTATTTATATTCGTTCGATGTAGGTATTTCTGTTATACACTCTGTCCATAGATGTGGCTGTTACACAAACAAAAAATTTAGGCTGCCAATTTATATTTTTTTTAGTGGTTTCATATTATTTTTGTTTAAATTAAAATTTGAAGCCACCAATAAATAAAGATTTAAATTTGGAAGTGTATTGAGCTTTGGAACGAAATGCGTACAACATTACGTCATTACAAAACAGATAATATCAGCGTTATTTAATAACAGTTATATTTAGTTAAACAGATTAGAATAAATGACTTACCAGTTCACTAGATTCAACCAGTAATTATTGACCGTCTTAGAAACTAATACAGTAATAGTGGAGATGAATAATGAAGGAATATTAAATTATAGTTTTCAAGTACATCGGTGTTGAATTTATCGGTATTTATAATTTCATTGTACTGAGGTCGAAAGAATAATCTATGATTTTAAGTGTTTCCTTGTAGAGATATCCAGCCAACTTGCTGGGTGACATAGAAAAGCACTTGAGTAACCGCAGGTGTGGCAATGGCAAACTTTTCACAAAGTTGGGGCAGCTCTTAGAATAATTACGGCCTGACAGCGAACCGCTTACTTCTTGACTGACGTCAGCTGGGGCCTTAAGTAAAGTATGATGAATTGCTTCAAAATGCACTACATATTTGGGTGCACGGCAGTGCTTCCGCCAAGTCGAGTCAACGGCGGCACTGCCTATCCTTTTCTCGAAGCGATTCGGGCCATTTTTGAATATCAATTTCTTCGTTCGTATTCATGCTTCGTGTCTCAAATTTGTGTTATGCATAGATATAAGCAATCTTAGCAAAAATACTAACTTTTATTTCGTTGCTGTTCTTAGTTCTGATGTTATTTGGACGCAAACTTTAGCAATTGTGTCACTCACTCACTGTCTGATGATCATCAAAACTCTAAGGTACTTCCCATAGCCGTAAAAAACTGAAATTTGGTACGCAGATAATATTTTACCACATATACGAGGGTGAGTCAAATGAAAACCTTACATATTTTTAAAAATATTATTTATTGTGCAGAAGTGGTACAAAGCTGTATCACTTTTCAATATAATCTTCCCCACGCTCAATGCAAGTCCTCAGCGCTTACAAAGTGCATAAATTCCTTTAGAAAAAAATTCTTTTGGTAGTCCGCGCAACCACTCATGCACCGCGTGACGTACCACTTCATCAGAACGGAACTTCTTTCTTCCTATTGCTTCTTTGAGTGGTGCAAACATATGGAAATCACTTGGGGCAAGGTCTGGTGAGTATGGTTGATGAGGAAGACACTCAAAATGCAGGTCTGCGATTGTTGCAACTGTTGTACGGGCAATGTGGGACCTTGCATTGTCATGTTGCAAAAGGACACCTGATGACAGCTATCCTATTGCAGGCCGAAGATGATTTTTTAGGAGATCTGTGTATGATGCACTGGTGACAGTGGTCCCTCTAGGCATGTAATGCTCCAAAATGACGCCTTCTTCGTCCCAAAAGAGAATCAGCATAACCTTCCCTGCTGATGGTTCTGTTCGAAACCCTTTGGTTTTGGTGATGAGCAATGGCGCCATTCCTTGTTCGCTCTCTACGTTTCCGGTTGGTGGAAGTGAACCCAGGTTTCGTCCCCAGTAACGATTCTTGCAAGGAAGCCATCACCTTCTCGTTCAAAGCGCCGAAGAAGTTCTTCACAACCATCAACACATCGTTCCCTCATTTCAGGAGTCAGCTGCCGTGGCACCCATCTTGCAGACACTTTGTGAAACTGGAGCACATCATGCACAATGTGGTGTGCTGAACCATGACTAATTTTTAAACATGGTGCAATGTCATTCAGTGTCACTCGGTGGTTTTCCATCACTATGGCTTCAACTGCTGTTCTGTTCTGTGGAGTCACAACTCGTTGTGCCTGACCTGGACGAAGAGCATCATCCATTGAAGTCATACCATTTGCGAACTTCCTACTCCATTCGTAGACTTGCTGCTGTGACAAACCTGCATCACCGTACTGAACCTTTATTCTTCGATGAATTTCAATAGGTTTCACACCTTCACTACTCAAAAACCGAATAACAGAACGCTGTTCTTCTCTGGTGCAAGTATCAAGTGTGGCAGCCATCTTTATAATGATACTGCGACGGTATTTGTGCATCTGCACTATGCTACCACCTACAAGCCATTCTACACGCTGCTTGTAGCACGCTTACCAACTTACAGGATAACGGCGCGAGATTTCGATTTTTTATTACAAATTTAAGGTTTTCATTTGACTCACCTTCGTGTTTTTGATACAGAATGGTTTTTCTCGGTGTCATAGATCGGTTATCTGGAATAATAATAATAAATAAAATATCTGATGACTTGGCCACTAAGCAAGTCGTAATTGTTACTGAATTTGAAGGCATAATATATACTTGTCAAATTCGAAAAAGAGCGTGGGAAATCTTGGCTTTAATGTATTTGTATGTTTGATTAAGCAACACATTTAAGGTATTTATATAGGTTAAATAAAACTTGACGCGCATAATGGCAAAGTACCAGATTTTTTATTCCAGGTTACCGATCTATGAGAAACCATTATGTACCACAAAATGAAGTGAATACACGCTGTAAAGTGTAGACTTGGCTCAGAAGGAGAGCTCATAACTTTTGTCACAACCTGAACACGAAACTTTGTCTATTTTTACAAGAATTGTTTTTGTGGGATTAAAATAGTCAGCGAAAGAATGCCCAATATGGGGTACAACAGAAAGTTACTCCACGGAGGGTGTACTTTTCCGGGTCCTAGACAAACGTGTTACAGGCACCTCTCTTTCTTTTAGTGTATTATTTCTCTACGGAAACGAGAGGTCAGAGATATTGCAGACCGCGTTCTTCACAGCAGCTGCGAATAGTATTTAATATTTGAAACTTTACGACCGTTCTTTCAGTTTGTCTGTTTGGAACGGCTGTTTGAGTTCGCCACCCTGGTGTCTGACGACGGCTGTAAGAGCTTCATATTTGGTTCATTCTGTTCCACACCACTGGGTGGACGGGCACATTTTTACGGCGACGGTGAAAACATTTACGAGGCTCGGCGGCATAAACGTACATTACTGTTGCGTGAAATGGTGTCGGAAAGAGCGGGATGCCGATCGTAAACGAAATTAAAACGCCCAATGGCTGGGGTCGTATTCGGGGCTATCTTAACAGAGGCATTCCCGGAATCATTCAGACGGCATATAACAGTTAAGGTAATGCATCTGTTGTGATGGAAGATCGTGAATGGTATGTCCAGAAGCAATATAGGATTCGAAGAGCAGAGCAATATATGTAGACTGGCTGATACCCGCGACTTCGTACGCGTGGATTAAGAATTTCTTTGCCAGAATTGAATATAGAAAGTTGTTGGTTGCGAAGGATTCGTCCCAAACAACACCGAGTCGGCATAATATGACCGGAAAGCCATTACTATATCATTCTACCATCGAACCTGTCTCTTGAATAGAATCAATTTCCAACATATTTATAAACAGAAAAACAAACGAAGGTGAGGGGACGTGTGTGTGTGTGTGTGGGGGGGGGGGGGTTAACTAAGGGCAGCATTATTTCAACTCTTCTTCTTTCTTCAGCATGAATGTCCAATTCTTGGGTTCTAATAACTTTATGCCCGTAAGGCATGTCAAAAAAGAAGATAAAATAAACTGGTGCCAGAAACATTTAAGCATACACAAAGTAATAGGACAGAGAAAATCGACATCTATACTAAATAATAAGTTTTTTTCTCTAAACGAAATTTATTAATATATTGCGCGATAAGCATAGCTTGAGAAAGCGACGTAACATTACAGACTAACACACACTTCCATCTCTCCGTCACTATTCGATAAGTTCTCAAAATTTCGTGACTACAACTGTTAATCAAACCGAAAAAAAATGTCCTGTTCCCTCTCTACAGATTGTCTTGTTAAATTCCGTCAATATCGGTATAGGCATTTAGTTGTTAAAACGTAACAAAAGACAGAGATTTACTTCCGCATTTATAGTATTATTACTGCAGATCACACACACACTGACTGCGAATCACCCCTTAGGGATCAATATAACGTAAAAAAGTGTACACCTACAGCATTGCAAGACTACCTACGATTTGCCTCGCATTGCACCCCTAACTTCGTAATATCTACAGTTTAACATTCAATCCGAATAACCGACGGCCCAGGCGTGACTCTTACGATCAAAAACAGTTTTTAAAAATCTTAACCTCGACGGAGATTTGAACCGGATTCCACGACCCAAACATTATTAAGCAAGCGCATTAACCACTGAGCTAATTGACCGCTACACGGAAGAACAGTACAGAGACTTCCATATCCAACGCGTGTGTCTATTGCCGTTCGGTAATATTTCGATATTTTAAGAAAACATGTATTATTTATACAAATTATTTTTCAATCAAATGTAGACAGTATATTTCTCCTTGTTTCAAAAGATAGGTATGCAAAGTTTCATCGAGATTGGATGAAAAGATGAATTTGTATGAAGAACAAACTAACAAACAAACCAACAAACAAACAAACATTCATACATACATCGATCTTTATATATATAGATGTTCATAAACCAATACTGCGAGCCAGTCAGGGATAGTAAAACACGTATGTTGGAACCTGCAACCGTAATTTTTTGAAAACCTTAGGGAGTGTCCATAAACTACATAGCTCTATTTTGTCCTCCTTGAACTGCCTGACGTGGCATTTGCCTGTATCCCTCACTTCCCCCCCCCCCACCCGCGTCGCTCGTAGCTTTTTTCCCTATTGACTCAAGAAGACATTTTACACTATTTTCTTTTGTCAAGCTATCTTAAATGACGTGTAGCGATAATCAAATGACGGAAATAAATATCCACATGCTGTTGCGTGTTCTATACCTTATTTTAATCGTGACAAATACACTCCTGGAAATTGAAATAAGAACACCGTGAATTCATTGTCCCAGGAATGGGAAACTTTATATACACATTCCTGGGGTCAGATACAACACATGATCACACAGACAGAACCATAGGCACATAGACACAGGCAACAGAGCATGCACAATGTCGGCACTAGTACCGTGTATATCCTCCTTTCGCAGCAATGCAGGCTGCAATTCTCCCATGGAGACGATCGTAGAGGTGCTGGATGTAGTCCTGTGGAACGGCATGCCAAGCCATTTCTACCTGGCGCCGCAACTGGACCAGCGTTCGTGCTGGACGTGCAGACCGCGTGAGACGACGTTTCATCCAGTTCCAAACAGTCCCCTCCACGATCACCAGAGGTGTACGGCCAGTGTAGGAGATCGCTCCCCACACCATGATGCCGGGTGTTGGCCCTATGTGCCTCGGTCGTATGCAGTCCTGATTGTGGCGCTCACCTGCACGGCGCCAAACACGCATACGACCATCATTGGCACCAAGGCAGAAGCGACTCTCATCACTGAAGACGGAACGTCTCCATTCGTCCCTCCATACACGCCTGTCGCGACACCACTGGAGGCGGGCTGCACGATGTTGGGGCGTGAGCGGAAGACGACCTAACGGTACGCGGGACCGTAGCCCAGCTTCATGGAGACGGTTGCGAATGGTCCTCTCTGATACCCCAGGAGCAACAGTGTCCCTAATTTGCCGGGAAGTGGCGGTGCGGTCCCCTACGGCACTGCGTAGGATGCGACGGTCTTGGCGTGCGTCCGTGCGTCGCTGCTGTCCGGACCCAGGTCGACGGGCACGTGCACTTTCCGCCGACCACTGGCAACAACATCGATGTACTGTATTATTGCATGTAATTGACCATAGATTGTGCAAAGGTCAGGACTTCCTCTCTTTTTCCTGCAAAAAGGTCTTGAAGTAACTTCGATAAGATCAGTTGGACTCATCGCGGAGGAAATACTTCGATTTCTGGCTGCACTTAAGCTTATACGAAACCACAATCATAAGTTATAGAACAATTCCAATTTTATTACTCAATACGTCTATGGTTCGCCACAAAATAGATACGTCGTTCCATTTGCAGATTTCATTACTCAATTCTCTGTACTAGTCTTACCGTACAGTTCGGCTATGATTCAAAACGCACTTGAAACTGTTGCTCTGATCGTGCTGATTTCCCACGTTTACACCAGCTTTCTTATCTCTCTCTCTTTTTCTCTTTCCCCTCTGGCCTGCTCTCTTTCCCACGTGTGGACACCTCCAACAGTGAGATTAACACTGCCGTGCAGTGTTGCCAACACAGCGTTGTTATCAAACTTGACAGAAAAAAATTGATACAAACGTTAAGTGAACATAAAATGGCGCAGATACCCTTTTTATTTTACAAACTGCTGTGTGAATTCAGTCATATCGCTTGGTTGACTGTTTAATATTACTGCTCACCTTGTTTATAAACTTACTGCTGTTGTTTTGGCGGGGTTTCATTTAATATACAGTCCATGGTCTCGCGGATATAACGGGGCATATTTTATTTTGATGCGATGTCGAAAAAATAAGATTTAAAAAAAATACAGTTTCTCTTTGAATGCTATTCAATTGGTTGTCTTTAACATACAACCCATGGTGTCGCAGTTAAAGTAGGGTATGTTTCATTTTGGTGTGATGTCGGAAAGTGGAGAAATTAATAAAGGTAATATTATTTTTCTGTTGAACGCGACTCTCTCAAAAATGACTGGTTGTAATTTGATTGGGTTTCGTCGATCAGGTGAGAAGAGTATGGTATGTTTCATTTTTAGTCACCTTAAAAAATTGTGAAATGTAGCATAAATTTTCGTTGAAAGTGATTCTGGCAAAAACTACTGGCTGGACTTTGGTGGGATTTCGATTCACTTATAGTCCGTGGTCTCTTGGGTAAAATGGGGTATGTTTCAATGTGATGTTACATCGCAAAATAATAAATTTAAGATAATTTTTCGTTGAATTCTATTAACGCAAAAACTGCTGGTCGGATTTCCATGGTGTTTCAATTAATTATAAGCCGGAGTGATGCGGTTAAGGTAGGGAATGTTTCATATTTATGTGATGTCAGAAAATTAAGAAATCTGCCGAATTAGTTTAATATTTGACTAAATGCGATTAACAACAACAACAAAAATACTGGTAGATTACTGATGACGTTTAGATTAATGTTAAGTCCATCGTCCTGCGGGTAAAACAGGCTACGTTGTATTTTGATGTGAGGTCCAGAAAATTTAGGATGATTTTTCTTTGAACGCGTTTTACTTCAAATAATTTAATTTCATTACAATGGAGCACACGCTCCGGTGGCAATTTCCCTACACACCCAACTTCCCCCTATCTTGCACCCACCTACATTTGCCCTCTACAATTTTTAACTTTAAATTCTTTTAACGTTTTCGGTAAGTTGTTCGGACTTTGATCGATTTCGATTAATGTAAAATCTGTGGCGACGCGTTCAAAATAGAGTATGTTTTATTTTGATGTGTTGTCAGAAAACTGAGAAACTTGCCCAATTGTTATTATATTTGGACGACTGCTATTCACAAAAAAGAAATTCTCTGATTTTGATAGAGTTTCAATAAATGGACAGCAAGTGGTCACGCTGTTAACAGGGTACTTTTTTTATTTTGGTGTGGCATGGTAAAGCTAATCAATTTAAGATAATTGTTCCATGAACGCGATTCACACGAACTCTGCTACTACGATTTTTATACGGTTTCGACAAATCCATAGTCTTTCCGTGGATAATATGTTTAATTTTGATTCAACGTCAAAATACTAAGAGATTTAAAATAAATTGATATGATTTTATTGAAGTTCTGACGATTACGCAGCCAGTGTTACCGCGGGTTAAATAGGGCATGTTTAATTTTGATATTACTTGTGAGGTACACAACCTCACCATTTGTAATTTTTTAATATTAGTAATTTTTATTTAATAATTATGATTGTAAATACTAACATTGAGTTTCTAAGATCACAGAATGTCAAAAGACGTATACGAGATCCTTGATGAAAAACAACAGTTGAAAAAAAAGTTTTTGAAGAGAAAATGAAATGAGAGAAGGTAAGGATGGAAAAAGCATAATGGAGAAGCTGTAAAAATCCTGACGGGATTTGAAATGGAAAATATTAGCCTGAGGGCAGAAGATTAGTATAGTGATAAAGTTAGGGAAACGTGAGAGTTATATTAGATAACAGATTGTCATTTGTAAGTGGAAGATAATAAGATAAGTGGAAGACTTTTGTTTCATGTTGAGATTATAATACAGAAAGTGGAGTTGATTCTTAAAGTACATTTGGTATGATTTTTGATAGTAGTTTGATTTATAGCGGCGGTATCTAAGAAAAACCAGCAGTGGACTTAGAGGGTTAAATAAAAATCCAATTTGAACCCTGGAAAATTTAAGGAAAAGTAATATAATGTATTTCCTAATTGTGAAAATAAGAAATGAAGGTAAGATTGTAAGGTAGAACAGAAAAAGAAGTATATTTTCATATCATTTCTAAAAAACAAAGAAACTTACACACTGTAAAGCTGAATTAAAGGGAGTTTTTTTGCTGAGTGTGATTTCGATTAATGTGCACCCAAGTGCAGAATAAGGTATGCTGTATTTTTAAGTGTCGTCAAAAGTCTCAGGGATTAACTAACCTTTCTAAAATTTAGTATCCATTTTAAGATAGTTACTTCTCGCATTCGAAACGTTTCTCGTGATTTTCTGTTATGAGCGATATCGTGTTATTCGGACGAATGACATTTACTTTAATACAGACTCCTCGTTAAAAGAAGTTACTTTCAGTGACTATAGTGCCCGTGGCTCGTCTTGTTCTTTTATCATTTTAGTTTATGAGGATTTTGTAACAGCCCTCAAATCTGAACTTTAAAGAAGTATTTGTAGTCAGCTAAAGTTTGCTTGAATATGATATGGTATGTTTGTTTTGAAATTTCTTGTAAATCAGTGTATATAGACTTTATTTTAAGAAAGGAAATTATTTAAAGGCCATTTAATATGTTTAAGAACCGAATTGTTTAAATGTTTGTAATTCCAAGTATTAATGCAAGTTCAGATGTCTAAAGGACAATTTTCTACGGTTTAAAATGATTTCTGTAAATCATTTTGTGTTTAAGTATCGTTAATTTCCATTTCTGACCGTTTTGTAATTATGTTAAATTATTAAGTATTATTTCTGATTGTTTTTAATATGTTTAATTGTTTGAGTAATTGTTAATGTTCGAGAAATATCTGGCGGAAGCTTTTGATGGGTTGTACGAATTTCGATAGAGCCTGTATAAAGAAATCAGCAGAATGACAGTTAGTTAGTTTATACAGATTCACATTGCAACTACCAAGGACTGCGTTCATAGTATCTCTGAATTGTATCTATGCATGTAAGCAGTATCGTTGACATCGTGTTTGGTGAAAATAATCAGAAGTCTAAACTGAAATACCTTGTGGACTACTTAATTACTGTATTAATCAACTACGAAGAACCTGACAATGGTGTATACAACTTCTAGTTAGTTATTAATTTTCGGCATGTGAAATTACAGGGACGGACTGAAATTAAAAATTGAATGAATGAGCTTGTTGAAATTTTAGTTATATTTACTTACCTTTACTCTTACGCACTGATTCGAAACTTTTCTGTTTTCGATGCCACTTTGTATAGCAGGTGGATGAGAATCTTCAACCCGTCTGAAATATAGGCCCTGTTCCACACGAAGTTAGTGATGTAGTGAAAAAACTATGAAGAAATGAATTTTCTATTCTTTTTAGTAACGAATTATTTGATAATGGCTTTAATTTGCTTATCTACCAGTAAATCATTGGTTCTACAGAATATTAATTTACATATGTTACGCACACGTTATACAGTCAAAGGAAAAAAACTTTGACCGGTGATAATATACAGTATGTGATCCAAGACTGAAAAGTGAAAAAAGTTAACATACGTTGCAGATTTAAATCACGAAATCAGAGCTTGACAATCGATGCCTGCCTTAAAAACCTCAAGAGACATAGAACGATTCTGATTGTTTCGCTTTTAAGGCCCGTTAGTACGTAATGAGCTTGTAGTTCCATCCGAGTATTAAAGACCGGAAAGAATTACTGCATACTATATGTGCCGAGAAAAAAATAACCCTGAGTTTTTATGCTCAAACAATTGCTATTAACATTAAATTTAAAAGTAATAACGTGCGAAATTACGTTTTAAAAATCGCACCATTTAATCGATTTTCATTGCGTTGCTGATATTTTTCAAATCTAAACCGCAAGTTAATAAAGGCTTGGCGTAAACATTGTGATGTTATTTTATTGATTGATTAGCGGAGTTCCCGGCGTTGCCAGGTATAGTTGGCGTAGATTTAACCGTACCCTATTTTTATTCCCGCAAAACATTTGTACAAAGTTTCATAAAACACGCGACAACTTTTTCGGAATTATAGCAAACTTACATTCACCCGCCTCCTACCAAGAAACTGGTGGGCTGAAGTTTATTTGCACGTATACTATCTTCATTCGTCCGAAAAGATTCACGTGTATCAAGCTTCGATAATTTGGTTAAGAAATTTCATTACTACATTACTGAACAACCCTAGATTATGTTAAAAACTCACATTTGATTCAATTGCGAAGTGAATGGATATACTTGTGGCTCGAAACGCCAGATCCTTTAACTCTGCAGATAAAATAACAAAAGTGAATCCGGAATAATATTATCGTAAACAGAAGACTAATGCTGAAGGCCAGAGATATTGTCTAGAGATCGTTCTTAATGAAAATCTCTGTTGTTTTTACGGCTATCCCGAATTAAAGGAAAGAATACTTCAAGCTATGGCTTTTAAAAATTGAATATATCGAATTAAAAGAAAGAATACTTTAAGTTTTGTTTAGTGTGCAAAATAGTTACTACTGTAAGTTATCTTATTGCTTTAATTAAAGGCTATGGTCAGAGACATTGTATTGTGTGTTTAGTGCGGAGTATGCACCATCTAGTGATTCCTCCTGTGGAATTTCTCACCATACGTTCAGACTTTCATTTAATGCTCCTACATTATTTAACGTTGAAACATAAGACATGCCAGACAAGTGAATTAAGATTCTAAGCTTTAAAACGGTGAAAACTCCATCGAAATCTGCGCCGTAGTTTCCGAGTTTTATACGACTAATATTTCCGGTTTTCGTTTTATAGATATAGATGGGAATTTTTCATAAATTCTGCTCTTTAGATATCCCCACAGGAAAAAATCGGATGGAGAGAGGTCTGGTTGTTTTGGGAAGAGTTCACGACCAGCCTCAATAAACTCTTTGGACGTGTGGCAAGTAGCTCAATCTTGCTGCAATGACGCGTTGGAGTCGTAGCCTCAACATTCCAGTAGTTTTGATCAAAAACAGTCAACATTTGTTTGATCAATTGACCCCACGTTTCTTTTGCTAACACTTTAGTATAGTGTGAAACACATTCGTAAATACTTATGATTGAAACTGAACAATATCATATATTTATATAAGTTTACATAGATAATACAAATTTTTAACGTATTTTTGAACCGACTCACAAATTATTTGATTTTCCAGATACGTCTTTTATCATCATGTGTGCGATTGCAGTATTACGACATGTTAACATGTCGGGTAAGGAATATATTTACTATCTGTCTTTTAATGTTACATGTGATCCAAACAATTACAGTGGTTCGTGAACAATTCATAAAAAATATCTGCGCTTTATTCACACTTGCAGAAACGACAAGGACGGATCGTTGATCACAGGAACACACAGGTGCCATGTTACCTGGGAGGTCTGCCAGGCAACAAGACCCAGAGTTCTGGGGGAAATTAGCCAGGAAACACATATCTTGCTAAGCCTGTTTAAGTGCAGGGAAGTCGTGAATGGAAGAAAAGATTAACAGTGGCCAGTGATGGCTACTTCATCACGGCATGGGTATCTTGCAGACGTTTAGGAAAGACAGAAGGGTATCATAGAAATATGGAGGGGGAGCAGCAGCAACGAATGATAGGGTGTGATTGCTGTGTGTGGGGAGGACTGAAAATGGAATAGCAAATAAGATGACGCCATGGGTGGAAAGTGCGCTAAATTCTGCCATCGGCTCTATATTTTTGTTGCAGGAGAAAATGATTGGCCGGCGCCGATCGAGAGGTGGTAATACAAGGCTAGTTGGGAACGGGCCTATGCCGAGAGATTCATTCTCTTTCGTTTCCGACTAGAATCTGTTGGCCGGAGTTTGGACCTCCTGACAGCGGGTAGCTGTTCACCACGACTTCCAGGATGACTTCACATCAGGTGCCACGGGTGACGCGACACCACTTCGTCTGTCACAGCAAGCATCAGTCCAGAGATCACGCAATGGCAATTTGCCGTTGTACCACGCCACTGCTCACCTCTCATATCTAAGAACTCAGTTTTTCGAACGCCTGTGAGATATTTCATATCTTCCACTGAGCTAGACTATTATGAGTTGCTAAGATCTTTTCATGTAAATAATGAGTAATTTCAATCAAGTAGTCATTTGATCAAAAGGGGATAATAAAGTTTATTTAATTTATAAAATCGAAGATTCTTTCGGCGTTGAGAATTAATATAGTCTTCTCGGGTGTACAGCCAAAGGACAATTGTTTCTTTATCTTCTTCCTAAAATGGCATTTAGCCTTGGGCTAATTTTGCCAGAAGCAAAGGGTAGGGATACTATGTTTTAGTTTTATTTTATTACTATCAATTTATATCAAACTTTTTGTTTTTGCGACGTTGATCACTTTTGTGTCTGGAGCTGAAAGATTAGTCATCAGAATATTATATCTGAAATTTTGAGGGATATTCTTATTAGTTCTTTTCTGATTTCATTGTATTCATGTCCTGTGTGTAGTCGATCAGGGTAATCTTTTTCCTGCTTAAATCATTTGTTGCATACCATGGTTTCTTGTTGATCTTATTACTTTTGCCCTATGCCATATTCGTTTGTTATTTTCCCATTTCTCTTTCCATTCGTGCCTTATCAGGTTGGATGCACAGTGTCTGAGATCTGTGTATGGAGTGGCCGTGTCGAATTTTCCAGTGGCCGCTATTTGTAGCATGGTGTTTTCACACGATATTTCGGGGATCGGAATCTATGTCGCTAGAAGATGGCGGCAGCGGTTCCGATCGCCGAAATATTGTGTGAAAACATCGTGCTCACTCAGCTAGTCACCCGAGATCAGAGAATACTATATTAATTTATTTAATTTGATTTATTGAAAGAAATAAAGATGTCAATATTTGTTTGTAAATTCATGTTTTCAGTTATTAGAATGGTAAACCTCCCTTTTCTTATCAAAATAATTTTGTATGTAAAAATCAAGTTACATTTTACTGTCGCCCGAACATTTGGGCTTTGATGATATTAATCGTAATATTCCCTTAGATACCCAAGAAAGTTTTATTTCAGTGTGCACGACAGACCACTAACAGATAACATAATTCACTGAAACAAATGTGACTATTAATAAACAGATATTTAGACATGAAATTTTGACAGTGAAAAAGCATTTAAAATTAAATTTATACACAAAAAATTGAATATTACCCACACTAAAGACTGCTGACCGACAGATGGTACAAATGGCTTCGCACCTGAGCAAGATGTCGGTGCTACTCGGCGAAACACCTTGTTTTCACACCACAGTCCGGCGGTTCAACTGTGAAGACTTCTTTGCAACAACACTTGGGGGAAGTTTACGCCATGAAATTAACATGACACGTATAAAATTAATGTAATATAAAAAGGTTATCTCGAAGGCAGAAGACAAGCAGATCAGTAACAGTACTTAAACAAATCATTCATGGCAATCTAATTTTTCTGAGGATATACAAGTCAGTGCAGCACTGGTACTCCCTGCAGCACACATCTAACCTGAAGATGGCGGCAGAGCCAGCCGCCGAAAGCTCGTTGTTGTCTCTCTTCAACAATATACGGCGGAAAATCCGTGAAGGCTATATTTCATCGATACGCCGTGAAAGCCTTCGTTCTCACACAAGATACAAGTCAATACTTTCTTCCATCCTTAGATTGTTACACATAAATAATTGTGCAGTTTATTTCTTTTCCTTGGCATTTCCACTCTGATTAAAATCTAAAAAAAATGATCAGCAAATCAACTTTTACGTAAGATTTATAGACATTGATGGATTATAGAAAAATAATTGACATTCTAAAGATGTTTTGATTAATGCAATTGTATACACCCTCCCACCAGTGTCAAATTAAATGGGACTACTTCTTTTCAGGCATTTATGTTATCCCTGCAAACAGTTGCTGCAGTCACTAGTAGAAATAAATTTCGAACGAGTTGGAAACACATTTTCTTCCAAAGGAAAGAAGAATAAATACAGACAATGGAACTTGCCTTTTCTGAAACGTTTCAAAGAGTGGGAATTGCGGGAAAGTCGCTACCTCAAACAGTGTAAAAAACTCATCTAACTCCTTGATGAAGCGGCAGTTCCTAGTTTATTCACGCAGCATTGCTCAAAGACATTGCGAGAAATTGAAACGACCTTTAGATTGTGCGACGCCTTATTGGAAGGTTGGACTTGAATCGTCCGGAGGAGAAGAACAAAGCAATAACTCAGAAATGTGTTTGTGTAATGTTAGTTATGAGAGTATTTTAAAAGGCAAATTCTTATAGCTGACGTATTTACGGGAATTCAAGTAACAGCAGGAAGTTTTTGTGTCATAAACAAACGTTTTCGGTACATTTTATAACAGCGCTCATTTTAATTTGTTGCTTCTTTCTTGATTCAAAATTTTATTTAATTATTGAGGCAACAAATCCTAATTTACAGGGTCTGTTCCAAGGTTGCAGGAAAATTTTATTATATAATGTTTGTAGCCTGAGTCAGGTTAACTTGTCTCATGTCACACATTGAAACGAAACTCGATGAAAGCCAATCAGTGAAAATTTACATCTTATTTTCTGTATCACATTTTTAATCATAAAAATTGTTATTTGTTATTAGTGCCGATGATTGTAGGAACTAGCTGTAGGAAAAAAAATGGAAAACTACCAGCATTCCAAAAAATGGATATCTCGTAATGCTTACCATTGGGAATTAGTATAGTAGATTGAGCTACCTCGAGTTTGATAAGTGGAAACATAGGTAAAAATCATAGCATCGGGATATCAAGAAGGATAAAGTCAAACATGATTTAAGAAATTGTTAATCTAAGCGGAAATTTGAACGTTGATTCGTCGCTGATGATACCTCGATGAGAAACTATTTAAAAAAATAGTTTTTTAACATTATTTATTAACAATAAATTAACTATTCAATTGCAGAGAAATGGCCTTGAACAACAGTCCTCTTTAAAATTTTCCTCGCTTATACGACACCTGCTGACATTGCGAACAGGAATGGGCAGGTTCAAGGAAAACCAAGTGAGATGGGGTTATACTGATGCTACCAGTATTAAGTGCGAATGTGGTGGAGACCAAACTATGAATCAAATGCTCGAGTGCCGTATGCGCCCATCATCCTGCAATAACGATTATCTGTTTCGAGCAACACAGAGTGCAACTGACGTTGCTAAGTAGTGGGCTAAGTGTGTTGATTTGTATAGTGTATTTAACTGTGTATTTTGATGCTTGTGATTCAAGAATAATAATAATAACTGAGATTTTTTAAACTTCTAAAATTAATAAAGCAACTATTTTTCTTCATTTAACTTAATTTCTTTCAACTAATTCCTAATTTTCTTACAATTTTATGAAAATTTCATAAAAATCTTTAACTCATTCTATCTTCTTATTATATCGCTTCAGGTACACTTGTCTTTGCTTTCCTCTGCAGTTTCCCCTCTACTGTTACAGATTAGCCTATCGGTCAAGCTGTAAAACATTGTAACCATAGTATTGTCTTTCCATTTGTTATATTTTTACACAGTATCCTATTTTCACTTATTATTTCTCGTTTTCAGTTATTGCTTTATCGGTATACATAAGTTTCAAAATCATTCTACTGTTTGTTATTTCTAAAGATTTAATTTTTCACTATTTTCTGATATAGCCCATGTGGAAGCATTGTTTCTATAAACTGTTGTGTTCTTACTCACTGCTAAGTAACAACATTAGTTCTTCTATATTGGGACCTATAACTGTATCCTGAATTTCACATGTTCTGGAAAAAGAAATAAATGTCAATACTACTACAGAACTACTTAGCGATATTTTACAGACGTGTTTATTGCTGTTATTGTCTATAATATGTTTAACAGAAACAATTTGATCTGTTACTTAATGTCCTGCAACCAAGGAAATTAAGTTCATTTCTATCATGTATTGGTGGGATTTTAGTCATTGTTCCTCTTAAGGGGAGACGGTGGCAGCCTTTCACTGAATTGTTGGTAAATCTAAATCTCTCTCATTTCGTGTTAAATCTCATTGAAAATTTGCTCACCTGTGAGTAGGGTACCTATATGCTTTAAATAATTTTTTCAGAATGTTTAATAAAATATTATAGCTGTAAGAGTATTTTGAATTTTTATTACATTATTTTTTTGAGGTACACTTTGTTTTATCGTTTCCAGTCAAAATTATTAAGTTTTCTATATAGAAAATTAATCTACACTAATAAATGTACAATTAAGTGCAGTAACTTTTGATAAATTACGAATTATTTCCTGTGATATTTTGCATTTGCAGTTTTTTTACAGTCAACTTTTCCACATATTATTAACCATATAACTTGTTAAAATGGATTGATTAAAATTTCGTCTCCCTTAAATGTTTCTTACACTTGGAAGAATGGGTGTGCCAAATTTCATAGAAATCCTTGCAGTAGTTTCTGAGAGAAGAAAAATTTAAAGTTGCAGAAAAATCAATTTAAATTTTACAAGAAAACTTTTTCCATCGTCCACCAAACTGACGTTTCCTCCACAAACAGAGCACTTGCAAGAATTCCTAAGGGCTTCTACTACCATTCCAGATACACAATTCTGAAACCTGTGTTTCTGTCATGTTTTGCTTCTTCTGACACAATATCTTTCCCAAGTTTTACTTTGGATGCACTTGAAGACAAGCTAATGTTTACATCTACAAGCCCATACCTAACCTCAACGTCAATTTTTCTCTTTTTTGGAAATATGGGGTATCTTCATTGAATACTTTACCAGGTCTAGGCACTGTAAAACCGTATCAATATATCCAATATTGCACAAGGAATCACACAATAAATCCAATTTCACACAAATTCTACTATAAAGCACAAATATTGTTTACGAAACTTTTTATACAATACTGTTTGGATCATAAAATGGCTCCACAGCCTTCTATATACCACTGCTGTTCTGTATATTAAAAAAATCACTGCCTCTAAAGCTATAAATCCACGTTACACAGTAAAAAGTAAGCAATACATTTGTTTCTCCGTTGGATACCGTAAAAAATGGGAGTGGCACATTACACTGTTTACAGTTTTAATATTTTTATACCATTTGTAGTTCGAATTTCAAAGAAAAAATTTGTGACAATAATCCCAACAATATTTCCTTTTAAATAATTTTTTATTTTTCATGATATCTGCCCCCGTCTCCCTTAACGATATGCAGACGGGCGTTTCTAAACGTAATTGTCCCCTGCGTATAGCGAGTGGCCCGCCGTGCTGTGAACTGGCGCTGGTAGCGGCGCTGGGCAGCAACTCAAACAGCGACCTCCGCGGGAGTATCCGTCTCTATAGCATCCATCCAAACAGCAGGCTCGCCAACTTCATCAACTTAAACGAACTTGCCTCCCAAGGCCTCTCAGATATGTAGTTCCAGGAACAATACGAATGCGGCCTCTAACTTCCAACTGTGCTAGTTTTCTTCTGTGCAAACATTTCAAGCCCCGAACAAAAGTTTCTCAATTCTGTACCACGCTGCCGGTGTTGTGAGGAAATCTACCTCAGACTCCTCCAGAATTTTTATTAAACATTTTTGCTACGCGGTATCCTTGAGGGTGAAAGTAGGAAGAAGATTGTGTCACCAGATAATTTCCACCTTACACGTGTCACCCCATGTCGAGTTCTATTATAACAAAGTTGCTGTGGTTTCACACATTGCTATGAATGCAACGCATGTATCCAGTCTTATCTGAATCTAAACAAAACTGGCGAAATAGCGATTTTTTCTCTGAATTACATACTTGGAGTTTTATAAAATTTCACACTTTTCGTAGGCGTCATTATTGAAAAATTGCACTTACTTTTTTCGGGCTTGCGCTGCGTTTTTTTGCTGATGTCACCAACGTTTCGGCACCTACCTGGAGCCTTCGTCAGGGATTCTGTTTATCTCGCCGTCTGGTGCTTTTTTAATAAACTTGAACACTTAATTCACTGTTTATTTTCACTGGCAAAGATGAATTTGTTTATCTGCCAAAGAATATTTACTATTCCAAAGAGGTTTGTGTATTAGGGAGTGATCTTGTAGTTGTTACAACGTGTTCATTTTCTAACACACACTTCCACATTTGGCTCAACTCATGAGTTTTGTTGCTGTACTTTTCTGGTAACGAGTGATGATTGGAACCAGAAATATTTTGTATTCTCTGATACCTTCAAAATTTGAATGACGATGGAATGTGAAAAACATTTGGATTCCTAAGCTTACTTTTATAACAAAAACTGCAAAATGCATAGCATTTTTGGCGTACCAACCGAATATTGTAAAGAAATAAGAAAGTAGTTACATTTATGGCTTTAAAGCTAGAAGGAAGAGAAAATATGACAACTTAAAACCATGTATATACGGAATTAAATGAAGTCTGATAGGTACAATACCTCCTCCTTTTATCGTTCTGGCCTCGAATGTGGTAGGCTGCGGGCTCAAATCCCCTTGCAGCCATCCAGTTGGGTTATCCATGATTTTTCCTAATCAATCCAGGCGAATGTCGGGAAGGTTCCTTCTGAAGGTCATTGCTGAATTCCTTCCCGTTCCTTGCCCCCAGTTATTTCCCACTTCTAATAACCTAGACGTCGATGAGGCGTAAAGCCATAAGCAAAAAAACTTTTTCGTTATAAAAATAAGGCCCTGAGTTTGTGAAAAATTTAAATTTCTGACGGAAATTTGTCTTCAGTGTCCGCGTAATTTGAAGCTATTTAGTGTTTGCATAGTGGTTTTATCTCCGGTATTTCTGAGACCACAGATACTCTGATAATAATAAAAAACCGAGTGTGGTGGGTGAACGGTTAACATTCTGGCCTCGCATTCGGGGGAACGCGGATTCGAATCCTTGTCCGGGCATACAGATTTGGGTTTTCCATGGCTTCTCCAAATCACTCCAGGTGAATGCCGGGATGCTTCCTTTGAAAAGGCCATGGCCGAATTCCTGCCCGTTTCTTGTCACCAGTCCCATCTCGCCTTAGCCGTCGACGAGGCGTAAATAAATAAATAAAAAAAGTTGATAGAAATATTCACGAGAAGATTTGAACTTATAACCTGAAAATTTTATTATATTGATGAATCAACATTAATATGTATTTTTATGTTTCAAAAATATTTTTTGGAAACAGAAATAGCAATGCTATAAAAACGCTACGTACTGATATTTTGTAATAATATACCAATTGGTGGTTATTATTTGTGACCTAACATATAACCAAAGCATGGTGTGATTTTACTACAGTCTCCTAATTGTTTTGAAATACTAATTCTGCTCGCCAATCATATTTTGGCTTGTTTATATCGCAATTTAAATTTTTATAAGAGTAATTTATTAGATTCCATTCAACAGTCATAAATTATAAATTTCTTAACAATATTACACCCCATATAAGTACAGTATTTGTGCACGTCTATTAATAGAATTGTGGAAGTACTATTGGAATTATTTGGTCACAGCCAAGCTGAATTAAAATATATAATTTTGCTGTTTCTTAGTAAAAAAAGCATTTTTAGTTTCTTAACCATCATCACTATTTATTCATTCAATTCTTTTGCATATTTAGCTTCACCCGTCACAACAGAAAACCTATTTAGGGAGAAAACGGTATTTAGTGCTGTCAGAATTACAGAAAGTCAAATGATAATTACACCAGGGGTAATCTAAATTTTTATAATGAAATCAGAGTTTTTAGAGATTCTTTAAACCGTTTGGAAGTTTCAATTCGATTTCGAAAATATTAGATGAAGTCAAAATTTTTGAAAACAATTTTAAAAAAAAATTCTAAATCGTCAGAGATCCTGAATTTTTTTTTTCGATTGTATTCTTTTAACAAGCAAACTGTGGTCCCTGATGGTTTGATGTCAATAGTTTTTGAAACTGGTTTTAATGAAAGACAAAGGATTATTTTTACGTTTATTAAAGATCGGAGATAGCAAAATAATCAACACCGATAACCAACCACCAGTATGGTCGGTACTGAGTTCCTTTCCAACTTTGAAAAATACTGGTAATAATTTGCATTCACTTAATTATTCAGGTAGTATCTCTCCATTCTCGTGCCATTTCTCAATAAACTAATTGAATCGAGAATTCACGGAACTCTGAGATACTGCTAGGGGAAGTTTGACGTTTTCCCCAAACAAGATCTGATGGCTCACTACTCTGTTATTTCAGGGCACGTAGGCAGTATGTAAATTTGTCATAAAGTTGCTGATGAACCGTCTCTCACAGTTACCCCAGAATGCATCAAATCTCCTTGTATAATACCTCTGATGCAGACTCACTTGAGCAATACTATGCTTTGCTCCTCTTATTAGTATAAACAAGCGTGGGTAAAATATTTTAACACATGAACATGAAGTAATAAGAACGGGAATTTGTATTCATATTCTGAGCTTATATTATTTATTTTCGTCTTTGTATTTATCGCATTTACCATTACAATTTCAAACATTAACAGTCGAAAAAATTATGTTTATTATTAGTGATTTAAAAACAAAATATACATATTTTCAACCGTATTCATTTAAGAACGTTTGATGGATTCATCCTGGTATTCGGGAAACGACGAATTATCTGTGTGGGAATTTCAACCCGTGACCTTACGAATGTAATGGTTTCTGTTTTTCGTTCCACAAAATTTGACTGCCACAGTTTCTAATGTTATACCATTGCAAAACATTTCTCGATTACCATTCTATTTAGAATCATGCCACCGACTGTGGTGGTGTAACGGTTAGCGTTCTGGCCTCGCATTCCGGAGGACGGCGGTTCGAATCCCCGTCCGGGCATCCAGATTTGGGTTTTCCATGGTTTCCCCAAATCACTCCAGGTGAATGTCGGGATGCTTCCTTCAAAAGGCCATGGCCAAATTCCTTCCCATTACTTGCCCCCATCCTTTCCCATCTCTAAAGACCTCGCTGTTAAGAGCCGTTAAGAAGTAAAAAAAAATTAGAATCATGCCATTGCATTTGTAGATTTTTTATAATTATTTAGGCTAATGGCGTTCTTTTTTCTCATTTTTCGGTTTTTAAACTATACTTTTTACAAAAAAAGGGAGTTTAAAAGTGAAATGATATTTCTCTGGTATGTGTCAAATCCTAATTCACTCCCTTGAGACAGGCATCCATTAGTTTTTTTTTTTATGACAGAATAGTACTATTCTAATTTCCAGTGAGAAGTTTATAAAATTTCTTGCAAATATATCAGCTGGTCATTTCAAATTTATTGATTCTCGCTTTTTACTAGCCAACGGTGAGAAAAGAGCTCAGATATTTACTTCGGGTGCAGGTAAACTTCCAAAACTTCTATCCGCGATGGCAGTCAGCGATTTCATCACTTGCTTCTGTCATGTAATGGTGCGTAAATTTTTTTAGTGCATCAGAAGTATTTACAATCGTTTTAATCCACCTGTGAAATAACGGGCAGATATTGGTATCATGTTGCCTGAGATATGACTTCTTTAAATTTCGTTCCTTTCAATATTTTTAGCATTTCACAGGACTCAGAGAGTACGGCAATTATTTTGAATTCATGTTTCAAAGATGTCGTTTAATGTCAGCTACCTGTATTTAAATTCGGTTTACCAGAGAAATAAAATTCTGATTAATACGCAACCGTGCGTGTTGCGTGAGTGAAGCTTTGACCTCGCTTTCGGGAGGACGTGGGTTTGAATCCCCGTCCAGCTATCCTGATGTGGGTTTCCATGGTTTCCCCCACATCACTCCAGGCGAATGCCGGATGATTCCTTCAAAAGGACGTAGAAGAATTCCTTCCAGTTCCTTGACCTCAGTCATTTCCCACTCCTAATGACTTCGACGTCAACAAGGAGTAAATAAATAAGCAAAAAAAGAAAAAAAAAGAAAAAAAGCCGATTAATACGCACTATATCGCTATGTTTATATTTCTGCATTCCTGTTTCTACTACAAGATGGATTATTTAGTTCTTTTCTCCTAACATATTTTTATTGATCATTTAAGATGTAAGTGGCATTCGACAGTTACTTTGGTACAGCATATCACTTCTGTCTCATTTTATTTGTGTGACTATGACCCAAAGTTTGCACGCCAATTTAATCTGTTTTTAAATACCATATTTTCTAATAACCATGCTTGAATTATAATCAATCATTGCTCAATCACCAAACAATACCAAAAACCTGGCCGCTACAACAATGATTCATAATAAAAACCAACAATTTCCCATGTTTCCTACATACTTTTACACAATATGAAAGTAACTTCCGACTCTTAGATATATGTTTCCAATCACACGCGTTTGAAGATGACGTACGCTGGTTGATGCTTGTTCTATCGCCTTTTGTTTTACCCATGTCAATATACATATTTATATCATTTGCACGGAATAAATATTTATGAAGGTGGATCTTGGTGACCTAATTGAAACATTTGTTTGAAGTTTTTTTACATTGCCGTTCTATAGCCCAAGCTCCGCAGTTCGGGTCTGGCCTCCTGAAGGACGTGGAGCTCGATGCATGATGTGGCCTTTTAGATTGTTGATTCCCAGAAAACCTTCCAAACGACTGTCGGGAATGTAGATTCATGAAGTCTAGTACCAACTTTTTCTCTCGTTTTTTGTCACCGACAATCCCTGTCCTGCTCTAACGACGTCGTTCTAGACTAGTCATAAAGTTGCAACCCTCCTAACCCCAGAAAACAAGAGGTTCAAAGTTGCGAGTGAAAAATTATTCCAGTTATACTTTTACGAGTAGCTTCCTTAACTTGAAAATGATGGGATTACAGTGTTTGTGTTCACCTGACTAAAATATTGCCATGTTTATTTAGTAACAAACTGTGTCATGTAAGATCAGCTCTTATATTAGTTGGTTGTAGAAATACAGATTTTTTCTTCGATTAAGATTGTTTAGGTACATACAATAAAAAAATAAAATCGTAGAAGTAGTCCTACTGCAAAAAATCTTCAATAATTTTGTCAGACGACAGTTATAATAGTATCAGAACTGATCCATTAAGTAAGTAGAAAAAGTTACAGAGAAGAAGATGAATACTTATTTTTCCTTTTTTAATTATTTTAGCTTATCTGTTTGTTAGCTTCAAATTAGTTCTGTTATTACAAATACAACTTACATCATATCGTTTACTTGAATAAAGAGTTCGGGTGATTTTTATTTAACCATTATGTTAGGGGAAATAAGAAGTTTAGCTATTAATCAAAATTAGATAGTTAAAATAAAAAAGTAAACTAAACATTAGTAGATTAAAAACAATCATCGTAAAACTTTCCTCCCTCTTGCGACTCGTCAGCTAAAGAACAATTTCAATAAACTGAAAACAGTTTTAATAATGGTGCGTCGGGCTTGATTTAACCACACTATACGCAACCTCCAGTAAACCAACAATATGTGAGTCTTCAGCAACTAAGTAGCCTCTACACTTTCAGCAACCACATAAGCATGCGAACTTTCAGCTGAGGCTGAGGAATCCCTACTACGTTACCTTATCGACTTGTTTTAACAAGTTTTT
Organism: Vandiemenella viatica; assembly: GCA_031002005.1. NCBI lineage: Eukaryota > Metazoa > Arthropoda > Insecta > Orthoptera > Morabidae > Vandiemenella > Vandiemenella viatica. Next base: position 94,156,170 of record CM061919.1, on the reverse strand, counting down.
CGAACTGGAAAATGACGGCCACGTTTCCCTAACAACATGCTTTCTGACGACTAGTCACTCATATCACCCCCTCTCCCTCCCCACACACAAACTAACATTTCAGCTGAAAAATTCTTTGTGTCTGTTCAAATAGTATTTTTTAGATTGGCTCTAGGTTCCATTCCCTACTTGCAGTGTAAGCACTGTGTTCCGGAATGCAGATACAGAACTCTTCCAGCAACATTGACGCAAATGCTGAGCTAATAGCTCACTCACGTAAGTAGTTTAAACAAAAGATTAGCATGTTTCAATTGTGACTAAACTAACCAAAAAAATTCCACAAGTATTATTTACCACACTACATTCACCTAATTGTTTTCGTCACATCCTTCTTTTGTATTATTGCTCAAATTCTCTAATTAGTTCCTTCCATTAAAATTTCCAAGGTTTATTTAATTTTCTGTGTGTTGTGGCCACAATAATATTTATTCTTCGAACTAATAATAATAAAACACTGTTATAGTATCAAGTGAGGAAATGTATTAGGGGTCTCAGTCATAGTAGCTGTCAAATAGATCAATTGTACTACAGTAGTTTTCAGATTATTTTGACTTATTCTTATAAGATAACTGTATTCTATTCCTCCGTATTATTCGAGGAAACAATTATTTAGAAGACATGTACGATAAAATATCAAACTTATATATCACATATATTCTTTCTGGAAGGTGTTTTTTTTTTTTGTCACAAGTCATTAGGCCCGTTTACACGTACGCGCCAAACTGCCGGTCCGGAACGGCGCTCCGGACTGCCGCGCCGGAGCGTGAGGTTGGACCTTCGCTCCTGGAGCGTGCGACGAAAAATGGTCAACACTCCAGTCGCGTGCGCCAGGACTGCGGGTTGGAGCGTACGCGCCAAAAATGACCGTTATCGCGTGGAGCGTGGACTTTCCGCCGGGTTGGAAAGTTTTGTAGACGGTCCAGCTTGCAACATTCAGTTTTCAGGTCGTTGTTGTTATTGTTAGTTGTGCTTGTGTTTATAAGTGTATTTAAAATATACTCCAAAAGAAATGACATAAGATGAGCAATATGAGCTGCTTTACATTTTTTTTTTTTTTTTTTTTTTTTTTTTTTTTTTTTTTTTTTTGTGCAGAAAGAATTAAATAAACAATGTGTATATGGGCGGAAAGAAGACACGAAACTAGAGATCTATATGGACACATGCCTGTTTAGTGAGAGCAATGGGAAAATAAATGACCCAGATGATTTAAAAAATTGTCTACGAAACGACAATTCCATATATAACAACATTTTAATAATAGTAATATTTAATTAAATTGCAATGGAGCGCACACCCATCTTCTCCCTTTCCTGTACCCACCTACATTTGCCCTCTACAAATTTTAACTTTAAATTCTTTCAACGTTTTTGGTAAATTGTTCATCATTTCCCTTTGTAGCTTATTCTAATACCTGACACCCTTACCTAAAAAGGTGAAGTTAAAGTTAGTATCTCCACAAATATCAAAACAGGACACAGTCATGAGGAAGATCATAACTGCAGAGTAATGTTTGCCTCCTACTCTTCGTTTTTTGGCAACTGAAATATCCCTCCAAGATTTGAAATTGCTTGCATTTATTTTTCTCAGGTCTTTTCGAATTGCCACCGAGTTTCTTGAAACCTTTCAGTGACGAAATCTTTGTTTTCACTTTCACATACGTTTACTATGCTGAATTCTACTAACTAATCATATTTACAATTTTTTAAATTTTTTTTTATATTTGTAGTCATTTGATTTTTTTAACCTTCCACAAACATAGAAAATTCAAGCTATATAAATCCTTCCAAATTATCTCTTGACCACATTTCTCAAGATTGAGATTTTTATCTGTTAAAGCAGGGTAAAGTTAAATAAAGTCACCCAGAAATTCGAACCAACAACGAACTTGCACTGACGCATCAAGACTGCAGACCGACAATGCACGTGTAAACACGAGGCCCTGTTAGACCTGCGCGCCAGATGTGCGCATTCGGAGCGCGCGCCAGGCCTCTCTGACCACCGAGCATTTACACGTAAAGGATTGATCCGCGCGCCTGGAGCGTACGCTCCAAAACCGCCGGAAAAACCGTGCATGTAAACGGGCCTATTACCTTCCTTCATACGTAATTGAAATCTATAAATGGGATATCATTTTTAAGATTAAGGTATCCGCTTTAGTCACATCATATCTTAATAAAGTAATTTTTCTAAATTAGGCCCTTAAAGTGATAAAATGTTATTATTTATAAAAAGAGGTTTTTTGGACCACGGACCATTTACTTCCCTCTATTCCTAACCAAAATCGATAAATGAAGTATCATTTTAAAGATTAAGATTTCGGATTTGGTGACATCATATATAGAAAGGTCCCTGGTTCTAATCCCAGTCTCGGCTGGAATTTTCAAAGGCCCTTAACATGACCTTCATCTCTGGCATAGTTTGCTGTGTAATGCGATGTACGCTAGAACGGTTTCGTGGTTAGGATTCCACGTTAAACTACAGGTCCTCAATACCCGGTAGGATTACCAGGCTATTTTAAGGTGGCTACGACAGGGGTGGGTTGCTCAGACGGTAAAAACCCTTCCATCACGTCATTACGACCACACTAGCCTTCATCTAATAGTTTATAATCGATTAATGTTTCCGCAGACCAAGATTCTTTAAAAATTTCGTACGTTTTTCCTTCAACAAATTTAAATACTGAATTTAAAAAATAAAAAATACGGAATTATTAAAATTATTTACGAAAATATTATATACGATTAGAAATTAGTACTTAAGGATTTCCGTAACTATAAATATGAATCCCATGTTCACCTCCTTGTCAGTACTCTACGTAACGCTGTTGCTTCGCAGGGTCGGGGACGGTGTCAAATCATCATCTGAGCAGAATTTCACTTTAACCAAATGGCAGCAGTTGAAGGAATGCTGACTCTGTAAGTTGAGTGCTCCCTCCGTGTTGTTGGCAGTTAGTTGCGAACGAGGCAAAGTGGCCGAAGCGGCCCTCTCCCCGGGCTCTGTTTGCTAATTTCGAGCGGAGCCACTTGTGCCGTGCAGACTGGCGGCTAAGCAGATTTCGCCCTCGCAGCGAGCCGCGTGACAATGATCTAATTAGCCGGGATTGGAATAAGCAGCGCAATGCGGCACGTGCAGATCCGGAGGAACGTGCGATATTCTCTGCACCTGGAGTCCCGGTGCATACAAGTCGGGGCTGTTAGTGCAGAACAGCTGTGAACTGCGCGCGTGTGAAGCTAAAGGAAAAAATCTAACATGCGTAACAATATAAACATTACGTAGTGTCTCCCGGAAAAGGGAGAAATTCAGATTGTCTTCACTTTTCTAAAGTTAATTTAATACATGATGATTCATAAAGGCATCAGAGTTTTCGGACGATTATTGCGCAGCGTGTATGTGACGGAAGGCGAGATCGAGTGGATATTTGCTAAGGGGGTTCAAATATCTATTCTCTTCTGCCCTATGACTTGCCTAGACTATCTTGTGTTCTTTGTCTTGACATAATCTGTACTTATAAATCGCAAGTTTTGGTAATGTTTTAGCTGTCACGCGGTGACGCCACACTATGACGTCGTGCTATGACGTCACGCTTTTCGTCTTTTCTGTCCAACTAACGACCACGAGATTTTGTAGATTATGCACATTACTTAATAACATTTCTATTTATCTAAGCATCAGCGAATAAACACTGAAAGAAAAGTACGTATTACATTTAAATCGACATAATAGTTATTAGTTGTTTAAGTTTGTTTAATATTCGTTCGTAGTAAAAGTAATCGTCAAAATATTAGGCAATAGATATGTAAGATAAAAGCTTTGATTCTCGATTAGCAATGTTAGCAGCACTTTTGGTTAGATTGTTATTACAACCGGAACTTGACGTTACAGCAGAAGGCATGAGTAAATTAATTTGTTTTTATTGGTTTCCTTTTATTTACATCATTACTTCGTTTGAGTGAAAATAGTTTGCAGTGATCGTGATCTATACAGCCTAGATTACAATTAATTAAAACTAATATTCCGAGGCATGATGTACGTTGTTAAGATTTAATTTAGGTGTCCTTTACTGTCACTATGACATATTCCAGCCACCATTGAATGTAATGATGATATGAATCACGGATAACAAAAAAGAATGACATAAGAACCTGTGAAGTATTGTTTTTCTGGCGTCAAGTTAGCGTAGTATGTGGTCAGGTTGAAATGCAACCTGGGCCATGATGGCAACTTAAACCTTTTGCTACAGCGCAAGGCACGAGGAATTGCATTGAGCTTTATTTTATAACAATTCTTTTTAATTAACCAATTGCTAGGAAATCAATTGCCTAAACCCTGAATTAAAAGTATGTATTTCGTTTAAATTAGCATATTAATTATTAGTAGCTTTTTTATTATTGAAATCATTACTCGGTTTCAATGAAAGAAGTTCAAAATTGATGTGACCTATGCAGCCTAAATCACAATCAAAACTAATAATAATAATAATTCTGTGTGGTCGTTATGACCTGGTGACAGGGTTTCTACTGGCTGCGCATTCCGCCCCTGTCGTATCCACCTTAACCTAGCCCACCAATCCTGCCGGGAACATGGAACCTACAATTTAATGTGAAATCCGAACCATGGAAGCACTTTGGCGTACTTCACATTACACAGCAAGCTATGCCAGAGGTAAAGGTCGGGTTAACTGCCTATGAAAATCTCCACCGAGACAAGGATTAGAGCCGAGGACCTTTCGATTTCCCTGCTGGATACAATTAACAGAGAACGGCAAGGTTGGCGTAACGAATAAGTATCTCGAGGCCCTGACGTTTGTTTGCTGCCGGTGTGCGAAGAAGTGGCACCGAATTATCTATACTGACTCGCTGGTAGATAACTGAGTTGCTTGCTCAGAAATGCACTGGTTACTTAAACTCTGAACTGTCGATGGCAGATTCGATGCCGAACAATTAAATCGCTCTGGCTCAATATCGGCCCGTATCTGTAAAGCGTACCAAAATTTCATTATTCCTTGTGATATGACAGCGTCATCCCCCAATGAATATTAATATATTCATAATTAATATTCAGATGAATTATATTTATTTTATTCAAAAATATAAATTGTGTAGGGCTAATCAATTCGTAGGTAATTATGTTTTAAGCCCGGGAGGCCGAATTTATTATTGTATAATTTTAATTCATTGCAAGATTGCTGTTAGGGAAAATTAAACGGTGAAAATGTTAGAACTCAGTGGCAGTTTTGAACATTCAAATAGTTGGACAATGTTGGACGCTGGAGACAGCTAGACGCTCCGGTGCACAATTGAAACGACCGGTGGAGGGCGGAGAGATGCCGTTAGGGGGCATCCACAAATTACGTGAGGTGTTTTTCCGGATTTCTGGACCGCCCTCCCCCCTGGTGAGGTTTCGTGAGATCTGGCGGACCCCCCCCCCCTGTGGTGAGATCTGGTCCGTGAGAACCCTCCTCCCTAGAAATCGCCCTGGAAACTTTTGTAGAGCTTTTTTTTTTTTTTTAGGTCACAGCCTCACTTTTTGACGCCTAAAATCGATTTTGGCACAAATTGTAGACCTTTTTTTTTTAGCTCTACTATCCAAATTTTTTTCGCAAAATCTCACGTGAGATTTCCGTAGACCCCCCCCTCCCCCATGGTGAGATCTGGTGAGATTTCGCCGGACCCCTCCCCCCCCATATTTCACCTCACGTAATTTATGGATGTCCCCTTAGCTGGCAAGAGCAATGTGCCCCGGCTCGAGGCTGAGGGCGCAAGGTCACAGAAAATGCGCGCAAAACGAACGGCGAATGATAGCAACGCCACGACACACGTGATTGTGGAATACGTCGTTTCACCAATCGTGTATAGCCACAGGGTCTACATTTGTTGATGAAAGGCTTTTTTTCCATGTGCTGGGAGAGGGAAAGCTGACTTCTTCGTGGCGGCAGAAAAGGACGCCATCGAGAGACTTGCTGTCCAGACGAGCTGGAGTAGACAGTACTGTCCGGGTGTGGTCAGACACACTCTACTAACTGTTCGTCCATGGTTGAAGATAGACGCTTTCTGGCTCACACGTTGCCGGAAGCAGAGTGTCTTATCTCGAAGAGGCCATCAACACTGATGCATTAGCGCGGATGGGTTATCCGCGGATCTCCATCTGACTGCGACACGCTGTGTCGCAATTCTTCAAGCAGTTGCAACAACGGTAATGTACCAACGCAAGGTCACTGGTTCCATTGGTTTTTGACGAGGCTTACAAACCCGTAAGCGATCTCTGTGAATAGACTCTCTGCTCTGATCATAAAAATATTTGCTGAGCTAGCTAACATTCCATATTCACCAACATTGAACTTTAAAGCTTCTTGCTCATCATAACGTAATTCAAATGATGTTTTCACTTTAATCGACGCCCCTAGGAATTTTTGTAAAATGTTTAACTGTTAGCCTGCAACGCCACATTATTTTATATTCACTTTGCAAATCTCTGAAATAATTAAATCTAATAATGTTTGCATTTATCCGGCAAATTGTAAGCCCCGAGTATTGCTTGCTTGTTTTGAATATCTTGTGCTTAACGTTAAAATTAAATATACCTGGCAGTGTATAAGCCAGAAGATAAAATAAATTCAATACTTTTGTTTCCCTGTAATTCTTGCAGCATTCAAGATTCTGGTTCACCAAATTAACCAAATTAGCAAATTAATATTAATATTCCTGATAAAAATTTCAATGTAATAGCATCCCCCCCCCCCCCCCAATTACATCCTGTACTAAAATATTGATCTAAATGAGTCCCATTACAGCTATGACAGAGGAAACATAAATGGACGCATCTATATTTAATGATCTCTCCAAGTTTCAGTAAACTTTTTGAAGGCTATAGCCAGCTACAGTGTTGTAGTATACGCGTTTTCTCGTAAAGTATGTGTTAATGTAGTGCACAGTATGGACGACACAAGACGAACACAACATTTAATTCAAAACCACCCATGTTCTCGGACGGACTCAAAACCACAACCCTCGGCACATGATGCCAGCGTTCTAGCGGGTTAGATGCCTAATAACTTTCTGTCGATGAGAACACGTCGCACTATGTCGACGTATCGCTGTGATATTAGTTCCTAAACTAGTGTTCTTCATTTAGAAGTTTCAGAGATCATACGTCACGCCAAACTACTATATAATTTCCTAAGCTCATCCACCCACTCACCCCGATAGCTATTGCCTGGAAAACGATGTCACGTGTCAATCTTCGCTCGCAAAATATCGACCAGAGATACCATTAGAAGAAATTCGTTGTTATGTCCACAATTTAATAGGTAAGCAACTGCTACCAAATTAACTGCTTTTCAGTAACATTTTGCTGATGAAAGCAACTTTAAAAAAAATTACTCATAGTCTATGCTGTAACCATGAATGCCAATTGTCACTCCAGCTTAGGATAAATTTCAATATAATTAAAACTTTCACTAATGTTGTTGCTTGAACAAAGTTTATGCATTACAGTTTATTTTCTTTTTGGGTATTTAACTGACAATTTTCGTTAATGGTCTTCCTTCATATTCGCTGTAAGTGAGTTATTATGTTATTTTAAAACATCAGACCAAATGTGTTACCGAATCAACTACTCTGGCAATTCATTTCTTCGGAGCTGCTTGACTGTTTAATAATATGGAGTGTATTAAGTTATCTGGCCATTACAGATACTATGACCAATGATTACGAGTGTTTTCCGAGTCTCAATAAAAAAAAACGTGATGCTTTCGAAGCAAACAGGATTTTTTAAAATTTTGCAGAGTGAACTTTAAGGTTCAAACACAAGTTTGTATTTAAGCATTTATACGATTCCGCTATCTCCCCTGTTCGTGTTTAATAGCTACCTCTGTTAATGCTTCTGAGTTCTTCAAGCTCAGAGATTTTATTCACTTCGAAACACAGGACAAGTTTATATATTTGGTCAAATCAGGTCAACCTGTCAATCTTTCATCCTAAAAACTGGAACTGTTCTAGACCTGCGACGCAAAAAACTGTCACTGGCTTATACTAGTGTATTAAAAATTATACTTGTGAAATAATGAATTTATTTATTTATTTTTATTACGATTTATAAAGGAACAACAGTAATCGTATCTCCAAGGACAGGAAGTAACTGGTAGATTTAGAGTGGAGAATATAAGAAAAAGCCTAGGATGGCATAAGAATACAGCTGCAGCCTGAATGAAGCTGCAGGAATTATGAAACATTTATTTTGACTGTAAATAGAAAAACCATATGTATTTGGGAACGAATACGCAGAAGGTGTAATTAGTTTGTGATTAAGTATGAGAAGTTGTAAAATAAAAATTGTGTATGATTTAAATAGCAAATTCGCTTAAGAAAATGTAATCAAAGAGTACTTGGAAGTAAAAGAATAGAAATAAGGCAAGATAGTATAAAGATATGATAAGAGGTAGAAACGAGGACTTTGGAAATTGTGACTCGAGAACTCACATCACAGAACAAAACGAGACTACGATGTTCTCGCCCTAGCTGGAAATGCCAAAAAACATTTTAAAGAATAAATAAATTAAAAATAATTATAAGACACCGTCATCGAAGGAAAACTCTAGGTGTTCGCATATAAAAGATGGACGAGTCGTTTCTTTGGGTAAAGCTTAGCTGAGTTGTATCCCAAGCTCAGCTCTGGACAGGTAGGTCACAACGACTTATCACGTCTAATCACGTCTATCGGATTAAGTTGAAAATTGTCTTAGCGGGCAGGCTGGTATTTTCTAAATAATCGTCATTACCCTCTGCCTAGCTGAACCGTTTATTTTAAAACGAATCTCTTCAATCAGTAAATAACAGTTAATGAGCTGATTGAAGGTCTTGTTATGCAACAGCAACTGACTGTTGAATTCATATGTGAAAATAGCGACAAGAGGCATCATTTTTAAAAAAAAAAAATGTAATTACTTTCAGCGCTACGCGTTTCTCTCTCGTGAAGCCAATGTCTCAGTCACACCTTGGGGTCTTCGTTAGAACTACTTTAAACTAATGTATCCACTGTTTACACATAGCGTCAGAGATAGTTTCTCCGGCAAAGATTGTCCCCTGTTCTAGAGAGGTTTCCACTCACTGTGGCGATCTTACTGTATTTGCAGCGCGAGTATACACTTCTACATTGGGGTAAGTCCGTAGCCCCGTCTTTGCTGAAGGTTTTAGCATGTTTATGAATTTCTATGGATTCACTTATTTGGGTTTGAAAAAAAATTCTTTGGTTGTGATATTATTATAGTCATTTCTATTAAATACTGTACGATCCTTCTGCGTTATGCTCCACTAAATTAGGGTGGTTCGTTGGAGTCTTGTGTGACGATAACATTCTTTCAGTCACCGTTAGAATGTTTCGTAATGTTTTTTTGTCTTCACTCGTAATTTTTTTTTTTTTTTTTTTTTTTTTTTTTTTTTTTTTTTTTTTTTTTTTTAAGAAAGAACAAACTAACTTGACATTAATAGAATCTTTCATGCACTTTTAATATTTTATTTTCTCATAAGCAAAACTAAAATATTGTTCTGAATTGCTGTTGAAACAAAAAAGTGAGGTATCTATGTGGTGTCATCATTATTCTGTATTTCATGTATTGCTGTAAAGTAATTACGTCACTGTGATGCTGTTCGGTATCGGATGTAGTGTTAGCTGCTGTGAGTCCTGGTGGGGGAAGAAATTACCATACCAGATCTGGTGGTGCTTGATTCATATTTTTTTTGGTTGTGTACCAATGTTGAGCATTACATCCTCCGGATGGAGTGACGGCTTACGACACTTATTGACTCTGATTCGTCTGTTTGGTGGGGACTAGAAACTCAACGGATTAGTAGGTATCTTTAGGAAGAGTATACCGGAATGGGCTGGCACAAAATGTCACCATTTTCGGCTTTCCTTCATTATTCATGACAAAAGCAACAAACTGGAATGGGCATTTACTTCATCACAGTCATTAAAACTTTTGAATCCTTTCAACGAGAAACCACCACAGTTATATTTCTCCGAGACATAATAACCACCTACGGCTCGCTCTTTGACTTTTAAATGTTGGACGGACCAATTATTCACGTCAGGTATCTGGAATGCAAGGGTTTGCGTTTGACAAAAAAAAAAAAAAAAAAAAAAAAAAAAACAGATAGGCACATATTTACTACACCAGTATATACTAGATTGAAAGATGAGGAATTATGCAGATAAAGAAACCGGGATTATGGCTTCTCTGCATTATGGACGTATCATTACCTTTTGACTGGTGGAATTATCACCCCTGTCTCCTGTGATACACATCTTTGATTAGAAATTACGTTAATTATTCTTTCATTGACAAGACATTCGAATGAACAGTTGATGACAACTACCTATTTGCAGAGACGGAGACATATGCGGTGTATTTTGGCATATAGTTTTATTCCATTAAGAGAAGGAAACATGTCAGTCAGGAGGATACAAAATTTAAATCACTACCTGAATCTGCAAGATATTCAGTACAGATCTACAGGACATGGTAACCAGTTTTTGTAGCATTCTAATTTAGCGAAAAATTCCACTTTTTAAAAGTCCCATTCTGATAAACATTGATATTTGTTCATCCTATAAGAAGTCGTTCTCAGAAAATATTCCAATTAGACCGAAGAGCTACTATCTACTGCTGCAAAGTAGTCAAACAGCACTTCTGTTAATCTGCTTAGGTTCCAAGTAAACCTATATACAAGAGTTATTCGTATAATAGTGTTAGATAGATTACATATACAGACCGAGCGAGGTTTGTGAATGGTTAACGCTCTGGCCTCGCATTCGGGAGGACGCCGGTTCAAATCCCCGTCCGGGAATCCAGATTTTTGTTTTCCATGGTTTCCCCAAATCACTCCAGGTGAATGCTGGGATGCTTCCTTCAAAAAAGGCCATGGCCGAAATCCTTCCAATTCCTTGTCCTAGTCCCATCCCACCTCTAATGACATTGACGTCAACGAGGCGTAAAGCCATTAGTAAAAAAAAGTAGATATACAGTATAGACAATATATATTCTCTATACTAGCATTTGCCCGCTGCTTCACGCGCGCGTGCCTTGGCAGGTGTAGAAATTATTAACCGATTTTATTCTCTTAACGTGGAAAGGCATGAACTGTTAATGTATTCTGAATAGTTTCGTTTGTTTCGGTTAATACGTTAGGTTCGGTTTTCATACTGATGTCAGAGAGTTGTTTTATTCATATTTTAACGTGATGCAATTGATTCAATAGTAGAAAAGGTTCCTGAAAAATTAACAGTAGTAATTCGTGGTTGTAATTATTGTGCGAAGTATAAACATTTATTGTTTAGAAAGGCTTTCACGGTTCAAACAACATTCTTTCTTCTGTGCGCTTTCAGAAGCTATTATGGATTTAGCGTATAGAACCCGGTTATAGGTCAATCGCTTTTCTCGGTGCAGGTTACTTTCATTTGCTCTAGCTATTTCATCTCGTTCTCTTTGACGTTGCAGACGATGTTGTCGGTCTATTTCACTCTCATTTAGCCGATTTCGGCGACATCTTTTAGCTGCAGAAGTTGACCTCGACAGATTAGATCTCTTTCGCAAGGGCATATCATAAACTTTTATACTTACCCAACTCACAGCACTAACAATTAAAACGTTTTCACAGCTGCAATTATCACTATGCGTGAACTTTGGCTGCGAGTATATAAATGAGCATAAACTTGGTTACAATATAGAATATCTGTGGTAGTAATAAATAATATTATTTCTGAAAGCAATATTTAACTCAGCTAAAACATAATATTTTTAAATGCTGATATGGAGGATTCCACGTTAACCATGGTACCGAAAATTTAAATGGATATATAACAGTTGTAACGTTAAGAAAGCTGATATTATAATCATTATGTGTAATTTTTTTTGGCGATTTTATGTGTAAACTTTGCCTGGGATTATATAGTTAGGTATAAGCTTTGTTAAGGATGTATCTGTGGATATAATGAAAAATATTGTTTCCATGATACTTAACTAAAAAAAAGTTTATTTTTAAATGTGGATACCGAGGATTGCAACATAACCGCGGTGCCATAAATATATGTAAATATAGCAGTAATCTACGACTTAATCCTCTTGGAAGTGTGCTGAAATATAAAAATTCTTTACCAATAATCACAGCATCTCAATTTTTCTGATTTATTTATTTTTTGTTGTTTTTTATTTTTTGTTGTTTGGATATTGGTTTTATTTTATGTTGATACACCATCAATTATTCCTGCTTTAAAATAGAAATTTACGTGAATTGGAGCTACTCTTGATTTCAAATCGTCGTATCATTACTGTCATTATTTCAGTCAGATATAATTAATCCAAAAATGTCGAGATGTGATCATGGTACAGTTTATGTAGTAACGTGCATGTAACTGAAACAATTATTTCTGAGTGGCAACATTATCGCAAGTTGTGTATCGCTTGAAATGCAACCTGGACAGTGATGACAGCTGATATGTTTTGTTATAGGCCAAAGGGACGATGCTTTTAGCTATATAATTTACGCGGTGTAGCATTAGGATATAAATTTTTTTTTATTTGAGTTTCTTTCAATATATCCGTATTTTCTATGTAATTATTTGAGTCGCATGTACCTGAATTTTCGGATGCCTAGTTATATTTGCACGTTATAGCCACGAGATATGTTAATCGAATAAAGTACTTCCAAATATGTGCAATTCCGCACAAGTCATTATGAAAGAAGTATGTTTTATTACTTGCTGATATTTATAATAGCTGTTTTTCAGACATCGCTCTTCGAGAAAAAACTGAATTTCGTATTAAGTATTGGCTTATTGTGGCTGTATTGTACAGCGTTCACGTAGCAATTTTGTTCCAGAGACAAACTGTATAACAGTCTACCAGAGACAATACATGTCTTCAATATTAGTAATATAACTTTTTCGTAATTCAACAGACCTGTTACGATTCAAGTAAATGCTGATTATACTTGATTCACGTATTCTTTTTATTTTGAAGTACTGCGGTCCAGAAAAATGAATCGCAGAAGCAAAAAAAAAAAAAGGGAAATCCTAAATTTTGTCAGGTCTCTTTATGAAAGGAGTGACCGTCTGAATGTGTATAATTATCTGTGGTCTACAGTTTCACATTTCTGAAGTTTTTTTTACTGACTTGCTTCTTCCCATGGCACATATTAGTCGTTAGCTACTTCTGCAGATGTTGATCAGCAACATTAGCTTTAAAAATTTGGAAACACCATGCAAATTGATGCGGTAGTTTTTGCGTTATTAGATATCAAGCCTCACTACAAACGCAGCTTGCTTACAGATTTATAATAGTATAGATTTCATACTTATATACATAAGAACTGCATTCCATCAACTATAAAATTCATGAATGCACATAGTTAAACATATATTATTTGTAAAATGGTGTTATAACTTGAAAAGCAAAACGATATGTACATATGAAATTTAATCCAAATTGTTATAGCCGTTTCAAAGATACCAAATGTGTTCAAGAATTCTATGTTTGAAGGTATAAGAAAAACTGCGTTTATTCAATGATGTCACGGTGAGTTTTGGCTGCGTGAAGTTTGATTAAGTTAAACATTTTTCTTGAAAGGTTTCCAGCCATTTTGAAGTTCCTTGCTATAACCAAAGTGAAAACTAACAACAGTAGGCTTACTAGTACCTGAAACTTCTACTAGATGGCGTTAGAGCCTTTTACGAGATTCCAAATGCAAGAATTGCTCGTTTTTTGTAAAATTGCCTTTTACAGAGAAGACACCTATTTATATAACCTTGAAAACAAACGTTATCTAAATATAAAAATTTCTTCCAATTCGTTAGAACCGAGACACCAAATAAAATGTACAAAAATTACTTGTTTAAAGATAAAAACCACAGTCCCTACGATTTTGGTTTGTTCTACAACAACACACAATCTCTGACTTGACTTTCAACGATGATCACTGCTAAATGTCATCCAAAAATAAAACAGCTTACCTACTGGAAGAAAAATATTGACGCAAACATTTATTTCAAACAATTCCCTCACAGCCCTTCCAAGGGATGTGTACTAAGCCATTGTGTCAGTGGCATGACGGCTAGTTCCTTTCCTCTGAGTCCTGCAGTTTAACTTGGAATCCAAACCACGATGCGTCTTGGCGTAGAACATACGAATAAAGCGCAACCCGTAAACATTACTATCAGCTCCGGTATTTGGACCAGGGACACAAAATTCTGAAACCCAATTTACTCAATAGCGAACTGTAACTGGTTTTAAATCTAATGTGGGATGTTAGCTCCCTGCGATCAACCTGGAAAGGCACGGCTTTGCTCCAAAATTGTTGCTTTGTTTTTTCCGTGAACACTTAGCTAATAGCGAGGGTGGCTTGTTATCGCAACAGGAATTACAGAAATGGACTGTTAGACCGGCGCAGCTGAGTGCAGTAAATGGCTAAATGGGAAGCAACAGCGAATTGTCTCGCTTTTCGGTGACGTTAGCGTAAACCGTGAAATTTTCTTTACTGCTCCTCTTTTCAGTTAACAGAGTCGTTTTGCAGGTGATAACTGGGACTGTAACTGTCTGCAGAGGGACATCGGACATTACAACGTTTCTCTACATGAGTAGTGACAATCATTACCACAATCTACAAACGAAAACAACCACAAATTCATTATTGGAACTTCCGTTCTCAACTTACGTTCTAAAGTTCTTACATCAGCACTCATATTGTTCTAAATAGTAACATTTATCTAAAGCGTTTTTTTTTTTTTTGTATCGACCGATCGTGATGGGTGAACGGTTAACGTTCTGACCTCGCATTCGGGAGGACGCCGGTTCGTATCCCCGTCCGAACATCCAGATTTGGGTTTTCCATGGTTTCCCCAAATCACTCCAGGCGAATGCCGGGATGCTTCCTTCAAAAAAAGATCATGGCCGAATTTCTTTCTGTTCCTTGTCCCCAGTCCCATCCCGCCTCTAATGACCTAAGTGGTCGACGAGGCGCAAAACAATAAGTAAATAATAATAATAATAATAATCTGAGATTATCAGAAAGTCGATTGACAAAAAAGATAATAGATTATGTAAGTTCACTTTAAAATCCAACACCTTGGCTGAATGTAATTCGGAAGGATCTTATAAGTGCAAGCATAGGAGCAACAGACATCTTAGAAAGAGACACCTTCAGACACAAAGTAGACAAATGGGAAGTTATAACTGAGCAACCAAAACAAAAAAAATATAGACCAAAGTGATCGGATGAACGCAAACAAGATTTCTCGGAAAGAATGAATGCCTATTGGAACAATAAGAAGAACTCGAATAAAACTTGATTTGGTCATTTGCTTACCGTATTCCATTTATTGGGAGAATTCGCCAATAATAATAATAATAATAATAATAATTTTTGTATCAAATTTTGAACATTATGTAACTTTCTCCTTTTTTTTTTTTAATTTTATTTATTTATGGTCGTTGGCTTGCGCCAATTGACCAGCTGATTAATTACAATATTTTACAGTTTCATTTAGTCTAGACATAGTACAATTTATTTCTATTATAAACATTAATATATCTTTTGATTCGGTATTACCTATAGATAGTAGTAAATTTTATATCCATGATGGCCAATGCGGTGATCAACATCTTTATATATATTGCCGCATGAACGCCAGTGTACCGTCTGCCAGCATGGCGCAGCGGGTAGCGTCACGAATTGCGGTACCGAAGGTCGCCGGTTCAATCCCGCCCACTGACAAAAATTATTTAATTCTGTTTATTATTTCCAGAAGATTCTACATGTTTCCTAAGGTCACTTGTAACTTCTACACATTTCATTTGTTAACTACTCTTGTAATCTCTAGTACGTTCTATCTGTGTATAAATAGAAGAGCATTCTGCCCAAGAGGCAGTCAGTGCTGCGTGTATGTTTGAGTTCTCAATAAACCTGTTCTCAGTTTAAGTGCTGTGTTCATTGACAAGTAACCTTCGAATTCACACCTGCCCCGGTTGCAACGCGACATAGTTTGGTGGAGACGCCGGGTACCCTGTGCAACAGCTGCATCATCGTGGCTCCGATTAGGCAACGTAAAAGTCGCCGCCTACACGGACTGGAACCGGACTACAAAGGATATACTCAGTACGTCCTTCCGACAGTCCGCGTCATTAGGAAACCCATGGCGGCAAGCCAGCTGCACATTCGACACCCATCGGTGTTCTCTGGAGACGCTGGACAGGACCCTAACAAATGGCTAAAAGGGTTCGACCGAGTCGCCAAGTACAACAGGTGGGATCATACCATGTGCTTGGCAAATGTTTATTTCTATCTGGACGGAACCGCCCAGCAGTGGTTCGAGAACAACGAAGATAAACTGAATAACTGGGAAATGTTCCAGACGGAACTTAAGAAAACGTTTGGGGACCACCAGCGACAAATCCGCTCGGCGGAAGAACAACTGAAGAACCGGGCCCAACAACATGGGGAGCCGACGCAATCTTACATACAGGATGTTTTGGCCCTATGCAACGTAGTCAACCCGAATATGACTGAAGCCGACAAAATCACGCACCTAATGAAAGGTATTGCAGAAGACATGTACCAAGCTCTTCTGATAAAAGACGTCGCTACGACGGAAGAGTTCATCAAGTGGTGCCAGCGGATTGAGGAGATGCAACAAAGGAGGGTTGGGCGAAAGAAGTATGACAGACTTCCCAACGTAGTCCCTATGGCAGTTGTGGAAGACCAGCACGACTTTGCGTCTCTCATACGACAAATTGTGAGAGAAGAATTACAACAGTTCATGGCAGCTGGGACTCTTGAACCGAGTGAGCATCAGATCATGGCCATGAATGTAAGCCCAGTGGGTCATGAAGGAGCCGACGCGGCGGAAAAAGAGGTATTTCAGACAATAGCTCCTGTCTGCCGAGCCAATCGCACTCGACGTGAAGAATGGCCTCGCCCTGATATGACGTATGCTGCAGCTGCCAAACGGCAGCCTAGGAACCGGCCGACACGGCCACAACCAAATCCTCCGGCACCTATGACGTCCCGCAGACGAACGGACGTCTGGAGGACAGAAGACAACGCGCCAGTATGTTTCCACTGTGGGCGCCCTGGACATGTCGTACGATACTGCAGAGAGAGAAGACGAGTATTTGACGATTATTTTGCCGCAAGACGTCCGCCATCAGAACAGTTCTACCCCAGGCAGCCACCCGCTGACGAGTTCGGTCGACCTACGGGAAGAAGCCCATCGCCGTACCCTAGACGAGGTCGATCCCCGACGCGCCGCTGCCGTTCATCGTCGCCGGACAGAGCTACCAGCCGCTCCCCTAGCCGCCGCACGCAGGAAAACTAAGCAAGGCGACCATCTACGGAGGTGAGGCCGCCGCAGATGAAAATCCTCCATGGATGACAGTCACTAAGATGTCGGGAAATCTCATCAACGTTATAATCGACGGCCAACCTGTCCGGGCGCTGGTTGATTCAGGAGCTTCTTTCTCCGTATTGTCGGACAATTATCGTCGCACACTAAAGAAGACAATGTTCCGTGATACGGGGGCAACTGTGCTAAAGGTCGCAAATGGAAAGTACGTCCAGCCAGCTGGAGCTTGTGTCGCGAGAATAACCATCAACAACAGGACCCAGCCAGTTGAATTTGTCATTTTAACAGAATGTAGTCATAATGTCATCCTTGGATGGGACTTCCTTAAGGCATCCCAAGCTGTCATTGACTGTGGAACGTCTGAGCTGCAAATTGAAGAAGTCGTTGCGACGGGTACACGTAACACAGAATCTTCTGGGAAGTTATTCGCCGTTGACAACGTGACAATCCCGCCGTTCGCAATGAGAAGAGTCCCAGTCAAAAACACGGACGACCGCAACCTTGAAGTGCTTGTCGATAGTAGAAAGTTTATTAGGCTCACGAAAGAAATCTACATACCAGCGGCTATCATAAGCATTATCGGTGGTCGAGGAGACATTTGGATCACCAACTGTCACGAGCAGTCACAAATTATCCCCAAGGGAATGTGCATAGGGACAGCTGAACCAGTCCAGGAGGGCGAGCTCAACGTCATTAACGAAGATCCATGCTCTGTTACTAGTACCGACAACACGCTGGAGGAAACAACTATGGAACTGCCAATAGGGTCCGGCCTGACCAAGGAACAACACCACCGGGTGTTAGGTATACTACGCCAATTCTCTGGTGTATTCACACCCCAGCAAATAAAAGGTCAGACGAAACGGCCCCACGATAAAGCATCGTATCAATACTGGGGATCATCCGCCCATTAGCCAGCGCTCGTACCGATTGGTCACCAGTCGAAAGGCGAATAATTCGAGAGGAAGTGGAGAAGATGTTGCATAATGACATTATTCAACCTTCGGAGAGTCCTTGGTCATCTCCGGTGGTCCTCGTAAAGAAGAAGGATGGTACGTGGCGATTCTGTGTCGACTATCGCGGCTGAACAAAAATCACAAAGAAAGATGTCTACCCACTGCCGCGCATCGACGACGCCTTAGACTGCTTGAAAGGAGCTACATACTTCTCAACCATGGACATGCAGACAGGCTACTGGCAAATCGAGGTTGACGAAGCTGACAGAGAAAAGACGGCTTTTATTACACCTGATGGCCTCTATGAATTCAAAGTAATGCCATTCGGATTATGCAACGCTCCGGCCACATTCGAACGCATGATGGACAACTTACTTCGACACCTTAAGTGGACGACGTGTCTTTGTTATTTAGATGACATTGTTGTTTTCTCGAAAACATTTGAAGAACATCTGAGTCGCCTGTCAACGGTGCTGAAGTGTGTTCAGACTGCAGGACTCCGCCTCAATCCGAAGAAGTGCCTCTTCGTCGCCAAAGAGATAAAAATCCTGGGGCACCTGGTCAACGGAGATGGCGTCCGCGCTGATCCAGATAAAGTAGGGCAGTCATGGAATTTCCAACTCCTCAGCACATTCGTGATGTGAGAAGCTTTCTTGGGCTGTGCTCATACTTTCCGGCGTTCATAAAAGGATTCTGTAACATGGCACGTCCACTGCAAGAACTTTTGCAGGGAGACGCCAAGTTTTACTGGGATGAAACTAAAGAAAGATCTTTCCAGGCACTTAAGGAGGCTCTAACTTCCGCACCAGTTCTAGCCTTATACGACGAGAATGCAGAAAACTGAACTTCACACTGACGCCAGCGGTTATGGGATCGGTGCAGTGCTTGTGCAAATTCAGGAAGGTGCTGAGAAGGCGATAGCCTATGCATCAAGAGTATTCTCTAAGCCCGAGATAAACTACTCTACAACCGAGAAAGAATGCCTCGCAGTTGTCTGGGCTATCAACAAGTTTCGTCCGTATTTATTCGGCAAACCTTTCACCGTCGTGACAGACCACCATTCTTTATGTTGGCTAACCAGCTTGAAGGATCCATCAGGTCGACTAGCAAGATGGGCACTTAGACTTCAAGAGTACGACGTCACGGTGGTATTCAAAAACGGACGCAAACACAAGGATGCCGACAGCCTTTCAAGAATCCTTTAATAGAACACAACAGCATGAATGGAATTTCAGCCCTCGCTGAATTAGGTGACGTTGCAGCTGAACAGAGGGAAGATTCAGAGTTATTAAGAACCATAGACGCCTTGGAGAAAGGAGAACCGGCCAAAGGAGAGTTTCAATTGATAGATGGGACATTGTATAAGAACAACTACGATCCACTAGGCCCCAAGTGGCTTCTGGTCGTTCCAGCTCATCTCCAGCCAGCTATTCTCAAGTATTTCCACGACGCTCCAATATCCGGTCATCTGGGATTTGTAAAGACCCTGGACCGAATCAGACGCAGGTATTACTGGAAGGGTCTCTACCGATCTGTCAAGCATTATGTGAGTCACTGTAAAGAGTGCCAGCGACGGAAACATGTGCCGCAATTACCTCCAGGTCATCTAGTACCAATTCCACCTGCAGCAGTTCCATTCCACCGAATTGGGATCGACCTTTTGGGGAGGTTCCCGAAGTCGACAACCGGTAACCGATGGATAATAGTCTGCACCGACTACCTCACGCGCTACGCTGTCACCAAACCTGTGCCGACTGCAGAAGCTCCAGAGGTTGCAAAATTTCTAGTAGAAGACATTATTTTGAAGCATGGAGCACCACGTGTGATGATATCCGATCGTGGAAAGGTATTCCAGTCAAGACTAGTATCAGAGGTCATGTCAAGATGCGACGTTGTCCACAGGATGACAACTGCATACCACCCTCAGACAAACGGTCTCACAGAACGCTTCAACAAGACATTAGCCGATATGCTGTCGATGTATGTGGATGTTGAGCAGAAGGATTGGGATACAATACTGCCAGTGGTCACATTTGCTTATAATACAGCAAGGCAAGATACGACAGGCTTCACTCCGTTTTTTCTGCTCCATGGCCGTGAAGCTGAGACCACAATGGATACGCTGTTCCCATTCCAGCCGGACGACACTCAGGATGACTATATAAAACAGCTCATTACCAGGGTCGAAGAAGCAAGACAGCTGGCTCGCATACGAACACTGGCCACCCAGGAGAGGACCGTCAGCGGTATGACGGCAAGCACCGACCTGTTGCGTACAACCCAGGAGATCTCGTATGGATTTTTACCCCTGTCCGGAAGGTTGGGCTATCAGAAAAGTTACTGAAGCGGTACTTTGGTCCGTATCGTGTCATACGCCGCCGGTCAGACGTCACATACGAAGTCGAGGATTATGAGCCGTCTTCGAAACGACGAAAGCGAAGGGACATTGTTCACGTCCTCCGCATGAAGCCTTACTACAATCCTGACGAGCAGCTAGGCACAACCAGCTTCTTGTTCAAGGACTCTGAGGACGGTTTGGATACTGAGGAAGTCGGACAGGAAGATAATAGTACAAACAGGAGGGGCCCTCCAGAACTGCCATACAGAGGACCCACGACAAGATCAAGATCCAGGACACTTCAGCGTGCCCCAAAAGAAATCTAACAGCGGGACGCTGTTTTCCTCAGGAGAGGGAGCAATGCCGCATGAACGCCAGTGTACCGTCTGCCAGCATGGCGCAGCGGGTAGCGTCACGAATTGCGGTACCGAAGGTCGCCGGTTCAATCCCGCCCACTGACAAAAATTATTTAATTCTGTTTATTATTTCCAGAAGATTCTACATGTTTCCTAAGGTCACTTGTAACTTCTACACATTTCATTTGTTAACTACTCTTGTAATCTCTAGTACGTTCTATCTGTGTATAAATAGAAGAGCATTCTGCCCAAGAGGCAGTCAGTGCTGCGTGTATGTTTGAGTTCTCAATAAACCTGTTCTCAGTTTAAGTGCTGTGTTCATTGACAAGTAACCTTCGAATTCACACCTGCCCCGGTTCCAACGCGACAATTATCAATACTCTTCTTCTTTTACTCTTACTAATTTGAATTATAAATTCTTTCAGGGGAATCGTTGAGACGCTTGTCCCGATTTTTTTCCTTCATCTCAGATATCCCAAAAAGGACCCATTAAATCAATTACTTAGAATTTCTGAAATTCGAATCCTAGTACTTTTTTCACATTTTATACAGAATTGTCTGAATACCTTTGCTCTCCTTAGTTCTCTACACGGCATAGATTTTCCTAGGTGCATCACTCAGCTGTCACCGCAACTATAATAATTTTTGTAAAACCGTCTTGGTTTCCTCTTTGCTGCTATTCATTCCTGTTTATCTGTTTCAAGTTTTCCTACTGCCACGCAGTCTCTTAACTCTGTAGTGTTGTCTTCTTAACCACGTCTTCACCTTCTCCCTCTCTATACACTAATCTAGATCTGTACTTTCTTTATTTTTTTTATATTCACTGTATTTTTGTGTAAACTATTGAACAACTGCCAGAATTATCTACCATGAATGAAGGCTGAAACCAAACATCTATGAATAATAATAGAAAAAAAATCCATTTGGCAGTCGTTGGAGATGCCGACAGAAGTTAAAAAACTTAAAACATAAACATCATACGTTCTACACCTCATACTTTTAGCTACAGATATTCTAAATAGCAATAATTCCTTGTGTCGTAATGACCTGCTGACAGGGTTTCTATTGCTGCGCATTGTGCCCCTGTCTTAGCCACCTAACCCGGTAGTGCTACCAGGTAAGGGGACCTGCAGTTTAACGTGGATCAGAACCACGGAAGCCTTCTGGCGTACTTCACATTACACAGCAAGCTGTGTCAGATGTGAAGGTCGGTTTAATGGTCTATGAAAATACCCGCCGAGACAGGGATTCGAACCGGGACCTATAGTTCGCCAGTCACTGAGCCAGCAGAACCCAACAGATATACTGTTAACATTAGCATGTCGGTGAGGCAAACTCTTAAGATTTTACCCATTCAAAAATCGCACCTAAAGTTTTTTACTTCAAAAACAAAAATCTATATTATAATCAAATACAACTCTAAACATACCACTCATCACGGTATTGAAGCTAAGATCCGGAAAGAGAACAATTGGAGTAAGCACCTGAACGCTGAGCTACAGACTACATTGTTTTGAGGTATATATGTGCTAACTACAATCAAAATCGGATAAAAACTGAGGCTTTATATAAACAACGGTGACAAAAATTAAGGTGAAGGGGAATAGGAGGAGTGGGTTAGGTTTTTGTGAATCAAACATCATCAGCTTTTTTTCTATTTGTTTCAAAGAATAGGTATGCAAAATCTCCATGTAAATTGGATAAAAACTGAGTGTTTGTTTAAAGGTTTTGCGAAAAGCCTCCGGTGTGATTTGACGCGCGCAACAGGTGGCTTCTTATGAACTCATTATTTACTCCCGCCCAAATATCGCGTAAGTTTTCACTTAAAAGAACAAAACCTTCCTACTCATTGTCGGCGCATTTACAATCTGAGGATCCTGTTGGCCAGAAGGGATGTTCCTGGAACCGCCTGGAAGAGCGCTGTCGAGCCTTCCTGGAGTGGCGCGCAGAGGCTGTCCTCACACACCAGACACTGCTGACAGCACAGCGGGCGGAGTAGTACTGTTACACGCGACGCTAGGGTGTGCTGCTTTATTTTCGTGGAGTAGAGCAGACACGAATAAATCATCAGATACTAACATCAAGCCACACGATAATCCGTACAATTTGAGAACAAAAACAATTTCAGAGGTTGTTTATAGTTACTGACGGTTTAAACCAGAGGTCCCCAAAGTGGTCGGTATCGACCCTGGGGGTCGATAAGAGTTCTCCAGGGTCGATTAATACACGGCGGTCGAAAGGGGGTAGATAGATAAGAAAGGGGATCAATTAAATTGTATAGGGAAAAAATGGGAATTTTCCAATAAAATTCCAAGATAACTGACTACCCCCGTTATAACTTGAGTTTTACCGAAGCCTGCATCGCTTTAAGGTGCGTTTTCACTTGAGAGTAGTCGCGCGAGAAACTCTCGAGAGTTACTCTTAGGAAGGTGTCCATTTGAGAGTAGATTTTGGCTAGCTCTACTCTCGAGAGCTGTCGGCGGGCTGCTCGCGGGGCAGTTCTCGCAGCAACTCTCCAAACAGTGTCCACCTGAGAGCTGAGTAGCTGACAGTAGTCAAGATGGCGGGGCACTGAGAAAGGTTGCAGCAGCTGTGATTATACTTGCTGTTACTAAAAGAAAAAAAAGCGAATAGAAAAAGTTGCTGGGTGAAGAGTTGGATTGAAAGAGAAGAGTTTTTGGGAGCTGACATTCACTTACACGGGAATTGCATATTGAAGACGCTCAACAGTTCAGGAACTTTGTAGGTTAACTAGTTATGAAGTAGAGTTTATAATAGAATCTGTGGGGCACATAATTTCAAACAGAACAAAAAATGAGGAATTCAATATCAGTACGTGAAAGAGTATTGGTTCCTCTCGATTTTTGCATCAGGTAAGTTCACTTATTATATAATACGTTGCTCTAGATTTTTTTAAAAATATTTTTACATCGTTTTGACATAATTTTTAGGGGATTCGATTCTAGCCTCCAGTATCTTTTCCGAATACCGGTGTGTATTATTGGTAGAATAGTAAAGGAAGTAGCCCCTGCTATTTATGACAGTCTGAAAGGGAAATATTTACAGGTAAAATTACTTGAATAACCATTTCGAAAATATACATTTTATTTGGTAATGATCAGTTAATTGCTTATGAATACGAAAAATTACAATTATATTTACAATTCAGTGCTGTCAAAGTTCTCAGTTATTCCTGAGCAGAATGAGATTCACAAGCTTTTGGCAACGCAGGTGAGGAAAAGACAAAAAATTTTCTGAGGAATTACTGGAGGACAAAGATACATTCATCTTCTCTGCAGCACGAATTATAGCTTTTCTTATTTCATTTTTCAATTTTCATCTTACAAAATCAGATCGCAGACTGCGCAATTCCAACGCAACATATTCTCCAAAATGATCATAATTCATCCCGTACCCTTCGCAGTACTTGCAAAACGCAGCATTTAGCGCGATATCGTCTTTTTCTCTTGACGAATTCTTTTCGTTTGTTTCTTTGGTTAGTTGCAGTTTTTTAGTCATCTCTCGTTTTCGCTGGGATTCTTTGAA
>CM061919.1:94031805-94130544 GCA_031002005.1 Vandiemenella viatica | reverse complement strand
GTTTGGGCAATGGAGGTAGACATTTACAAGATACCATCAAGTAAAATAAAACTAAATTCGAATTCTTTCAAATAATAATAAAAAAATTCATTGCATCTCGCTTTGTGTTTATTAATACCTCTCTGAAATCGGAAAGATTTCTATGACTCACCCTGCAGTTTAAGTTTAGAAGTTTCTCGCAGACAAGTTCATACCATGCCGGATTTTGTAATTGGACTGATATAAAGAAATGTTTCACCGAGGCTTAAGCAGTGCGATATAGCACTGCTACTTGCCATTCGGGAGGACCGGGGTCAAACCTGGTTCGGCCATCCTGTCTAAGGTTTTCCGTGGTTTTCCTGTCACCCTAGACGAATGCTGGGATGGTTCCCTACAAGGCCACGGTCGACCTTCCATCCACCTTCCCTCTCCGTAGAGTAGTAGGCTGAAAAGGACCTCCGTGATCCTCCAGTAGCCCGCTTCCCAGCCTTCAGCTGGGAGGAATGAAATGAAAAAAAAAAAAGAAATGTATGAGGTGTCTTTAGAATCACTTGACTTCTTCATACTTTAATTAAAACAGTAGTTTTTGTTAGTAGACATAGAACTCGTTTGTAACGATAAGAGGAGGCACATACGTGAAACCGAGCGTGGTGTTTGAGAGGTAACGCTCTGACCTTGTATTCGGGAGGATGCGGGTTCGAATCCCCATTCGGGCATCCAGATTAGGATTTTTCATGGTTTCCTCAAATAATAACCCCAGGCGAATGCCGGGATGTTTCTCTTAAAATGCCATGACCGAAATCCTTCCCGTTCCTTGTTCCCAGTATTCTTCCGCCTCTAATGACCTCAACGTCGACGAGGCGTAAAAAATAATAATACGTGAAGCTATATAAATGTAGACATGAATACTGTTCACACATTTTCTGGAAACTGAAATAGCGAATACAAATAATTTTTTTCTTAAGACTGCTATAAAACTGTATTTAAATTAGAACCATTAACAAACTACTTTCGTATGATTTCATCAGTACCTGTGCGTAAATCACTAACACCAGACAATAAAGGGAATACCGTCGCACACATATTAGTATTTCCGGTATTAATCTATGTTCAACTGCCCTCCCTGAGTGTCTATTAGAACGTCTAGCTTTACAATAATGCCATCCTGTTGTTATAAGGTCAGAAGCGTGGTATTATCTGTGTGATTTTTACAGATATTTGAGGAATGAAGTTATTTACAGTTTTTAAAAGCCATTTATACTGTTATATACACTGTTTAGTAGCCATTGCCTCATTAAGATAAGTGTTTAAAAACTCCATCCAAGGTTAAATGGTTTTAGTTCTGACAGATATATTATTCCCCTGGTATTTGAATTACAGCATTTATTTATCACCTGTCTGCGCAAAAAGGCAACATTAATTACCAGTTCATCTCAGAGCACATGAAACGAATGGAAAAATCTGATCCGGTGTTAAAGCTTTCTATGTTTATACAACACGAACTAATTAACTTTTATAAAAGCACAATTTTTTTAATCATAAGTCGTTCGAGTGATTCGATGCATCTCTTCGTCTCCTACGCCAAACACTTCGGAATTGAACCTTCATCATTTATCTGCTCGTATACTCCTATCGCTGTCTTCCTATTAAGTTCATGCTTTCAGCTTTTCCTTCTACAAACAAATCTACCAATCCTGTATGTCGTAAATGTTACTAACCATCCTACTCATTTTTTCTGTGACATTTCTTTCTCTTTTTCTTCACCATTAAGTACTTTACCTGTTGCCTTAAATCTAAATATACTTCTGTAGCATCATAAGCCATCCAGATTTTGTTTTACCTAGGTTTACCGAATTTACTCCAGGCGAAAGCCAGGATGGTTCCTTTAGAAGGCCATGGCAGAATTCCTTTCCGTTCCTTGGTCCCAGTCCTTTCTTCGCCAATAATGACCTCGGAATCCACACACACACTTCTGATTATTAGTACCTATGATGTTTCACGCACGTGAGTGCATGAGACAAATACAATTTATTTTTTAGATCTCTTGAGGAAACTAAAACAAATGGAACCTTGTCTTGAAAGTTGGTGACATCTACATTAGTTCTATGATAAACTTTAAAAGATCTTGTTATGAATAAGTGCATAATTATCTCCATGAGCCATGTCTTGCAATTGGAGATATTATAGTCACATATTATAGCAGATATCAGTGTACTGTACAAATGTGGGTATTTTTAGATGGTGAAAACAATTTATGGAATTTTTAACGAATACGCAGACTGTTCCAATTCATCGCATTTAAAAAACGTTTTATGGAACTCTGTGTAGATGTCTTCTCTTGCTAGTACCGCCACAATTAGTTGTTTTTGCTATTACTAACTGCTTTGATTAAAATGATTTATACAGATTTATTTAGGATACTAGGAGCAGCCACCATATTTCGCTACAGTTTCGGTTGTTATGAAATGTTCATTGTGCTTAAATGATATTAATCTGCTCAACATCAAAGTTTCAAATCACAAATATGAGATAGGAAATAGTAATAGATAACAAACACTTGCATTCGAGATACGAAACCACACTTTTACTGTCGCAGTTTATACAGTACATATTACGCTCGACTACTAACCGAAAATTATGAAATTAATCATCCTCTAAGTAAACACAATAATGTCCCGAAGGTTGCAGGCCCGATCAAGTGAAAGATGCAAGCTTAATTAAGTCTGTGATATCATTTACACAGTGGTTCACTACAACAATCAACGCACTGTAAATGTTCATCTTGCAGTTGATCTGACAGTTTGACAGTCTCGGGATATCCTTACTGTCCGAGAGCGAGGCCTACTGCTTCTATCGGTGTGGAAGACCGTGTGACGTATCCAAATAGTGAGCTGGCAAGTTCCACTGCACTTATATTCACACGACTACACTCTTCAAAATCTTTCCAGCTACTACTGTTCTACACGACTCGCATAGCCGTGTCCGGTTCGATCAGTCGAATCGCTACCTCACTTGTTACCGATACCTATATGGTTAGATCTTAGCAAAATTACGTATTACTACCTGAAATATAAAATGGCTGGCCTAATGTATTGTGTCAACTTGATGTGATAAAATCACAGTAAAACCATAGAGTATTTGTTTAACTATAATTTAGACAACTTTTGGTGAAGGAGTTACGTTGATTTAATTTATAATATTTTAGGTCATTATTTTTTTTTAAAGTTGTTATAATTTTTAAAACGACTTAAAAAAGTTCCCGGCGGTAACATTAAACCGGGATCGTCCGCATGGCAAGCTAGTTGGCCACAGACTTAGCCACTGCTCTATGGTGGTGTAGCGTACAAATCGACCAGTATGTGAACTGCGCGTAACACTTTGGATGCCTATTTCTCGGAATCTTCTGGCTAGTGCGCTTTACTACTTTATCGGGTAGACACCCTTAAGGTATACTACCAGCCTGCGAGGTCTAATCCTAAACTGAATTTCCGAGATCGTAAGTTCCCCTTGTAAGTGTCAATGTTTCATGAAAGTGAGTCACCTGGCCGTTAGTAATTAACCCGCAATTTTCACTGATTTGTTTATAGCATATTTGTAATGAAGAAAACACATATCTCCTGAACAGGAGTGAATCAAGATTTTTGTGGTTCACTAGACGCAATGTATGAATAAAAACTGAAATAGCTAGACTTAACGTTTGATTGATTTTCACTAAAAGCCAGCTTTTCACGGTACGTAGCGATTGAGAGTAGACGTTCCGTATTTTCGACCGATTTCCGCCGTCTGCTGTGAATGAAAACCCAATCGCGGTCGGGACATTTGTGCGGAGGAGCGCAATTACTGGCGGGAATGCGGGCGCGTCCACGTGCTCAGGGCGCTGGGAACGCGCCAAATGGGCGCAATTTGGTGGGCAAGGCGGGGCGGAATGTGACGGGTACGTACTACGTAGCCACCTATCCACCCCAGCGGGGGCTCAACAGACGCGGAACATACTGATCGGCTGGACCATTAAGAGCTCGGTCGTTTAGTCCTACACATCATCACCCACTCCAGATTTATAGTTTTATTTAATTTAATTTCATTTGCGATGGAGCATACACGCTCCGGTGGCAATGTTACTACACCCTCACTCTCCAGTGTCAAGATATTTCGCCACCTATCTACCCTTATCCCTTACAAATTGCAATTTCCCATGAATCCAAGTGCCTGCATCTGATTATCTGTTCCCTATCATGTACAACTCGTAATCCATATACTAATATCCACCCACGCATTACCGCGATTATAAGCCTTGAACAATACAAACACCCACTTTGCCCGCCTTCTGTCATCCAATGACTCCCAACCCAGAGCCTTCACTACTCTGTTACTGATTACACTCTGCGACAATTTCCGCAAATAAGTCTAGCTGCTCTCCTTAGTACCACATCTAATTCCTGAATTTAATATCCATAATGTGGGTCCCACACCACCATATTCAAACAGTGGTCTGACAAAGGTTTTGTAACCCAATTCACTTACTTCTATGCTACATCCCCTCATCACCCTTTCCAATAAGTGAAGGATTTTTAAACCTCTTCCAACTACCCGCCCTAAACGTTCTACCAATTGAGTTCACTGTCAAAAGTTAAACCAAGATATTTATAGTTAAAATCTTCCCTACCCTAGAATCGTAAAAAATCTGTACTTTTTTATTTGTGTATCTAATAAGTTTACTCTTCTTGGCATTTATTTTCATTTCATGTTCAGCTACACAGTTAGATATCCTGTTCATATCCCCTCCCATTTTAATCCTATTGTATAACATGATGTCATTTGTAAGGAAACATAGTCCCTAACATTTTTTATTTCAGTTTCATTATTTCTGTACTTATAAATATTTATTTAAAGGTAAGAAGTTTATTTTTCAAGGTTTCCATTGGTTTTATTAATTTTTGTTGTTTAATTTATCTTCCTTTTGTAAGAGAAAAGATAATATTTAGTATTCGAGCGCATTGAGTAGTGTATTGAAAGAGCATATTTGACAGTTGCATATGAAGAAGGAGTCCAGCAAGAAAAGACAGCAGTATAGAGACGTCGAGATATACTGTGAATGTATTTGATGGATCTGAAATAGAATGTTAGTTGGAAGAACAAGTGTGGGGCAGTAAAGAAAACGTTGAACCATATATGGTGTTGGTGTTGAATAAACTATCATTAATGGAACGATCAGAAAAAGGGTTATTCTGTTTGTGAAACAATGGAATAGAAAAATCTGAGGGAAGTAACTTTTTTGGTTCAAATGAAATAAGTAAAATGTGTTTTTTTTTAATCTGCTGTGTTTAAAAAGTGAACTCATTAACTACACAGTTTAATTTGATTTAAGTAAAGAGATAGTAATTATTTGATTTTACAGAAATAAGTACGCAGCATTTATAATACGAGAGTAAGAAATTGATTCATTGGCTTCTGAGGTAAATATTACCACCCAAAACAAACTAAGAGCAAACCAAATACGGGAAATTATACAAACAAATATGAATATTAATTTACACATTCTGCAAATTATCTAACTTCCGAAATCAACCCAACACTGCAATCATTCATTAGTATAATGAACAGCAATGGTCCCAGTGGTACGCCTATGTTAACTTTTTCCTCTTTTATTACTGCATTTTCCAGCCTAACTCTTTGCTTTCAACCTTTTAAGAATTCCTCCACCCAGCACATCATTTTTTCATTGTCTTGGTTTTTACTTTATCAAATGCTTTAGAGGGATCCAGTATTACACTGTCAACGTTGCCTGTCTGCTGCATTCCATCGGCAACATTTATAGTTAGAGTGTGTTTCGGATAAAGTCAAAGATCTAGGGTAGACCCAATTTTGCCGACAGCTTCCAATAGGTAACTACCTACTTTGCATAGGTCTCCCCTTAAGACTTGTTAACATGGTGAGTGGTAATGTGGGTGGAAACTGTATCCTTTCTATTTGTGATGATAAGTCTCCCCTATGCGCGGAATAAACACCATCTTGCCATACTCACTCCGTACTTTGGTAATAATCAAGTTGGGACATTTCTAGGAACTGAAAATGAGTTTTCATGGACAGTGGTAATGACTGCGTACACTGATGTCATCTATTTCTTGAGTTCGACCACTGTTAAACCTCCTAAGGTAGATTTATATTGAAATTCTATAGCAAAACAATGATTATTAGAGTTTCTTCATTCTATCCTGGTCTATCTCCTATGTATGTTGGAAACAGAATCTTAGAACTATTTCTAAACCTGTCTTGTTAGAATTATATTGTGCCTGTACTGCCTATTTATGTTTGTGATTGAAATACTACCACTAATTTTATTCAATATAATCCTCAACTCACTGCTTAGTAGTTCCAAAGATTGTTTTTATTCGCGGTTAGCAACGATTAATATCTTTTACTTAAATAATGTTTTCTAACATGTATTTCATGCATACAAGAAAAAATCTAGTCAATTACTTTATCAACGAGGCTGTAGAGTGATTTTTTCTCATCGATTGTTGTCAAGACCATAAAACCCCAAATATCTAATCTGTTTAGGTTTGGCGAACGTGACGGTGACAGTAGTAATATTCAAGAGAAAGTCTGAAGTGAAATATACGTTAACATCACAGCCAGAATTCTAACAAAAACAGATATAAGTTATATCAATAAAGGGTTGCACCCCTTGGCTAACGGGTGCAAGTTAGCCATGTTGTAGAAGAATTTTATTGAGAATTGATCATTCAATTAAAAAACGTTCTTGATCTTACGCTGATGTATATGATTTTTTTAAAAAGTCTGTTTTTCAACGTAGTTCTTTGCACTTCCTCCAACGACGTTCAAACGCTTAACCCACCGCATTAAAAGATTTTCAGGGTTGCAAAAAATGGTAACAATAGTAAAATAAAATGGAATGGCAGTACACACTTCGTCATTACCTAACTTGAAATGTATGCTAGGTTTGGATATAGGCGGAAATCTGGGGCGGCAGTTCGGCACGAATGAAAATCGCTTCGATTTTCCAGGTTTTTGCTTCTGGCTTTACACCTGGTCGACGACGAAGTAGTTAGGCTGGCATGAACCGTAAGGAATTTGGCCATGGCATTTTGAAGGAACCAGTCTGGAATTCACCTGTAGTGATTCTGGGAAACCATGGAAAACCCAAATCTGAATGACTGCACAGTGATTCGAACCCACCACGCTCGTGACTGAAAATGGTGACTGGGAGTAATTCTCAGATGAGGAAGCACGTTTCTTGAAAACATTCCTCTTCTTTATTCCTGGATAGCTGCTCCCACTTGCTTCACAAGTTTTACTTACACAGACGGAAAAAAAAATCCCAACACCAAGAAAAAATTATTGTAGAGTAATGAAATTTGGACAATGCATTTGTCAAGTTAACATGTTTAATTGATTAAATTTTCAAGATCACAGGTTAATTTAAGCTCAAGAAAATGCATTTCAAATGTGAAATACTGTTAAATTAATAGCCGGTGTAACCTCCAGAATTTTGAATGCAAGCCTGCAAACGTGAATGCATTGTGTCATACAGGTTTCGAATGTCACTTTGTGGTATGGAGTTCCATGCTTGTTGTACTTGTGCTGTCAATATTGGGACGGTCAGTGCTGGCTGTGGATGATGCTGGAGTTGTCGTCCAATGATATCCCATACGTGTTCAATTGGAGACAGATCTGGTGATCTCGCAGGCCAAGGTAACATGTCGACACTCTGTAGAGCACGTTGCGAGACAACAGCGGTATGAGGGCGAGCGTTATCCTGTTGAAAAACTCCCCCTTGAATGCTGTTCATGAATGGCAGCACTACAGGTTGAATTACCAGACTGACGTACAAATTTGCAGTCAGTGTGTTTGGTATAACCACAAGAGTGCTCCTGCTGTCATAGGAAATTGCTCCCCAGACCATGACTCCAGGTGTAGGTCCAGTGTGTCTAGGCCGCAGACAGTTTGGTTGCAGGCGTTCCCCTGGCCTCCTTCTGACCAACACTCGGCCATCACTGGCACCAAGGCAGAACCTGCTTTCATCAGAAAACACAACAGATCTCCAGTGTTGGTCAGAAGGAGGCCAGGGGAACGCCTGCAACCAAACTGTCTGCGGCCTAGACACACTGGACCTACACCTGGAGTCATGGTCTGGGGAGCAATTTCCTATGACAGCAGGAGCACTCTTGTGGTTATACCAAACACACTGACTGCAAATTTGTACGTCAGTCTGGTAATTCAACCTGTAGTGCTGCCATTCATGAACAGCATTCAAGGGGGAGTTTTTCAACAGGATAACGCTCGCCCTCATACCGCTGTTGTCTCGCAACGTGCTCTACAGAGTGTCGACATGTTACCTTGGCCTGCGAGATCACCAGATCTGTCTCCAATTGAACACGTATGGGATATCATTGGACGACAATTCCAGCATCATCCACAGCCAGCACTGACCGTCCCAGTATTGACAGCACAAGTACAACAAGCATGGAACTCCATACCACAAAGTGACATTCGAAACCTGTATGACACAATGCATTCACGTTTGCAGGCTTGCATTCAAAATTCTGGAGGTTACACCGGCTATTAATTTAACAGTATTTCACATTTGAAATGCATTTTCTTGAGCTTAAATTAACCTGTGATCTTGAAAATTTAATCAATTAAACATGTTAACTTGACAAATGCATTGTCCAAATTTCATTACTCTACAATAATTTTTTCTTGGTGTTGGGATTTTTTTTTCCGTCTGTGTATTTGTTTCGATGTTCCTACACTTTGATTAAACGTTTTTTTGTTTTTGTATGTTTTGTTTTTAGTGACGTTCTTCCATTTCTGGCGGGCTGACCCCTGTGCGTTCTGCCACTTTTGTCGTCGGGGTAACCCTTCTGTCGGATAAGTTTAACCATCCAGGTTTAGGTTTTCCGCGGTTTCCCGAAATGACCCCAGGTGAATTCCGGGTTTTTTCCTTTAACCAAACCCCTTCTTTTATGGGGACAAGGCATTCTGATGCCTATAGCATCCAGTGATGCTGTGGGCTAAGCCCAGGACATCCAGGCATCTCCATTAAAAATTGTACAGGGTGTCCCAGAATTATCTTTACAACTTTGACATTGAATAAATTATGTTTGGAACGAGATATCACAATGCAGTTTTTTGCATTTTGAAGAGTATCTCTCAAAGTTTTGTTTCTGTCTCTAGAACACTTCTTTGGAGCATCCGTTGATCAATTGTCGTAATATCTGCAGAAATCCTCTGCCTGAGATCTGCCAAATTTCTAACCGGGGTTTGATACAGATGACTTTTACATATCCCAAAAGAAAGAAATCCAAGGGGGTTATGTCAGGTGAACGAGGCGGCCAGTCAATTGGACCCCGACCAGGAAATTGTTTATCTAGAAAATTACGGACATTATGAGCCCAATGCGGAGGCGTTGGAAGATGACTGTTGGTTGAAGGACTTCCAGTTGGGGAACAACAAATTTTGTTAGCATATCCAAGTAAACTGTGCCTTTGATTGTCTTCTCAGCAAAGAAGAAGGGGCCAATGATTTGGTTGTGCATAACACAGCACAACACATTAATACACTGGGCTGTCACGCTCTCTCTCTCTCTCTCTAAATGCATGCGGAGGTTCAGAACCCTGAATTTGAATGTCGTGCCTGTTAGGTAACCCTTGTCTCTATAAACCAGAAAACACACTGAGCTTTTTCCTGTGGGGTGTACATTTTTAATAAATGTGATGTAACTACCTACTTCTCACCAAACTGCACCTGAAATGAAACAGAAAAAAACTTTGAGAGATACTCTGTAACATGCAAAAAAACTGCATTGTGATATCTCGTTCCAAACATAATTTATTCAATGTTAAAGTTGTAAAGATAATTCTGGGACACCCTGTATTATCTGTAATTTTATACCCAGCATACCTTCGTAGAGCAAACGTAGTATTCTTCGGAGGGAAAGGACTGGGATGATCCATTGCTGCTTTAATGCTACAAAATCTGCTTGACTGATTTCGAAAACGGCCTTTTGATTAGTTGCCAGACGTTTCAGCATCGAAAGGAATGCCCTCTAATTTTATGCTGGAATGCTTGGTTTAATGAACTGTTAGCTTCATATCTGCAATCACCATTTCGTGCATACTGTCCGCGTTTTCTTGTAGCCCTCCTGCAGGAGGATCGTGTTTGGTGATGGTTCTCTGTATTTAAATTGAGTTAACTGATGGTGAGCAGGGGCTACTGGTATAACGTTATCAATGCCGTACAGAACCTAGTGAGCGAGCGTAAATGCTAGAGCCTGGCATTTGGAAGTTTGCGGATTTAGATTCCCGTCCAGCTATTCAAATCTCGTTTCACCATTTTCGATTTTCGAAAGCAATCCTTAGCCTTGCTCTCAATCCTCTCTCACCTTTAGTGACCTCGACGTTGCCGAGAGATAAAACCCGAATAAAGAATGCAATAAAAAATTAATGCCAGTTGATGACATAACTTAATGACAAAAACATTGTTTTTAAAACATTTTAGATCACACGTTCATCTCATCACCATCATAACATACATACCGTTCGACTGACCATCTAATCGTTGGAAGATATATAACGAGGTTTATAACACACGCTGAACAGTCAAAGTGCTGACTATATATTGTAATAATCTCTTGGTGGTGGCTCTACTTCAAAACTTGTTAGGCGCACTGTATGGCGTCAGCAATTAAAACTGATTGTTTTTATTCTCTATTAACACATTAGCATTGAGCCTCGCACATGACACGTCTCAGGGGTTACAAGAACACTAAAAATGGGTTGACACAAAGAAATGAATTTATTCAAGAAACTAAATGACATCAAATTTGACATATGAATGGTTTTGCTGATGGTTAGCTCAGTTGGCTGTTTCAAACAAGTCTCTAGCTAATCAGGGTAGCTGCTCAGGGGTATTTTCCGGGCCATGATACGTTGAAACCTGCCGCACTGTTAGAATCACTTTACCGTTTACCGTGTCCGCGCACTGCTGTTGACACTGCTGGCGACGGGATGCGCACCTCCGACACTCAGAGGATGGCGGTAGACCCGCCACTCCCTTCCACTCACATCCCCACACAGTACACGAGTGGCCCCTCTTCACTCGCGGCTCGGATCAGCATTCCATGAAATAAAATAAACGGAAATATCCCAGTGGTGTGTCACTATTCTCATAGGCTGGCCCTGTGGTTATTGAAGGCGAAGAATCCTCCGAAAGCTGGGTTGCTTGTCACTAGTCGCCATATTTCTCAAAGCTTTTGTCCCTGCTGGAGGGCTGACACACTGCTTCAATCATACCGGCCACAGCGCAGCTGGATATATCCTTGTAGTGTTTATATATATATATATTAGGTTTGGATGTTTAGTCTATAACTTGTTTCCTGAATTAGTTGCTTATGTAGTATGACGTTCAGGCCATACTCCATGATTATGTAGTCTTCGACTAACTATATTCAGATTATTAATTATAACGGTTCGTTCAGTACAAATTATATTATGTTTATTCAAGTCATAGAGTAATTTATTCATAATAAGCCCGGGCAGCCATAGTATTGTATATAACTTTTGTTAATGCAATATTACTATTGTAAAGGAGCACATAGAATATGTAATAGTGAAATATGCTGGTGGTAAGTGGAAAATTCCGAATGCTTGCGTGGCGGGAGAAAGCCGTTGCTAGGCGACGGGGAGTCGTCTCGAGTATAATAGGGATGACGGGAACGACAAGCAGGTCCCGTTAGCCCGAGACAGGGCATTGTCCTCTCTGCCCAGACGCGAAGGTGTTGAAGGTCGTCGCTGGGTGGAGTACACGCTAATAGAAAATGCCTTGCACATCACGTGAGTTTTTTCGTAAGCTATCCCACCAATAGCGTGTAGTGTCGGGGTTTACACAAGTTATTCCACAGCTTCCTTTTTCCATGTGACCTGATTGCTGGACTGCGAGGGAGGGGTCAGAGCTTTCTTGGTGGCTGGAGGAAACTACATCGACACACTTCGTTGGTCGGAGTTACCTGATGCAGTCGTGGAAGACACGTGGACGAGACAAGTGCTGCCACGCTGGCCGCAGTTATGAGATCGACATCTCACACGGTGTGTTAAGTCCTCCATGGTGCTGTCTTCGTATGGTAATGTGTTCTGACGCCAGGCCAATGTGTCATCGGTTTTAAAGAGGCTTTGATGACCCGCAAACTCATCTTTAATTGTGCAATTGCCCTCTGAGCTAGCTGGTAACTTTTCATTGAACATTGAACTCTGAAAGCTCCTTGTTTGTTGTAACATGATTCAGATAGTGTTAATTTTTTTTAATGGCTCCCTGGGAATATTCATATGTGTAAAGTTCCAACGCCTCATCTGCTTTCGGAACATTTAACAAAAAATAAAATAAAAAAAGATTTTTCTAAGGATATTGGAATTTTAAACAGTATTCCACTACTGACTATAAAAAGTTGTATCAAGATTTGGCAAGGTTGCACCATTTTGGTTTCTAGATATGCCCTTCCTTTGTTGTGTGTTCTGCGAATAGTACCATAAATTGATGATGTGATAAAATGTATTTTTGCCCCGCAGATGAATTATACTAGTACTCCTGTAAGATGTAGAAGTTAAACATATCAGCTTGTGGCATACTTCATAATCCCAGGTATTTCGCAATTATGAAGGTGACCTATAAAATAAGGTTATTTTCTTTTGTGCTTGTACCATCGGATTATCTAAATGTGGACCACAATTCCTGATGCTCTTAATATAACAAAGAATACTGGAATTAGAAGCTTGTTTGCGTCTTTTTACCTTATTATTTATTCACTTTCACCATATAGTTACCGGTAAGAAACATTCAGCCCGTGCCCCCAACGTTGCTAGAGTTATCCCTTCGGAAAAAAGGAGAACTTTATTTGGCATCGAAGTTATTCACTCTGGTGCAACTTCGGGGAATTCTCATTAAATATTAAACACTGCAGCCCGGGCAATATCCACTGCCACGAATAAAGAATAATGCCCGTCGGTCTTGGAGCAGATTGGTCTAGAAACCGGGCCATATTAAACTCTTCGCTTGTGGCCAGGTTTTCATTAAACATCATATTGGGCCTCCCTCGTTACAGCAAGCAACAATATGGACTACATATTTATTAAAAGCAGTCTTCAAGGGTGGCGCCAGGTATGCAAACGTCGAGCTGTGGAAATATTTTCTTTGTGCTTCGTCCTCTAGGAATTATTGAACGCCTTAGTAATTGAAGAACTGAAATCCAATGGAGACGGTATTACCACATAGAGGCCAGGACATCAAGGACGACTCTAAAAACTGTAGAAGATGTAACGTACAAATTAAATCACAAGCAATGCCGAAACATCTAAAGTACTCAAGAATTTAATATCTGTGTCGCTCAGTATATACAAAATATTGAAGGAATGAACATTTAATAAAGATAGTCAAACAGTCTTGTTTATATATTAAGAACTAAAATCGAGAATAAATTAATTAGTTTAAAATCAAGACGAATTGTTTCCACTAGAACTGTTGTCAACTAATGCATTCAAGACACAGCAAATAAACAACGTCTTTCAGTAATTTCTGACTGATTTGTTGTAGAATAACGTAAAGTACTGTTTTTTTTTCAGGTACACTGCCTGCACTGCAGATAACTATGCAGAGAGAGAGAGAGAGAGAGAGAGAGAGAGAGAGAGATCAAGTAACGGTTAAATGCTTCATTAAACCTTAGTAGTTTGTACTTAACAATGCTTGGACCGTAAGGCGAACAGCTCACTAATATGTTATTTATTTATCTACTTAGTCATGGCGTTTCATTGAATGAAAAAAAATTGTGTCACTGATGGTAGCTAAATTTTGAAAGGATAAGGGCGATCATTTATACCTGGACACTTATTGGTCAGAAGTAAGAGTTATTTATGGGAAATATGGCAACAACGACAACTGAGTTTAACCAGTCTTAGACACGAAAGTTGAATGAGGCAAAAGGAAAAAAATATCCATATGTTGATACCAGATGACCCGTGTGAAAATTTCGCGGATACGGTGACTAGTAAGGTTTGTGGTTTCTAATCAAAATACTTACGAAAAACTTTTGAAAAAACTTTTGAACACATAAAACATATGTATGACAAACTGTCACTGACCTTAACGGAGTAAAACTAATCTAAACAAAATACAGACGGAATATCCATATCTCTGTGATACAGACGGAATATCCATATGTCTGTGATATGTGTTACTGCGATCGTAGCCCGTGAGAAAATTTCGTTGGTAAAATGTTTACATAAGAACTGTTAAAAAAAAAAAAAAAAACAGAAATGTTTCTATAGCAGAAAAAAATCGATAAGCTACTTATTATACAAAAAACAGATAGTTTATCAAAATCTCTGTGATATATGGTGCTGCTCTCTAGCGGATTGGATCTGTACTGTTTAATATGCACGACTTTCACAGTTAGTAAGTATTTTGTCCTTCAAGTGTTAAATTCTGAAAAATTCCTTTCTTAAAATATGATATGACCAAAGCGAAGATTTTAATCTCTAAAATCATGTCTCAATTCTCGATTTCAGTTGGATGTCAAGGAAAATAAAAAAAATTAAATATTGCGTTATGGAAATGAGGATATTTTTGTCCTTTAAGGGTCAAATTCTGAAAAATTACTTTCTTAAAATCTGATGTTACCAAACCGGAGACCTTAATTTTTAAGAAATGACACCATATTTATCTATTTCCGTTAGATATCAAGTGAGACATAAAAAAGGGCATAGAACTATTGATAGTTTTTCCCTTTAAGGGTCGAATTCTAAAAAAAAAAATCTGTATAAAGATAGGATGACACCAAAGCGGAGACCTTACTCTATATAATGCTACTTCATTTATCGATTTAGTTTAGGTACCCAGAGATATAATGGCTTGTGATTAAAAAAAACGCATTTTAGAAATACTGAGATTTTTGCCCTTTAAGGATCGAATTTGGAAAAATTAGTTTCTTAAAATATGATGTAATCAAAGCGGATACCTTAAGCTTTAAACTGATACCACATTTACCAATTTTGGTTAAGGATCAAGGGAGATAATGGCTTGTGGCAAACAAACCCCTTATAGAAATAATATATATGATTTACTGTATGTTATTCAGATTTTGTTTATAAGAATCAGTAAATTAAAGATTTTTTTTACAGTAATTCATTTTTTAATTTGGATAATCAACTAAGCATATATAGATATATATATTTACAGTAACAAAAGAAGCTTCAAATATGCTTAATTGATTAGCCAA
The DNA here is from genome assembly GCA_031002005.1 of Vandiemenella viatica. NCBI lineage: Eukaryota > Metazoa > Arthropoda > Insecta > Orthoptera > Morabidae > Vandiemenella > Vandiemenella viatica. Next base: position 94,115,279 of record CM061919.1, on the reverse strand, counting down.
ATTAAAAAATAGAATTACTGTAAAAAAAATAATTCTTTATTTATATATTTATATAACACTGGAAGGAAAGAACTGCCATGAAGCAATATTTATACGGACAGGACAAATAAAATACACCCAACACTCACCAAAGCTGAATCGAGGAGGGCAGAAGAAACACAAAACAACACAAAAACACAGAAAAAATAATATTTCGGGTAAACACCCTTGCGCAAGCTCAGCCATGTATTTCTGCTAACTCGAAAAAGGGTGTTACCCGAAATATTGTTTTTTCTGTGTTGTTTTGTGTTGCTGCTGCCCTCCTCCCTTCAGCTTTGGTGAGTGTTGGGTGTATTTTATCTGTCCTGTCCATATATATATATATACATTTGAACCATTTGGAAAGGGTGGTGAAGAAAAATGCGGAACTGAGAGAATCCTCATATACTTGCTACAGTAGGAGACTTTGCTGGTGTTGTCACGTAATGCGAATGATATAGATCTGATCGAAGTCCAGGTGCAATCACGTTTTGAAGGAAACAAACCATGGGCTATGCAGAGAACAAAATGCTTGGATGCAATTATGAAAGAAATTACGAAACGGATCACAAAAAAGAGGAGACATAAAAAGAAATAACTCATAAGAGTAGGATAAATGGTGAGGCAATGTGTGGTTTACAGGTTTCAAGGAATCATGTCAGCAAGTACACTGGAGAATTACTTAAGTCACTGATCGAAAGATAAATTAACAAAATGTTTGTAAATTGTGATGAATGCTAAAAATAAAACGAGAAATTGCGGAAGCGTATCAACGATGATGGTGTGTCAGTTAAACAACTTGAGTGGGGAAATGAGAATCTTCCATTTGTGAGGGTAAGCTCACGAAGAGTAGTCGGTATAGTGTGATTATGGATTTTCTCTTCTTTTTCGTAAGAGCATCCGCTCTGTATATACCCGCCAGTGTGGATCGAGGGCACGAGTCTGGCCCCCGCGTACCATTTTTTTTACTACGATTTTTCGGCGGTTTTCCTCGGTCATCAAGGCGAATGTCAGGATGGTTTCTAATCTCCACCTCATAAAACAAATTTCACCAACAAAAATTACACTTATCACACGTTTCATAGACAGATGTAACACATAGGTGTAAGAGGCTTGGCGTTAGCAAGGGCGTGTGTCCGTAGAGCCAACCAAAATTGATCTTGTTTCATCAGAAGTCAGCCAACCCCAAAATGCCGGGAAAAGATGGTGAAGAAGAAGATCTGCTCTTTAGATACCCAGCTAGTTCCTTGTATTTTGATCCGGCATACAGATATTTAATTAGTTAAACAATAAGGCTTAATACAATAGCAATCAAGACGTCAGTGTCACAAAGCGGATTAGAAAGGACTACCAATCGAGTATGACAATCTAAAAATGTCTTTTGGCCCATAGACCGTTATTTTTTGCTCTATCTGTGCATATTTGCATGTATGTGTTACTGATAATTATACAAACATAATGGATATATCGTTAACATACTACCCTCGAAGGTTTGAAAGTAGATCGATTTCTCCTTGAAAATAATTCTTCCTATGACATTCTAATTTAATCGCCCAGTTTATTACTTTCTCGCACCATAACACATCATCTAATAAGCATTTTGGCGTGCAGTATTTGTCTCCCGTCATTATCTTGTATATATCTAGTCCCACCCAATTCGCAATTATTTTAAAAACATCCTTACAGGAATAGGCAACAGATTTTTCTTGCATGTAATAACATCATTATCTATGCCTACATGGTTACTACGCGCAATCATAACTCCTTCACTGATTTTTAGAAGTGTTATTTAAACCAGTTCAACGTAAAATGTTAGGTATAGATAGAAGGAATTCTTGAATCTAATAGATTTTAGAACTTCTCTTTTCAAAAGAATCATGTGAAAAGCATGTGGTAAAGAGAGTTTGTAGTTAGATCTGAACCAGGTTAAGCTGTCCGTTGATCCACCATAAAAACTGTTGGTTTAAGAACTGTCGTCAATACACCTTCGTTGATGATGTGTTCTCATTAATGAATAATTAGTTCCTGAGATCGTAAGTATATTAATCACAAGAAAAATTAAGTTATAATTTTTTCTTTGTTATAAAATTGATGTTGAATTGTTAATTTACTCCTTGTGTGAAGATGATTCTTTGGTGGTAGTGGGTAGGAATGTTTATGACTGTGCAATACATAAGAACTAGGCTGGTCATTAGTATAAAATCTGGTTTTATCTTTTATTCTATAGTACTTTTTTTATACCCAAAATTCTCTAAATTATCATGAGTGAGATCTATTTTTTATGATATATTAATATCGTCAAAATCCCACTTCTCCAAAACAAAGCAACATTTATAGCACTAGGTTTTACAGGAAACCGAGCCATTATTGATATCTTTGACTTGTCACAACCTGTGAATTTAAAAATGAAATAAATCAAGTTTAAAATAAGTTTGTTGCCTCTCCTTAAACAGCTAATCAAGTTACTACTTTTCACTATAATCTTTAAGTTATTTTTCGTAAAAAAAGTTTGGTTACTGTTTGAGTTTAAAATACTCGCAAGTTAACAAAGGAACCTGTTATTCATTTTTTGACCTTAAGAATAAATGGTATAGTATTTTGTGGATTAAAATGGATTAGAAAGAAGAATTCTCACAGTAGAAGATGTTATTTAATGTTTTATTTTATGAAAAGTCTTGAGTTAGTGAAAAAGCCAATAATTTTCGTGACGGGATTTTGAAGCTTCCGTAAATAATGACTGTTTCAGACAGACAGACTGCAATAATAACTATGAAAATGTTACGAAGGAATGAAGTGGCAGGGTCGATCTGTTGATCTTTCCCAAAGGGACAAGAAAATATTCTCTTCGCCCACGTAAGAAATTTTAAGACCGACAGACGCTTGGGTTTGACTTTAGGGAAATATTTTCCCGGCTCCTTTAAACTCATAACTTCGTCCCAGGAGAAATATTTACCTCACATTTAATCTTCCCTCGTGCAGATTCGTTATTGGCAGAGGTGATATTACTGGATGTGGCACCAACGAGGCGATATTTTTGGGTTTTGATTGGAGTTCGCAGAACTCACACAAAAGTAATAATATCAAAGGAGACTTAGAGCACATCTGTTTAATTTCACAGTTTTATGTCTATTAGCTTAACTTAACAAAAGCTCTTTCCGTAGTTTTAACAGGAAGTTGAGATATAGAAACGTTAATAAGCTATTCTAACATTATTGAGTTTTATTTTCACCTAGTAATCTTTATATAAACACTCGTGTGAATTATTTTATAATTTCACCGTTTATACTATAGATATAGAATTTTAACGGCTCCATTTTACGAGTGATCGTAAATCCATTTCTGTATAAGGATTTTATTCAGAGGTGACTGGCATTTATGCCCTTTTAATGTTTTTTTCCCCAGGTAATGATCTATAAACCTCAAGATACGTTTATAGCTTTCGCGAAATATGCTTTGGTGTTTCATAGAGTGAAAAAAATTCTTACTTCTAGAACAAGAAGCATAGTTTTATACATCTGAATTATGTCGATACAATTATTGTTTATGATATAAGAATTTAACGAACAAAATTTGATTCCAGAAATTTTTATGGTTTATTTGATCCCCTTGTTTGCAGTTACCTCAGTATTGTCTTGTTCAAAGATTAGATATAAATACAGATAATAAAGAAATACTTGGTCTTCTTGGGTTATCAAGTTCCTTGCATTCTCCAGAGCTTTAATGACATTTCTTGGTCCCTCTAACTTAGCTACATCAATCACTGACATATTAAAAGTGGCAAAAAGATAAAACATGGTTGGCTTGGTGTATAAGTTCATAGTTATGCCAAAAAACTATAAGTGGTTAAAGAATTAGCGGTTTTTACAAATGCGTTCTATCAGTTCCCTAACCTGTTCTTATATTCATTACGTAGTTACATAAAAATATGTTACCAATTTAGTCAAACAACGGCATTTCAAATAAATATTTTTATTTTGCATGGCTCTTTAATATACTTGTTGGTGAAAAATTTCGCTAATTTTGAGGGATATGACAGTAAAATGTTACTAATATAATCTGAGTTACGTGTTTATAATGTAATGTGAAGGTTTGACTGTCATGCGTGTAATAAACATGTATCAATTTTGGCATTTATTACTATACGAACGAAAGAAATGAGTAATACCATGAACGTTTCTTTTTTTTAAAAATTATTTTGTAGCTTGTTCTATTGCAGTATACGATTTCTTAGACATATTTGTCGGTCTAATACAACGTCCTTGCATTAATAACGTATTTATAAATGTGTATTTTTACTCCTGAGAGTTCACGAAGACATTTAATACAAAAAATTAAAAAAAAATTATGCAAATGTTGCAAATTTTGGTTTAGCGTTTTCATCCAAACAAAGTTTTAGAAATTCTAGAGTATATAACAGCATTTTAATCAACATAAAATTACCAGTAATAATAAAAAAAAAAATAGAACCAACACTCAAATACACTTTAATTGTATATAAAAAAAATCTGGAATTACTTCGAAAATAAAATTGTAGTTTAAAAAACTAAAAACACGCTTTCGTAGTAATGTGAAATAAACGGTTAAAAATAATCTTCAAATATAAATATTTTCTTTAACAGTGATAGGACGTCCCATAATACAGGATGAATTAATTTTTTGAATTAGCTTAAAGAATAAAGTCATTGATTACAAAATTAACTTTAATGTAAAAAAGCATGGGGTGCTATATCAGTTGTATTACATTTTTTGTCGTTGGCTGTTTGTAAGGATAGAAACATTGTGAAAGTTATGAAAAGAGCACCCCACGCTTTTTTTTACATTAAAGTTAATTTTGTAATCAGTGTCTTTATTCTTTAAGCTAATTCAAAAAATTAATTTATCCTGAGATTATGGGACGTCCTATCACTGTTAAACAAAATATTTATATTTAAAGATTATTTTTAACCGTTTCGTTCACATTACTACTAAAGCGTGTTTTTAGTTTTTTAAACTACAATTTTATTTTTAACTTTTTAGTTCAGATAGTTTCAAAAGTATGTTTATTTCTGTTGAATTTTCTTCACTAATCTCTCTTTTTCTTTATGTTGTAGTTTCATTTTTAATTATTATTCCCACCAGTAAAGTACAATTAAATCGTCAACCCCACCAGAGATCCAATAGCAGGGTAAATGTAGAAGACCACTATTCTATAATAATACGAAGTAATGTTTTGAATACTCACTATTTAACATCAGGTTTAGTGACTGCAGACACTATCGTAGCAGCTTGTATCAAAGTTAGTCAATTGCTCATGTGCAAAAGTTTGCGAAACAAAACCATTTTTCTGTTGTTAGTTAAAAGTAATGAGAATACCAGGTTACAGCAGTGAAATTATTTCATTGTTAAACTTCTTAATAGGTGTGCAAATTTTCGAAAAATTAAGACGCCTGGAAGTTGGTAATTAAATTAAATTCATATGGCGACATTGGGCGAGAAATCTCTGAAGAAAAATTTCTAAAAATTAAGACACCTGGAAGTTTGTAATTAAATTAAATGCATATGGCTATATTAGGCGGGAAATATCTTAACCAACTGGGTCACAAAGACGAAGCGAAAATTGGGTGAAAATGAGCAACATCTGTCATAAGACGGTTAAATCACTTTAGTGGTCTTACTGTAAAAGTAATGAGATTACCAAGACATAGATATAAAATTATTGGATTGTGATCGGTTTTTAATATATGTAAAAAATTTCAAACAATTCGTACTTTCTGAAGTGAGTGAAAACTGAACTGAAATTTTCCATTACATTCAACCACTTTTAAGTTGTTTCTGACAACGTGGCAAGAATGAAATTATTTAATTTTTATCGGTTCTTAATAAGTGTGCAATATTTCAAACGATTCGGACGTCAGGAAGCGAGTAAACACTGAAATGAAAGATTCCATTACATGCAACCATTTTTCTATTGTTACCGTCAAAGTAACGAGAATAGAAAGACGTTGCTAAGAGACCGCTGTATTGTTAACGGTTCCTAAAACGTGTGCACAATTTTTCTGTTTTTATTGTCAAAGTAATGAGAATATCGAGACATAACTATGAAATTATTGTATTGGAATCAGTTATCAATACCTGGGACAAATTTCGAACAATTCGGACATCTGGAATTGGGTTAAAATTAATTTGCAAAATTCCACGACATTCAACCATTTTTCTGTTGTTACTGTCAAAGTAATGAGAATAGCAGGATACAGCTATGAAATTATTGTATTATCGCCGGTTCTTAATATGTGTGCCAAATTTCAAACAGTTCTGACATCTGGAAGTGGGTCAAAATGTAGTTGTAAAATTCCGTTACATTCATACATACTGTACATACATACAAGTCAAGCTAATATTAAGCGTGTAAAAATGCAGGAATGTACGTTCTCTCGCAGACATTATTTCATTATCATTTAATTTTAATGCCCTCGAGATGTTTGCTGTCATTAACAGAATTAGTTTTCTTCTTCTGAATTGATCATTCACATTAAAGTGGAAAGAATTTTTGTGTTTGTGATAGTAATAGATAATTAGTAGCAGAAAATGACAGATCAATGTTAAAAGCAAGATTAATGTTCATACACATAATCATATCGGTGGAAGTGACCCGTCCACTAAAAACAGGTCTGAGATTGCGAAAAATTCCATGTCTGTGCCATAATGTATATGTAATAGAAGTGACTTATCAAACCAAAAATCAAAGAAAACCAGCGTCATGCAAGAGGCAAAAGTAGTGATTAAACCAGAAAGTTTTTTGAAATTGACTGTCCGGGCACAGATATTTGAGCATCCATAGATATAAACAGAGATGGGGGTACGGACTGAGCAATGCGTGGAAATTAATTTTATATGACATTGGAAAACGCCGCTCTGAGAATGGAAACATGTATGAAAACATCCTAGTAGACGAAAATCTAATAAGATATTTTGGAGTATCTACTATTAATTGGTGTTGACAGACAGCTGACCTACATTCGACTTGGAAGATTTCCCTTGACATTGGGCGAAATGTCATGGCAATTAACCAACACAACGCATCTCGCTACTCGATATAATGCGCGGGCATAGCAATCTGGAGGACGTGGGTTCAAATACTCGTCCGCCCATCCAGCTTTCGGGTTAACATGGTTTCCCAAAATCAGTCCAGCCGAATAGTGGGATGATTCCGTCAAAATGCCATAGCCGAATTCCTTCGCGTTCCTTGCCTCTTTCCCGCATCCGATGGCCTCAACATCGGCAATGCGTAAAACCCTAAGGAAAAAAAATTACTACGAATGAAGAATAAACCTTGAGAGGGTATTATGTGATGTAGGTTGAACCAAATGTTAGTGTGTAGTAACTTCTTCGAGCAGAGAGCGGTACAATCACTTGAAGAGATCATCGCTGGCAAGCAAAGCAGAGAGATTGTAGTATTGTTGCAAAGCTAGAAGTGCGTGAACTGTGGGTTTGTAAAGTTTAATTAAATTAATATTACATGTTAGATAGTTTATACAGATCGAATATAAAAATAATGTATTAATGTCGGCAGATAAAAGAAGAAGAGTTGAGAATTTTGTTTGTAAGAGTGGTAGTAAATACAGTTGAATGAAACGGAAGCAGTTCATTTCGTATGTATGTAAAGGGAATTAAGATTTAGCTGTCTTTAAATGGAACAAATACAGATTTAAAAATTATTAAACTCAAATCATCTAAAAGCTTACTGGTGAAAATTTTTTTAAGTCTTCAATTTATATCGGCAAAACAAAAATATTATATTGTCTCATACGATCGGTAAGAGTTATAAACTACACGTACGGCAATCGTAAGGAGAAATAGACACTTCATAAACCTCGCTGCAAAAACCATTAAATGATTTATAAATGGATTTCTTTCGGAATGATTCATAATGTGATATGCACCATGCAACCAAGCATTAAGCCACTTTCTCTCCTCTCCGCTTTGTCACACCGTATGTGTTTTTATTTTTTTATTTTTTTGTTTGTTTTTTTGTTTTGTTTGTTTGTTGTTTAAGGAAAAAAGAGTAGCAGTTAGAAACAACCATAGAATGAAGCTTTTGTTTTTCACTACTTAATATATTATCAGTTTCCAACAAAGTGTAAAACATTGTTGGCTTTCAGAAGGCTAATAAAAACCTGATCCCGGAAGATGGAATCATCAACATCTGGTTCAAAGCTAATTTAATGGAAAGTAAAATATCTATTAATTCAAGAAATAACATGTCTATTTAACACAGTAGTGTTTCGTGATATCTTAACAGTTAAGCCGTATGGGTAGTGCGCAGGCAGCCTAAGATTTTCTGAGCTTAGGATCCCACAGTTAGGTTTAGTTCCCTCAATGTTATAGCTGCGACGGTAAAACACGAAGAAAGAGAACACGAAGTTGGCGCTTAATGACCGGCAATTATGTATGGAGCTGGAAAATAAAAAGGGCCAGTGTCGCACAAATTGGACGTGGCTTTACAACTGAAATGTCAGAAATAATGGAAGCTCCCAGCAGACTTCGTCGGAAACCGCAGATTTCCAGAGAGGAAAAAAATCTTCATTTTAGCTGCAGAACGCTTGCAAGCACATACTTTCATCTTCTGCCCTTACTCTAACTACTGGGAGTGGGCCACACTCTTGTTGGCTTACGTGCAAGGTAAAAAAAAATGTTATCTCAATACCCTAATGATTGGAAAACGGTAACAGTTTTTAATTAAGAACTACATTTTTTAAAGCGCGTTTGATGAGCGTTGTATTTCTGCTGGTAGATGAATGTGCGGGGTTAGACGAATTACATGTGGATACGTAATAACTACTATAATCTTTTATAATCGTTAGAAGAGGACGGAAAATGGAACTGACCTATTTTTGCAGTGAAGGTCAGTGAGAGAATTACAGGTCCTTATCTCCACCAATCCCTTTGTTGTTGTTGTTGTTTTTGGCTTTTCAGGCGCATCGCCACCGAGGTTATTGACGAGTGATGTGGAACGTGGCTCGAAAATAGACAAAGTTACTGTCTATATGACCGCTGGCCACGCAGGAAGCATAGTAAGTAAACTGATTCTTTACCTGTATTGGGCCAAAAAAACCTTTGCCAAGCAATGTCTGGTGTCAGCGTAATAAGGACAAATTTTATCAATTAAAATTTTAAAACAGGAAAATGTCTGGCTGGCTCTAAAACAACCATAATAAAGAGCAATCAGAACGTAACAGTGCTTGGATTGGTGGTTGTAAAGTGACCCTCCAATCCCACCCCTGGTTCTTTAGACACTGTCGCTAATTTTTCCCTTCATTCAACAAATAATAATAACAACCGTCTTTTTAAAACTGCGGCCATTTTTTTGTGAGAGTGTAAGATGGTGTAAGATGTGTACGTGAGTGGGCCTCCAACTGGAGCCGTGATTGTTTGCCGTAAGATAAGGTTCATTGTAAATGAGACACATGCACTGTAGTGGGCCATTACGTGAAAGCTTATGTGTCAAAAATAAATTCTTTGCATTTGTCTACGGAGCAGTGAATAGCAAACAGTGAAGGATAGTCGGTTTCTTAAAAATAATAATAATAAAACCTGAAAGCCTGAATAGGGATAAAACGATACGAGTAAATACAAGTACTTACTCGATACATTCCTTCCGATTCCAAGTACTTTTTGTATCGAGACTTTAAAAATAAGTATCAAGTAGATATCGGTCAAAAGTACTCGTATCGGTATGTATACCAATATCACGAATATCATGATTTCATTCAACACGTTCATTGATACATTAAACGCTTATTTACACTGTAAAGAATATTTTTTGGTTATCATTATTGCATTGTTTTTTAACACATTCTTTTTCTAAGTATGTGTTGTTGGCAAACTTGTTTGTCTATGCCCGGCCGAAAAAAAAAAAAAAAAAAAAAAAACTCTCTCTGCCATCCTGTCAGTCACCATTTTATGTCGTGGTCGTCACTGACTCATTGTTTTGTTTCCGTTCTGCGTTCGTAATTCTAACCTAGGGCTGTCGTCGTTGATTTGTGTTTAGTTTTGCATTAGGTATATTTGCTGATTGAAAATGGGACCTCCAAAATCTAATGGGTGGCAATATTTCCAGAAAAATGATGACAAATCGCAAGCTGCAAAAAATTCGTTAAAATTGCATAAGCATTTAAAAAGCCACCCCGATATTGCACCTGTTAATAGAAACGATAAGACTTCAACGTAAGTACAACATTTATTAATCTACAAAATTATTATTTGATATGTTTGGATGTTGATTGTGAATAGTGTTGAGTGGATACGTTAATCGATATTGTTTGATATAATCATATTGTAAGTATTGACTGGTATCGATTAAGTAAAAAACTTTTAACTTAACAGGCAAACACTTAGAAAAAAAATATTTTTGGGGAGCACTACAAAAACGACTTTTTTTCATAAAATTAGTTTTATTTTGTCCTAGTCGGTATTAGTCCAGTAACGGTCAGTAAAATGAAAATGTAATAAATATCTTTCGTCAAATAAATATATATACTTTTATATCAATAAAGACTATCAATACTTATTAGATCCTGTTTTTTTTTATTTTATTTTATTTATTCCAAATTTCACTACGAAAAATCAATCGATACGAGTAAGTATCGATGCTTCTCAATGGATACCGAATAAGTATCGATACTTTACGACCGATACTATATCGAGTAAAAGTATCGATACCTCAATGGTATCGTTTTATCCCTAAGCCTGAAGCCTTGGCCACTCTACAATTCACATTATAAACTGCTGAAGAGTGGTGCAGAAAACACCAACCCCAGTAAGTTGTGAGGTCCTGCAAGCTAATGAGGAGCTCTACCTCCGCGTATACGACCATACAGTCCTAAAAGGAATCTTTTAAACCTACATTTTAATCTTCCTTGATTTATCCTAAACGTTGTACGGATCGGAATTGTTTAGTCTGAGAAGCCAGGTGTAGCTAATGAAGCAAGCAAGTGGGGCCTATGGGTGTTGATGTTCATTTGCTCACTAGTCTGGTCTGCCCCCTACAGCAGCGCTCGTAATGACGGTCATTACCGGCCAGTCCGGAGCCCGTGCATAGTGGGTACCGGGGCGTTATCGCGGGTGTGTGCGGTAATTCGCCAGTGCAGTCAGCGCTGCTGGACGGCAGGTTATCTGCAGCTGCCTCCGCACAGTGGAACACCCGTCCGGCGGGCCAGTCGCTATGCCAGGCGGATGTATACCTCCGGTGTCAGATAAGAGACTAAAGATTGTACAAGGTCCAGCACGTGCTTGACGCCACAGAAGTTGAAACTGAATCATAGTCTCCATCAAGGCTGCCCAACCAGTTTTGCAGATGGGCCACAATTACGATTCTAAGTTAGCCTGCGGGCCACATAATAATTGACTATACCTACAATAGACTTTTAAATATAACAAAGATAGGCAATCTAATTAAAGTAAAAGCCCATCAATGAGACCTTTGCAGAGGTTTTTGAGGTAATATATTCTAGACCGCTGCTATTGGCGAGCAAATTCAAATGCGCTGTCGGGCCTGGAGTTGGGCAGCCTTGACCTCCACAGATCAGAATAAATAGGAATGGCTATATGGAAAAACCCACATCCTCAATTATCTGCTTCATATATTCTAATCTCTTCCTTCATTTACAGTTCTTACATTCGACTGTTCCCTTCACTAACAAATTAACCAATCTAGCATGCCTCAAAATATAACCTCTTCTTTCTGTAAGTCTCTTTCACAAACTTATTTCGTCACCAATCATTTCAAGAACTCGTTCATTTTGTATTTTGTCTGATTTAATTTTCAGCATTCCTCTGTAGCACCACATTTCAAATGCTTCAACTTCCTTTCTTTCTCTTATTCGTAAAGTCCATGCTTCGCTACCATAGTTTTTAAAAGTTATTTCTAATTCCTAGATTAGTATTTCAAACTAAAAGATTTCTCTTTTACATGAATGCATGTTTTGTTAGTGCTATTCTGCTTTTAACATCATTATTGCACGACCATCAGTTGTAATATTGCTTCCCAAGTAACAGAATTCACTTACTTCTCCTATTGCAGCCGATCCTATTTTTATATTTAATCTACTGTGATTTGTATCATTCTGCTACATTTAATCACTTTTGTCTTAGTCTTGTTTTAATTAATATTCAAACTAGAATCTTCATTCAGTATTTTTTTCATGCAATTCAGTAACTTCTCAATATCCTCAGCACTTTCTGCTAACAAGACAATGTCATCAACAGATCGTAGCATACTGATTTTTTCTCCCTGAACACTTATGCCACATGGAAATTTCACTTTTACTTTCTTCATTGCTTCTTCTACATACAAGTTGAATATTAACGGGGATAGACTACAACCTTGTCTCACGCCCTTTTTAACTGATGCATGTCTCTCATGATTCTCTACTTTTATTAAAGCCACTTGATTCTTATATAGTTTATAAAATATTCTTCTATCCCGATACTTTAGACCTGACTTCTTTAAAATTTTAAACATCTTGTCCCACCTAATATTATCAAAAGCTTTTTTCTAAAAGCAACAAACGCCATAAATGTATCTTTGTTTTTCTTGATCCACCCTTCAAGTATTAATCTTAAAGCCAGAATTGCTTCCCTTGCACCGCGATTTTTCCTAAATCCAAACTGATCTTCGCCTACTCTCTCTTCTACTGCACTTTCAATTCATCTGTATATTATTCTGATCAGCAATTTTGAAGCATGTGATGTTCGACTAGTGATGCGATAATTCTCAGTTGTCAGCTTGTGCTTTCTTTGGAAGTGTGAAGATGATATTTTTATTAAAATCAGTTGGAAATTCTCCTGTTTCATAAATTTCTGATATTAGTTTGATTCAGTTTACTCCTAGGGATTTAAGAAGTTCTGCAAGTTGGAATTGATAAGTTGAAATCTGATAAGTTCTGCAAAGGATTTTATCAATTCCAATTGCCATGTTTGCTTTCAACTCATTCAGAGCTCTATCAAATCGTCCGAGCTTAAAAAAGGTTTCCCATCGGCATCTTTAATGTTTAGACCTCTTTCCTTCATTTCTCCAAAATTTTGTTTGATCTTCTTATAGTAGACATTTACTTTATTTACGACCATTTCTTTTTATACTTCTTTGCACATTTCTTGTAGCCATTTTTAATTTGCTTTTTTCATTTCCTGTTTATTTGATTTCTAAATTGTCTGTATTGGTCCCTTCCTGCTTCATCCTGATCACTTTTTTATACATTCTCCTCTGATCCATCAGATCCAAAATTTCTTCTGTGATCCAAGATTTTCAGCCGGCTTATTCCAAAAAGCCTAATGTTTCTTTACCAGCTTTTAATTATTTCTATCTTCAATGCATTCCATTCGTCCTGTGTTGAGTGAGCTCCTTTCAGAGTTACTTCTCAGACCTAAGTCTACCATTTCTGCAAATTTTTCTCTCGAGTTATAATGTTTCAGTTTATTCACTCTCAGTCTGTTCTGCTTATATTGCTTCCTTATTCGCTTGAATTTCAACCTGCGGTTCAGTTATCAAATTATGGTCAGAATCTATGCCTGCTCCTGGGTACGCTTTACAGTCAAGAATTTGATAGCTGAATCTCTGGTTGACCATGATATCATCTCGCTGATAGCTGCCTATATCCTCTGGACGTTTCCAGGTGTATTTCCTTCTTTCGTGTTTATTAAACAGCGTGTTTGCCACTACTAGCTTCACAATTTTTTTTAAAGTTGTGATTTTCGAAAGGCAATATTAGTGGAGGTTGTGGTTAGCTTGAAATGTAGCCTAGATGAGAATAACAACTGACACGCTTTGTTAGCATAAGGCACGTTGGATTTAGGTTATAATTTAGGCGATGAAGCATAAAGTTACATGTTTAGTATTTAATTTGTAATATCAGTGGTTCCATTTTGCTGTCGACATTAACTCAATAACATGCAACAAGTTCTAACTTCATGAGAATATAATCTACAACTGAAAATCTACATTACAAAATTCGGTTTATGAATATTGTTTAATAAACATTCTACTTAAGTAAGCAATTGCGAAAAATAAATTACCTGAGTACAGCATTCAACCCTTCATTTCTGACTAGCTTAGAAGCTAGTTGATATATAATCACCATTTTACTTTTTTCAGCAGATACTACTTTTACAAAAATTGAAGTTGGGAAAAGATTTATGATTTGCACTAACGTTCGCGCTTTTAAACGGAAAACATCATTGAATATGTTATGTAACGTTCTTGTTTTATCTCCGAAATACAGTGTTTTCGATATCTGTGAAAAGCAATGAGTATAGGTGACAGTTCCAGCTAAGAAGTAGGAGGTTCTTTGGTGCTGGTAAATGCAAATTGATAATGACAATTCCCAAGTTAACTATTCGTTTTAAGATTCACGAATAATTTTATTTTAGTGTTCAAAACTGAAAAACTAAATAATCGGAGTCCAAAAATAAAACGGAAACCACGTATGATAGTAACGTAATCATTTGTCACTGTTTCTTGAAACCAATACTCATCTCAAATACAGAATGATCTGTGTACTAATTTCTCCTATCTTTAAATGGTTATAATTTCTTGTTCCGTTCATAAAATATGTTTTCTGGACTATAAAGTTTCAAACTTTGGAAATATATCATTTCAATCTTTCAGGCATTCGTAGCTCGCTCACACATATATAATCATATGGATTGGTACTTTCATATTTATAGACAAATATTATTGACTGGAAAATCATCCAGCAATTCTTTCAGTAATGATAACTCCTATGATAAGAGTATCGATAATTAAATCTTGTCGACTATGGGGAATGGTAAGAGTGTTAAAAGTTAAATCTCAGGCATGGATAACCATAAAAATACAGTAGCAGAAATACACAGGGATTGATGAAGCTTTAAAGATCAGATACTGTGAAAACAAGACAGGATGAGGAATAAGTATATCTTAACGCTAGATGAATCATTATCAGGACAAATGCAAACAAGGTCTCTACAGGAATATTCTTGAATGGCTGGATTTAACTGAACGATTAATTCACAGGGAAAAAGAACATAAGCTGAAGCTAGCCTAACGTCCAAATAAAGAAGAGAACAATTATAATATCGAAGTTTACGGAGGACTAGCTTTTACGCCAATGTTGCAACGGAAAGATTTCCATGAGACTTCGTTTTGTGTGAACTTGATACTATTATCTTTAAAATATGTTGATGTAAATGTAAAATTATGTAAAGACTCAGCTCTGATTTATATAAACGAGGGGTATTTTCCACTTTTTTTTTTTTAAATATTTGTTCTGAAATAATTTTAGACCATGCAATTTAACGATACTCCAGAACAAATAAAAATTCCTTTACGGAGAATTATGACTTTTTAAATAGTTACTTAGTTTTAACGTCATCAGGATTAGCAGTATCTTAACTAATGACATTGACAGATGAACGAAAGGATTTTCACCGGAACAGACTAACTAACGGTGTAAGACAGTTATCCAAAAAATGAGAGGAACACATAAAATACATTCAATTCACTCACCTTTTCAACACAAGTTTCTCCTACCATACATGAATTTCGATGTTTTCTCTAATTATATCATTTTCCTTCTTTGATAACATTACATAGACTATTGTCTTCACGTGTAACAGTGTTTAAACGCCTGTTGACTACAATACAGTTTATTGAGAACTCCGATAAAGATCTGTTTTGCAATTTACTTCTCCTTCAAGTTCACCTCCATACTTTCAATTTCTGGCATAAGCGTCGCTTCACCACGACGAACAGTCAGAATACTTCTCGCACTGTGGTACTGTCACCTAGCAACGGACGGAAATTGTTTGTGTCTAGCGCAGTACTGCCAAAATATCTACAATCTGGTTCGTCAGCGTACCATATATATACGAAAGCAAGATAATACCTTTTTCGGACCTAGAACACTATCGAAGGGCCTACCCCAAGGATCAATCCTCAGTCCGCTATTATATGCCATATATACCGCCAATCTGGAAAAAATCTTTAGCACTCATATAAAAGTATTACAGTACGCTGATGACATCTGCATATATACCATGTCTCCCTCCTTGTATTTAACCTATCAATGGCTATCGGATGCTGCAATACCTTTATCTGTATGGACATCTGAGTGTGGACTTACACTCTCAGCACCTAAATCAACTGTCGTGGTGTTCACAAGGAAGCGCTGCACATTCGGAGAACGCACCATACGGCTGGGACCATATACCTTCCCAATAGAAGCGTCGGCTAAACTTCTGGGCCTATATCTGGACAGCAAACTAACATGGAGCCGCCATATAAACTACATATTACAGAAGGTGGGAAAAGCGCTGAACATACTCCGATCCATCACAGGAACATGGTGGGGAGCAGATCCTTCTACTCTACTTATCTTGTACCGATCCTTAATCCGTCCAGTAATAGATTATGGAAGCACCCTGTTCGGAAACGCGCCAAAATACGTCTTGGAAAAACTGGACAGGGCTCAACATAGGGCCATAAGATTATGCCTAGGAGCAATGAGGTCTAGTCCTACCAATGCTCTTCTGATAGAAGCAAAGGAAATGCCCCTTTCTATACGACGGGAACTTCTTACAAACAAATACCTCATCCGCATCTTTGCTATAAAGGAACATCCTTTACTAAAGAAGCTGTCAGTAATGAACAGAATACTCACAATGAACGGACCACCACCAGCGAAAAGAGTGCCTCTACTATCAAAAGAATACAAGGAATTTGAAAAGATTAAACCACTCGTATTAAAAAGCCGCATTATTCGAGGCTTCCTGTATCCATACGAATTTCAGTTCCTGAAACTACAAATATATTATCTACCAGAAAATATCATCCGGAGTAACAACATCAATACAGCAATTTCACACTTCTTGAACAAAACTTGGCCCAACTACATCCATATTTACAGCGACGGCTCTAAAACTACGGAAGGTGCAGGATACGCTTATTATTGCCCACATACTAACGAGTACGGACAAACATTACTACCTGCAGAGACGTCAATTTACACAGCGGAAACTATAGCCATGTGCGCAGCTATCAAGTACGGGCTAGACAAGCACTTTCCAAGGATCTTAATACTTACTGACGCTAAGAGCGCTCTCCAGAAATTACAGAACCCAGTATGGAGTAACAAAATGCATCAATACCTGTATGAAATAATAAGATTAGCTTCAGAAGCTTCTTCAGTTGGCATACAAGTACATTTTCTCTGGATTAAAGGTCATATAGGAATAATGCACAATGAAATCGTCGACCAGCTAGCGAAACAGAGCATCAACGAAGGGCACTTTGCAGGCATTCAGCTACCTTGGAGGGATTTCATCCCACTAGTCTCTAGGAAGGCATACCTCAGTTGGAATGAAGACTGGTCCCGGACGCAGCTACTAAGAGGAAAACACTACTCAGCAGTACAACCTACAATACCGAAGACACCCTGGTTCGCAGAGCACAATATTGCAAGAAGACACGCAACAACCATTATTAGAATGAGGCTAGGACATGGTTGTTATCCTCACCACTTATGCCGCCTTCATATAATAGAAACACCTATATGCACCTTAGACCAAGAGATTTCAGACCTCAATCACATCATTCTCACCTGTTCACGGTTTCAATCACAACGAAAACGTTTCTACAGGCGCCTCGAACAGCTTTCAGCCAAATTCCCTGCGAGTGTTACCACAATTCTTCAATCAAAAAATGTCCAAATCTACAAGGCAATAGTTCGCTTCCTTCAAGACACAGAACTGAAGATTTGAAGCCTCCAATACACTGTAAGAAGAAAATAACAAACAAAAATTAATGTATAATGCTGGCTAAATGGTCTCAGACCAAAGGGCAAATAAATAAATAAATAAATAAAGTCAATTGCAATGTTGTGCAACTATGGAAACAAATTCAGACTTTTTTAGTGAATCAGATTTGTTTAAATTACAACCTTTAAAACATAGTTAAATTCACATATATTGTCACCATCAAAGTTCTAATTGCAATATATCTTCTGAAGTTGGAAGATCAGGGCCAATCAGAATACGCACTAAAAAATTGTCACCTAAACAGTTCAAACGGTCATGTTCCCTTCACAACGTGAATCCTGCACGCTAATCATGCCACTGCGAAATGCGTTATTATCACTATTAAATTAAATATTAATAATTTTTAATGAGAATTCTTTGTGAAAATTAAATGACCAGGTCATAGAGTGCCAGTACGAATAACAAATGTCATATGGCCACAGTTTGCTAATCAAATATTAAACTTCTGATCAGTAAATTAATATTGAGACTCTTGCAAGTAATATTTCAATACGTAACAGCAAAACAGCAGTCAAATATGGACAGCGATTATGGTAAATTAAGGATAAACCATAAAATTAAAGGAAGTGAAATAAAACTTGTCATCGTTTTGCTTGAGTCTGGTATATTATGGATGTTACATACATTAGAGGGGTTGAAAATAAGAGAGCTGAATTTGGTTGTTAAAATAACGATAGAATAAATGCAGTAACTGGTGTTCTAAAGAAGCTGGATTGCACGCCATTGGAGGGTAGACGGCGGTGAAGAGAGTGTTTGTAGAGTATGAGTAATATATTGGTGATATGATATTGATGGGTACTAAGCCAATAACTAGTAAGAGTATGTGGAATGGAGGAGATTTCAACGAGTATAAAATAACAATTGAATTCAGACATAACAAGAAAAGGGCTCAAAAACTGGAGAAATTTAATAAAGGTGAAACTGAAAAATGTGTGTGTGTGTTTTTTTTTTTAAGTGCTTTACGTCTCTCAACAGCGAGGTATTTAGAGACGGGAAAGGATGGGGGGCAATGAATGGGAAGGAATTTGGCCATGGCCTTTTGAAGGAAGCATCCCGGCATTTGCCTAGAGTGATTTGGGAAACCATGGAAAACCCAAATCTGGATGCACGAACGGGGATTCGAACCACCGTCCTCCCGAATGCGAGGCGAGAACACTAAACTGAAAAATTGAAACGGGGCAAAAAGCAAATGTGAGTATATGGAAAATTGCGTCCTGGGTCCAAGCTCACCTGCAATTGTGAACAGGAGTAGTAAATAATAATATTATTAGTATCTACAGTAATACTTCGTTAAATCTATACGCGAGAGTTAACTACAAATTTCATACAGTGAAATGTAGTATGATCTATTTCGACATATCGCTAATTGAAGCTTGATACTAACTGGCGAATCATCACTACTTTTCCACGAGTTACGGTGCCAGAAAATGTTGCGGAATCTCTTCCTAAATGAACCAATATAAGGTCTGTCAGGAAACAATAAGCACAGTTTCGCTCACCGAAAGTACCTGCTCGGATAGTCTAGTAGTCTTTAAGTGGGGCTCACGTACGTCACACCTGTTTAGCATAAGGTGATTACTGAACTATATCATTTGCCTTCAGTCAAGACTTCGGCATTCCTCTGAAATTTACAAATGGTTAGAAAGGATCTCAAAAGTTATGAAAAAAACCCACGATTAGTCATAAATAATTTTTCTCCACTTAATTTTTAATGTATAGCTAGTTTTTATGTAGACTCGTCGACTGGTATTATAATATATTTGTCTCAGGAGATTCTACCATAACAGCGTTTACGAGGTTCTATGTTACTTCCTGTTAATATCACAAATCTTAAAGGTTTTTTTTTTTTGAAATATTTCCTAACTGTCCGTATTATTTACTTTCACTAGCATGTACCTCGCGCAATGATCATTAACATGTGTTTCAATTAGTAAAAATAACCTGTCAGTTCCTAACACTCATTTGCATATGTTGCACAGTGACGTATAACACACACTTACTTCGGCGGTTTAAGGCTTCAGTGAATCTAAGTAGTGCTAACCAATTATCTTGGTACATTCTCATTCCTAATTAACTAATGATCTCTCTCGGTCTCACTAACACGGCAATGTTATTTTGCATCTACGGAACACAATTAACGCAGAACGACTTCTCAAGTCCTCTTAAACAATCGGCGATAGACTAAACCTATTCACCTCAAAAATGCACTCTTAGAAAAACTCTGGAATCAGCCGTACACACGCACTTTACCTACTTTACATAATTTATATCAGCAAACACATCACAACAGACGAAATAGCTCTCACATGCACGCACACCCCTGTGCTGACAAATAATGAAAAAATCCTCCTCACTGGTATTCAAATATTCTGTATACATATCTCCTTGTGATGCAATTTATCGGTTTGGCTCTACGAGGCAGTTTTTGCACGAATTACTTTTTGTGCAACTTTTTCCCCTGCCTCTGATTCTAATATTGTGCCATTTGTTCAGACAGCTAAGTTTAATGCAAAAAGTCTAAATAATTTCCTTATTCCATTTTATCAAGCCCTAGAACCGTATCAATTTCCACTAAACATTGTTACACAAATCTAGAAGAGGTAGAATTAATAGCTTCAAAAAATATCATGCTCTGATTACGGTTGAGCAATTACAAATGCTACACCAAGTTATCTAACGTACTGGGAACTCATCTAAAACCAATTGCGCACATCACACCTTTATACAGGGTGGGGCATTTAATATGTTTTCTGGAAATATTTGGGAAAGAAAGCATTTTAACAAACAATAACCTATATAAAAAATAATCGTACAGTAGGGGGCTACAATTATGTGATATTGGTTTTTTCACAGGTGGCGCTGTTGTCGTTACAACAAGGTAAACTTAATTCTTTTAAATGGGAACCCCTATTTTTTTTTTGAAGATTCCGATTCCTCATGAAAAAATAAAAATAGTTTGCTTAACTCACTTTTCTGTTAGCCTCACAGATGGCGCTGTAATCGCGAAAAATGAATATTCGCGTTTTTTGTGTATAATTTTAATTATTGTTTAAATAATTACATGTAATTTTCATTCTGTAAACATGGAAGGTAATTTTAAAGGATAATGACGAAATTGATTTTTTAAATGCTTTTTCTTACTTATTTGCAGTCATGTCTACAGCAGGTGCTCAAAAAGGTGACCATTTACTTCCAGACATTTTCTGACACACTTCGAGATGTTCAGGCATCATTTCTGCAAAGGGTCAGAAAATGTCTGGAAGTAAATGGTCACCTTTTTGAGCACCTGCTGTAGACATGGCTGCAAATAAGTAAGAAAAAGCATTTAAAAAATCAATTTCGTCATTATCCTTTAAAATTACCTTCCATGTTTACAGAATGAAAATTACATGTAATTATTTAAACAATAATTAAAATTATACACAAAAAACGCGAATATTCATTTTTCGCGATTACAGCGCCATCTGTGAGGCTAACAGAAAAGTGAGTTAAGCAAACTATTTTTATTTTTTCATGAGGAATCGGAATCTTCAAAAAAAATAGGGGTTCCCATTTAAAAGAATTAAGTTATTAAGTTGACCTTGTTGTAACGACAACAGCGCCACCTGTGAAAAAACCAATATCACATAATTGTAGGCCCCTACTGTACGATTATTTTTTATATAGGTTATTGTTTTTTAAAATGTTTTCTTTCCGAAATATTTCCAGAAAACATATTAAATGCCCCACCCTGTATATGCTTACCGTCACTTGAATCCTAGACCTTAAAAACAGCAGAAAGAAGGAAACGCAACAACTTCTCACAATGTTAAAAATGAAAAGTGAAATTTAGTTCAGAAAGGAATGTTTTATATATGTTAGCAAAGAATTGAG
Organism: Vandiemenella viatica; assembly: GCA_031002005.1. Lineage (NCBI taxonomy): Eukaryota > Metazoa > Arthropoda > Insecta > Orthoptera > Morabidae > Vandiemenella > Vandiemenella viatica. Next base: position 94,093,559 of record CM061919.1, on the reverse strand, counting down.
TTGGTGAAGGAATCAAAGAGAAAGAGGTAATAGAAAAGTTGAGACAGTTTTAAAGAATGAAAGAGTTGGGAAGCTTGCTAGTTAAGGGAACATTCAACAATCAATTGTAAAGGCAGATGAAGTGTTTGCGATGTAAATAATTAAACATAGGTTACACAGTATACAAAGCATTTGAAATCACAGCTAACCATACAAAGGACTACTGAATCGAAAAAATTCAGAAAAAATTGGCCCGGACAACGACAAGCAATCCTCAAATGTCGCGACTAGTGGCGAGCGGCTGAAGTCACATCTGACGTGTACGTATCACCTGAGTGTGTTTCTGTAATGCGGGTCACGTACCGTCCAGGCACTCCCCGCTCTCTGCGGTCACAATTCACAACAGCACTGCCCACTGCGCATATGGCGACACCGCATCCCTGAAACAAGCTACAAGGCTTCTCTCTGTCCACAGATTACCCTGTTATACGATATATTTAACATAATTATAGCCATATAAACTATAACTATTTTCATCTACATTATTTGTCTGGTTCAAATATAATATTGGACATTACAAATGGGGAAATGATGATACACCAAATTAGCTAACGTATTGGAACCTAATACTTTATGTTATTTAAGCCACACGTCTTTTGATGAAAATGGCACACTGAAAAGAAAAAACCACTATACATAGATTTTTTTAGATTTTTTAAAGGTCTTCAATAGAGTACCACGAGATTTAATAAAGTATGCACTGAGATAGCATGAAGTACCAGGGGTTTATATTAAATGGATTCAACTGCTATAGCGGAATGTCACTGGCTATGTTAGATATGCTGTACGAAATTATGACTCTTTTCCCATCACAGTTGATGTTCATAAGGGACCGTATTTGTCCCCACTCCAGTTTATCCTCTGTCTTGACACTATTGATGCAAAACTACTCGCTACTCCTGGAAATTGCTCTATGCTGATGATATCATGGTCGCCTGCAAGTCTTTACAAGAATTGGAACAACAAATCCAACGATGGAAAACTTCCCTCTATAAACATGGCATGCGACTTAATGTACGGAAGACCAGTACATGGAGCGTGGAGTTCCAAATAATGGGTCTTTTGATATTAACGGTGTTGTATTGTGTAAGTCATCTGAACTCAAAAATCTGGGAACAGTAATCTGTTCAGATGTTCAGGCATACCCAGACGTCAGAAACAGAATAAGTGCAGCTTGCATGAAGTGGAGTCAGGAAACTGGAGTACTTTTCGACCTTATATCAAAGATTTACAGAACTCTCGTTCGACCAGTGCCACTGTATGGAACTAATGTTGGCCAGTCGTGAAAAGATATGAATAGCAGCTGCAAGTCATGGAAATGATTCAATGGCCACGGGAACTCACTAGAATGGACCGTATCAAGAATATTCGGTCGGCATTTGGTGTGCCTCCAATCCCTGAGAAAATGCGATGCTTCTGCCATTTACTATGTAGCATAAACACTTCAATTTCGAGAACAGCACTCGATATAAGTCCGGAGGTCTGAAGACCAAGATGGAGGGACCCATGAAGCACTGGCTGGATACCTTGTGGGGAGACAGGCAGTAAGGTCGGCATAAGAAGTCCAGTAACGCATATCCTGCAATGCGAGATAATTGCTAAAAAGAAGAAGAATCTTTTTCTTCACCGCCTGTTCCAATATTTTAGGACCGGCTCCGTTTGATGAGTTTTACTCACCGTTGGCATGGTCAAATTTGAAACTATGATTTTACGGTCCCATGACCTTACTGGCACCAAACATTTTATTCCTACTGGCAAGTCATACTACGTACTAATGGAGAAGTGAAACGTTGTCATCTGTCTGTGAACTATGTTCCATGTGTGATAAGTGCATTTTTTGTTTTTCAGGTATGTAGTTTATGAGGCGGAGATTGGAGATCGTCCCTGAATATGCCTTGATGTCTGCGAAGAACCACCTACTCGTACCAACCGCAGTCTGGGCGGTGGTACAGAGGGGATTGGATCCCGCAGTACCTTCCTGATTCAATCCGTGGCGCAATGAGCCACATTGAGCCATTTTTATCATAAGGTCAGAGGGAGAATGAGATCTCCCTTCATACTTTTTCTGATATCCTCTTTTCACAGGGAGTAAATAAATTCTAAAACAGCCTACATTTAGAGAGGCGAAGAATAAGTATAGTATTTTTTCGCTACATCACTCTAGGATTGGGCATTAAATTAAATCTGTAACACACTCTGAAATGTATCTCCTACGTGTGACACCAATTATTAGTTTTATATGAATAATTAACTCCAAAAAAGTTAACCCCAACGAACAACTATAGATATTCAGATATTTAAAATTAAAGCGCATGTCTCATGAAAAGTATTAAGCACCGTAGTCACTCTGTTTCCTTTTCCATTTTCTTTAAATGGAAGTCATCATCGTTCTGTGTCTGATTTTTCGATTAGGGTAGGAAAAAGAAGTAAATTTTGCCGTTTTATTCAGATAGCTGAAATTTGCGTTAGTTGTTACATTCTCTTTTAAGATTTATTTTGAAAAATGGTTGTGGATACTATGCAGAAGAAACTAGTGGCAGAATTTGAGCTTACATCTCCCGACAAGGCTATGAACTGATTCATTCAGTTAGATAACTACAGTATATTGCAGTGTTGTTTCGTCCCTCGCGTTTCGTGTTTGTTTCAACGAAGCAGTTACAGGAGATTTACAGTAATGTGTAACTATTAAGCAGCTCTATTTTTAGTCCTGTTTTTGATCTGTATTGGATACTCGTGAAAGCTCAGAAAATCCTACCGATCTTATAAAGCATTTTAATGTTTTCAAATTGTATTCGCAGTACTGAGCTATGTACATATTATTTACAATTTTTTTTAAAAACATAATTTTTATACCTTTAATACTTGTATTTATGGAAGACATAACATACGGAATGTGGTGAGAGTTATGTTTCTATCCCAATTCTAAAGATTTCGACGTCGACGAATGGTAAAGCCAAAAAAATCCATCATAAGCTTCATGGCATTTTTCCTCTATTATCAAATATTTCTCAATATTTCTTTTATTGTTCTGTTACTAGTCGAGTTGTCACGAAAGTAGTCACAGGTCCTGAAAATAAGGTTTTTAAAACCCGCCCTCCATCTCGTACCAAATATACTTAGTTTCTTCCGTGATTATAGTTTTTTTTTATTAATATAATTTCTATCCAATCCGATCGATGCTAGATCAGGAGACGGTCGGGTGTGTCTCTTGGAGGTTATTAGTGCGGCTCTTTAATAATTTTTGTCATACATCCTCACCGACAATAGTTGTAGTAGTAGTTGTAACAACGTCGAGATCTAAGGATTTGAAGGTTTCCAGACCTAGTTATAAGCAAGTTCTTATGCCAACCTTTACCGACAATACAGCGAATTATATAAAATACCACAGTAGTTTTAAGCCATTTGTTGACTGCTCACATATTCTTTGTCTTTTATCGTGATGGGTCTGATTTAGTAATTCTTTCAGATTTTAAAATATTTGTATCTCAGGTATTGAATCGTCTTTAAATTCATCTGGTGTACTGTAAATTTTCTTATTTCATTCCAAATTATATATTTTAATCTATCTTTAAAAATACCGTTCAATTGATGCTAACAAAAAAATACGAAAATTAATATCAAATGAGCGTTGCGAATTCAAAAGTGAATGGCTTGAGACTTTTGCGTCCTTTGTGATCTTAAATGGTCCTCCTACGAGCGTTATGAGCAAAGAACTACTTGCAAATAATAAAAAGTAGTGTGTAGAAAGATGCTTACGAATAAAGCATGCCTTATTTGCCACAACATATCATGTTGGGGATATGCAAAAGAAAACAATTGAAGAACTTCAGAAAAGTTTGAAAAAATATCGATTACTACATTTAATAGCTGGTTATAATCTGCTGATATCATTAACATGGTCAGATTTATAGTGAGCCAGAAAATCGTTACGAGAGGAGAAACTTTTACAGATGGTGAGTAAAAATATATCAGAAAAACTCTTCGGAGATTATAAAAATAAACCTGAGGTATTAAACAAAATTGAAAGTATTCCATTGTCTGCTAAAACAGTAAGAGATAAAATGGCTAACATAACTTCCAACGTAATTGACGAACAAATTGAAGATATTATATCAGCTTCAGTCATATCAATTGCAGTGGTGAGTATTGGGGCGCAAAAGATACAGCACTAGTTTGCTTTTTTTTATTCTCTATTTCATCCGAATGTCCTAAAGAAGACATTTCAAGATTATTGCCACTTAAAGGCCAGAAGGGAGGAATGGATATGGCAGATTGTATCACGAGGTGATTAATTTCTGCTGCATAATCCACAAAGAAGCTCTGTGTCTACATACGTTTCAAAAAAAAAAAAAAAAAAAAAAAAAAAAAAAAAAAAAAAAAAAAAAAAAATTGGAAAGTTATGAATTTATCAGTTAAGATCCTTAACAAAATTGTAGTACAAATGCTCGTTGGAACTATTGTCGATAAAGACGGGATCGAATTATCAATAAGGCGGGGAAGTAAGGGGGCCTCTAGCTAAATTAATAAATCAAGTTGGCATTCACAGAGAATCGAATAAACATAATCCATAGCACCATTCAGAAACGTCGTTTTTACCCCACAGAAATAGGCATTTTTAACAATTGCAATATTAATCTTCTGGAATAGTAACAGGTCCGCAGCAAATATGTGTAAAAGCTAATTAGGGTATGAACATCGCTGAGCCTAATGAAGCATTAATTTTTCTCAATTGCCAGAAGGTTACGAATAAAGTCTTCAGTAATTTATTATTCAACCAAGAATTACAACCAGATATTTCTGAAACTCTTTGAACATAGTAAAAATAAATTACTTGTTAAAGGTAAAATAAATATTATCTATTTAAAAATACCACAATAATATGTATTTTTCCATTTTGGCATTGTGGAATGTAGTTTAATTATTCGTATTCCGAATTTAGGACGCATTACTAAAGGTCAAATGCAAATTATGATTATAATAATGAACTTGAGCCCTGCAAAAGCGGCGCTTCACCACGAGGAAATTGAGAAATGGTGTTCGGTGAGCAAATTACGATGATTTTACAACAATCCAATTATGGTGATGGATCGGCAGGAAATTAATTTACGCTCGACAAAATTACGCTCCGTGAGAACCTAACGTGGTGGGATAATATGAGCGGTTTAGCTAGGGTCACGCGGGGAACGGGCGAGGTTTCCACAGTCGAATAGCAAATAAGGTTCGGTGTGCCATGTTCAGGTCAAGACACATAATCAGATGGTTTGCTCTTCACTCGTGATAAATTGGTAGAATAAATAAGTGTTTGCCTTTTGACGTGCTTTAGTTAGCATATCCGCGTAATTTCTAACTGGCTCTCCTGTTAAATGGGAAACAGCAGTACCTACATGTGTTATTATAAAGCTAAAATGTCTGTATAACGGAGATGATTCTTGTAAAATTTACCTTGAGCGCTATTCACAAGCAAAACAAGAAATCAATGGTTTTCTTTTTCTCTTTTTTCTGTCTGCCTACCTGTCTGTTTGTTTGTTTGATCAAGGTGCATGAAATAAATACTGGACGTGTGTTGAACTGAACGCTCCAGTGTCAATTTCCCTACTGATCTAATTACTCATTTCTTATTGGTTTTTTAATCTTTATCTTATATACTTTGAGCATCAAATTCGTCCATCCATATGCTTTTTACAAATTACAGTTTTAAATTACTTCGGCGTTATTAGCAAATTATTCACAACTTCCCTTGGTAGTTGTGAGGTACACAACCTCACATTTATGTGATTTTACATTAATTAAGCCATTTTTTATTTAATAAATTGTAATGGTGTGTATTAACTCGGAATTTTTAAGTTCAAAGGTCAAAGAATAACAAGATGAATAATGAGATCTCTGAAAAAATAAAAGAAGAGTCAAGAATGAGTGTTGAAGAGAAGATTTGAATGGAGAGGACGAGTGTTTTTTTTTTTTTTTTTTTTGTTTTTTTTTTTGAATGAACAAGTTTGAAAGAAGAGATGAAACAGTTTGGCTCACTGGAGATGCCACAAGAATCCTGGCGGGATTATTAATAGTAAAATATTAGCCTGAGGGCAGAAGGTTTAGGGTTATGGATAATGTTATATGACTTTGGATAATGTTATATGACTTGAGAAAAGAGAATTGTTTGTTAAATAAAAAAATATACAAGTGATGAAATAAGTAGAAAGTGTTATGATTTGAGATTGAGATATATGTAGATATAGACAAAGGAATTAATTTGAGTTTGTGTGATAAGAATTGGAATAATAATAATTTTGATTTTTTTCAGCGTGAGTATCATATTAAAACCAGCGCCGGACAAAGAGGGGTTAAGGAAATCTCTATATACTGGTCTGGTGCTGGAAATAAGAGGCAATAAAGTATATAAATATCTTTAAAGTATTATACAATATAGAGATGTTACATATAAGTACGTTACATAGTTTATTCCATTCTCTGATACCCTTACCAAAAAAAAATTTCCCACTCCCTTATGAATGAAATTGAGTGCCACCTTCCGCGCAAGGTCATCTTTTCCTTTCCATGCGTTAGTCATAATTTTTCGAATAATCCCCATCAGCAACACACGCCTTGTACACTCCCAGCACTGTCATCACCCTCCTCCTGTCTTCCAAATACTCCTAATACAGCTTGTTTATAATATCACTAGCTTCGAGCCTGTCAAAAATGCCGGTTTGAACGCCATATTCTGGCAATTCATTCTTTTGCAGTTATTATATAATGCTAATGGCCTTGATTTTGTAATGTTATACATATTTGATTTGCTGTTCACATAACAATACAGTAGTATCTTTTACTGAATTAATGACGACGGAAGTATAGAACCAATAAAATTAAAAACAAATTAGGAATCCCAAAAACTTTTGCTATTCATGTAATATCAGTTTTATTCCTGGTACAGACACAATTCAGCAGGATGAATATCGAACTATTTTCAACCGCATTGATTAATACCTTTAGTAACATGGCTCTTATGAAACCAGTGTAAATTGTTTTAAAACCGATTTCAGAGCGAATTTTGCTGTAATAAAATGTGTCAGTTGCGATTCTGGACAACTTAGCCACAACCACCACTAACATTGCATCCAGAAATCATAGCTTCCATTACCCTCATATGAATAACGACGGGCATCACCTATGGTGGTAGTCGGAATTTATTCCGGAAAAGCTTATATGGAAAAGCGAATAACGATCATTTATAATGATATTTTCGTGATATGAGTACCACAATGTGGTTAGATAATCGGAGTATTTGACTATGATTCGTTTAAATAAATGTATGTTACTTTAAATGCAGAAAAGTATAATATCTGAGCGATACAATCGTGATTTGTACATTTCGTGTAAACTTTCTCTTTTTAATAAACATCATTGTTTATCTTCTGCCAAAAAAATTCCTAGATTAGGTTTTAACCTAACTTTTAAAACTGATATAGATAATATAACGCAAACATGAAATACTCTTCTCCTTGCATGAATTTCTCAGCATATAGTTGTCGTAAATAAATAAAAAGCAACATGAAAATTTAAACGAACGTACCAAACATAACTTTGTAAAGTATGATTGGCTCGCATTAATTTCTATTATGGCTGCTCTTTGTATGTTTATCCAGTTACTTCCAAAACAGAATATTATGTTTTATCTAACGACGCAGTTACGGTATAGCAGAGACCATGAGAAATTAAAGTTTACTTCCACAAGCGACATGTTACTGAAAAATACTCTTAGTTCCACATTTTTTCTGTCGATATGTTTTTCCACATTTTTTTAAGAATAAAATGTTACGAAAATCAGACTTAATGCCTGTATTATGGCAATTAATTTCATATCAGTTGGGTTTTTATTAAAGTGTATAAATAATTTTTAATATGTCTACTCGCCACTATTTGGCTGCAAGAATATCGTTGTTGAATTGTGATTTATAAATTGAGTTTGTAAAAAGGTAAACTTAAATCTCATCAAATACTAAGTGTATGAAATCTATGACGGTAGTAGGAATTTATTCTGGACAAGCTTTTAAGGAAATACGAATAAGTATTATTTTTAATTATACCCTTCATTATATGAATACGTTACTATGGTTAGATTATCAGAATATTTGGTTAGGATTTTACATAAGTAAATGAATTTTATTTTAGATGACGGAGACTATAATTTCTAAAACGAATAAGTATTATCTATTTGACTGATACATTTCGCGATTACGTACGTTTCTCTGAGTTTTTAATAAACTTCATTGTTTCTTATCGTCTGCCAATAAAATTCTTAGGTTATGGTTTAACCTAGTTCTTATAACTGATAGAGATAAAATAGCGTAAATATTGAATACCGTTCTAATTACATAAATTTTTGCAACTTGTTGTCATAAATACACAAAAAACAACATGAAGGAACTAATGTAATATGGTGGCTGTTGATTGGTGAGTGAAGGCAGGCACGTGACCGTTCTTTAGCCAATAGCTATAGACAACGTACGTAGTCTCCAGATTATCATTTTATATAAGAGGATTTACAGACTAGGTCCTGCGGTAATATCCACAAATAAATCTAGCTACTGTCCTTCGAATACCCCCGACTCCTGTATTTGATACTCAAAATGTGGATCCCACAAAAATTGTACAGACCAGGGTACCAGCAGTAAAAAGAGGTATGCTCATCTTGAAGCGACTTCTTGAAGCTTCGAAATAAATACAAAATGACCACAGATTTAATTGTTCCATAGTTTATGAAATGACCTACCTATTTATATTGTTTGATAGCTATTTCTTGGCGATTCATTCATGTGGGTAATTAATTTACGAATTTATTTCTGAAATTAATGATTTGACTAAGGACTTATTTATACACCTTGTGCAAAAGAACAGGAAATTAAGCACAGTTTGACATTTTTTGCAGTTGTAGTAGAAAATAAAAAAATTGCTAACAGCAAACACTGTTTACAGAATTTACATGGCAGTCTTATATACATTTTTACTACTGGAAATAAAAACACGGTTTTTAGGCTGTCAATATGAAATGGAACGTCGTACAAGTGACCACGAGAAAGTATTTTATTTTGATGTTAATGGATGCGGAGCTGAGGGTCTGTGTCTACGAGTTGTTGATCATTGTGCTAAAGCATACGCATTCTAAAAAGTACACTCATTCAAATGGTAAACAGCTACGAACGAAGAATTTCGCCTCTGCTGGGTCCCAAACAGTGAATACTGATGGATTCCTTTGCATGCAAAGCATTTCGATTCGAATTCCATTGAACAAAATTGTAGATGTTTCCAACAAGATTAATCAATACACAAACTTAAATTTTACTAAACGCGTTGACAATCCGGAAACGCGCAAGGAATTATGAAATGAAATTCTACTGTCTAATCTTTGAGGTCATTTTGATCATATAGCCTTTTTTTATGGAAGTATGCCATATCTCATTATCCGTAAAAATCGATCTCCCATCCCATTTTCATTAACGATTCGTAGGGATTATTTATCACTAGCAATGCAAGCAAAATATTTTGGAACGGAGGAGGAACATCTAAACAACAGTCGACGTTCATTCACAAATTGATATTGTTACAGCAATCTGAAGTCGTAGACAGCTAGATTCCAGATATACGACTTACACTGACAAAATATATTGGGGTCATTTTAAACTGTACCATTACTTATAAAAAACATTGCTTGAACGGAAAATGTAAAATTTCGAACCCCAAAAATTTCTACTGAAAATCGTAAGAGGCATATGGGATGCTCATCTTGCAGCTATCCGAACATCAGCCTTTGCACTGTTTATTCCGTTGTAGAATGTGGCCGAACTATTTGGTAAAGGTCACTCATTTTTTCATTGATCAAGGTAGGTTTGATGGAAACCACATTTCACTAACTCTTCATATCCTTATTTTAATTTTTTAAAAGCGTAATATTTGCATACCTGTTTCCGTTAGTAACAAGTTGACCAATGTCGTAATTATCAAAACGTAAGCCTGTTTACATTTTCACATGGTTTCCAAAACGTTCTTGTTAGTAGGTGGCTGTTGGATGCAGCAGCTCCCTGAGTACTAGTGTTGGTGCCGAGACGAAGGCTGGAAGTTAGCGGCGGTCCCAAGTGACGCCGACTGCAGAAGGACAACAGTAATGCAGTTTGCACGTTGCGGACAGAGCGGTCTAACTGACGAGCAGCCTTGAGGCTTCATGACGCTGCACGTGCAGCGAGAATTCCAGCTAACTGACTAAGATTTACAAGCCTCGCAATATGATTTACTGTGAGCTGGTTTTCACAGATTAGTAGATGATCCCAGATGGAAGCTTGTAAGGTACGTACATAGCCCTTACCAGAAATTATGGTTTGTTTTGTAAATATATTTGAAATGTAGTGAGGTTGCAGAGTATGTATTTTTAAGTTTGATAATTTAGTTTAAAGATCAAGTCGCCAATAAAGATAATTCGGAACATCTTTGAATAACAGATGAAGAGTCGAAAAAGAAATGGTTTTGGTGAAAGCATGAACGGACAATGAATTAAATGAAAGAGGAAATGTCGAAGGGGAAATTCAGTGAATTTGTATTTTTACAAGTAGTGTGTATGCTAAATTTAATGTATACAGCTCGAGGGAGTAATGAAGAATTAATGTATGGTTTATAAGGCATTGTATAATGATAAGAAGGAATGTATCAAGTCACCGTATAATTAGTCATGTTCCTAAAGGCGCATTCCCACGATCCCTTGTAAACGAAGGCGAGACGGGACGGGACGGGACGCCATGGGAACAGGGCCGCCTCTGCTAGCGGAGACGAGACGCAGCTACCCACTCTGAGTCGGTAAACATCACGGGCGTGTGTAGCGGTGCGCTGTTGCCATCGGTTTACAGCAGCGGTGCGCACCACTTCTGTTGCTGTAAAGTGCTCTGTTCCAAACGATACTAGGGAACGTGGTGCGGAGGTGGCGGCAAGGTAAGCTAGGACTAACCTGCGGCCCGCGGTCGTCCCTATACTTCGGCTAATGAGGTCCCGTCCCGTCTCGCCTCGCCTACAAGGGATCGTGGGAATGCGCCTTAAGGCGAGGCAGTGTGCAACGATCGAGGGAGGGTTGTTTTTCGGCGAGCTGCAGCCGCTAGCCCGTTCGTCAAGCCACCTGCAGTGCTGTCGTCGATAACAACAGATACACGGCCAGCCTACGAACAACAGTGACACGACACTCGCATATTCTTCTATGTTGTTCCATGGAGCGCTGCCCCGAGGCTGGATGGGAGAAGAGACACTTTTGGACTGGGTGTCGAGGTGCGAAGACGGACCGGCAGACTACCGCCATCCTCTGTGGGTCTGTGGTTCGCTTCCCGTCACCGGCAGTGTCAACAGTGCGCGGACACGGTAATGGCACATCACCGTGCGACTGGTTGCAACATATCACGGGCCCGGAAAATACCCCTTGAGTAGCTACCCTGATAAGCTAGAGACTTATTCGAAAGAGCCAACTGAGCTAACCATATGCGAATCTATTCTCTTGTCTGATTTGTGTCATTTAGTTTAGTAAATAAATTCATGTCTTTTTGTGAATCCATTTTTTTTATGTTCTTGTAACCCCTGAGACGTGTCATGTGCGAGGATCAACATTAATATGTTGATAGAGAAAATATCAAGTAGATTTATTTGCTGACGCCATACAGTGCGCCAAAAAATCTTTGAAGTAAAGCCACCACCATGAGATTATTACAACCGAATATAAGTATTAATTGCATATTATCTTGTCAATGTGAATTACAGCAGTAACTTGTGTGCTTGATGAATTAAGGAAACTGAATGAGTAATTCCAGAAAATAAATGCATGAAACTTCAATGACATTAAAATAAAGATTTTTCAGATGTTAAGTTGTCGGATTGAGCCAGATATTTAAAGTCAGCAAGATGCAATTCGATAACGGTAAATATCTGGTAAAAATATAGAAAAGAAGAAATTACAATAATAATAAAAAAACTTGTCATGTACAATACTTCAATAAAGTATTTATTTCCTCTTATTTTTGTTATAAAGCCTTCAAGGTGCAATAAAGTTTAATCTTTGCATTATATACCGAGTATGTAACAACAAAGTACGAGATAATGTTACGGTGGTATTAAAAATATATAGTTAGATTGAAAGAACGCACGGTTGTGCTGTACTCATCCTTGTCTTCACGCTAAGGGCCAGATAGTGGCCACTTACGTTATGCTCTTTGAAAAAGAATTGCAACGACTTATTTCGACTAGAGAATTTTTGTAATGTAAGCCAAGGATTGTATTAATCGTTCCTATTCGAGTCCTGCAAACCAAAGCAGGATATCAGAAGTCCGACTCGATATTTTAAAGTATGATTGTACTATTGATAGAAAAAATTGTACGTTTGCTTAATTTTTTTGGATCCTAAAGTAAAAACTTTAGCTTGGGAAAGTACTATCTGGATAATTTATTTGATTGTTTGATACGTTTTGGCAAACCACATGAAAGGTGATTCGTACTTTAGTGGTTGGTTGTTCTAGCCGTATACCAGTATTGTGTGGACGACATTCCTTTGAATATCGCTCAACAAGCAAAAAAGTAAAATCTAACAGGACAATGAGAGAAGTAGTTCGTGTTTTTCACGCAATTGTTATACAGAGAGCAAAAATTATTAAAACTTCCTCATTATTGCCTCGGGTGTACGAGCAACTTATCTGTAATCCTGTGCATGTGAATGATAACCAGTGATACTCTTAAAGAATTTATTCAGACAAGTATCGCTTAGAAAGAAATGATATGTAATTTAATCAATGTAGCCGTCGCTGAAGAGAGGGGTAATTAAGCGATTTATCTGAGGATGAATTTGCTAAAAAAATGATACATTCAGATAAGCGTATATTCGCATATTTAATTTAAATATCGTGTTGTAGCAGAATGCATTACTTGATGATAAATACGAGTAAAGCAACTATTCGGATTGACACTGGAAATAAAATCGTACTGAATTTTAAATTACAAATCTTAACTCAAGAGAATAATTTATAAGATGAAGTTTTTAATATTTACGTAGATGATCTACCAAGAAAATTTAAACAGAGCTCTGATCTCGGAAACAAAATTACTGATACTTTACTCATTACGAGACAATTATACAGGAATCTGAAGAGAAAATCTCCAGTGATCTCTTTGCACCCGTTTCACCAATTGCGTACAGAATAAAACTAGAAAATTTCTGGCCGTACAATAAGGTGTCAGACATATACGCCTTGATCCGTTGTCAAGATACTATGATAACAATAAATTGGTTTTATCTTACTTGAATGATCTGTGTACCTTATTATTTTTCCAATACTTACGTATTCTTAGATTGGTGAACCCTAAGAACAAATCTAAAAGTAGATCGAAAAAATAGACTAATATTTTATGGACACTTACACTGAAAAGACAGCAGTGAATATATTGCGTCCGTCACGGGACGCCCGGCAGATGCGAAACATCTAAATTGATGGTTATTGAAAGAATTTATAGTGAAAAAATCAATAAACAAATAGGGAGTAAAATAAAAACATCGAGTTTAGTTGATAAAAAAATATTTTTCTTATTTTTTTTCTTATTCTTAGTATAATAATATATACAGAAAATAAATATTGGACTCTGTGCTCCTCTCGGTCAGCTGTGAACTGTATGCGTGTAAGAGAGAGAGAGAGAGAGAGAGAGAGAGAGAGAAATAGCGAAGATTAGGTGGGAAAGGACAGGGACAAGGAACAGGAAGGAATTCGGCCATGGCCTTTTTGAAGGAAGCATCTCGGCATTCACCTTGAATAATCTGGGAAAACTATGGAAAACCCAGATCTGGATGCCTGGAAGGGGGTTAAAACCCACGTCCTGCCGAACACGAGGCCAGAGCGTCATACACTCACCCACGTCACTCGATGCTTGCGAAGAGAGAGAGAGAGAGATGCGACGCGTATATATCCTGAGTATGCGTGGGTAGTGAATGCGTTTATCCATATATCTCAGCTACACAGAAAGAAATGAGTTAAAACACGTGGGCGTATATAACCCGCTTGCGCGGAAAATAAATCGCTTGTTGGCACCAGTATACACTTTCCTAACCTCAAATGGATAGAATGGTAAAAATATATTAATAAATGATTTACTAACCTTGAATCTTTGAATCGGTAGATTGTGTTTCGTAAAGCAAACTTGTGCCTGCGTATTAGACATTTAACTGCAGCCTTTAGGAATAGCGGAAATAAATAAAATTGAAGAATTTGAAATTTGGTGCTACAGAAGAATGCTGAAAATTAGGTGGAAAGACAATGTAAGAAATGAACGAGTTTTAAATGATGGGTGAGAAAAGAAGATTATGGAAGAAGCTTACAGAAAGAAGAGACAGGCTGGTAGGTTATATTTTGAGACATGCTGGGTTGGTTAATTTGTTAGTGGAGGGAACAGTCGAAGGTAAAAACAGTAGAGGAAGACAGAGATTAGAATATATGAAGTAGATAATTGAGGACGTGGGTTGTAAGGTGTATGTAAAAATGAAGAGATTAGCACAGGATAGGAATTGATGGAGGATTAAATCAAACCAGTCAAAAGACTGACGACAGCAAATATAAAAAAAACTGCAGTTTACACTTCGATCATCTTTAATTTTTTGTTTCTTCTTGGCCACTTGATCGTCACTGATATTTAAAATCAATAATACTGTAAACTGATTTAAAATCTTTAAGCACTTCATACAATGTTGTTTTGAAAACAAAAGGGAGTAGGGAGCGTCGGCGGTGAGGGTGCATGATGGCATAAGTTTTGGTCTTACCCCCAAGGCGCTACAATAGATGTTTCACATCAAAAAACACCTAAGGATGGCTAAAAGAAAGATGAGGGGTTTTTAGAGTCTCAACGTCACGGAATAAAACAAAAAATATCTTAAAAGATTGATTGACGTTGCAATCTTTACGATACTCAGATCAGGTTCAAGGAGAAATATATATACGTATATGTAATGATATTGCGATCGTTAGCATTAAAGTAAATAGTGATTTGTGTGAACGACCCAAGCGTATCTACAGAATTGCATTTGAGCGTTTAGACTTCAACAGTCTAAAGGGACCTTTGCGTCGAAGGGATCTCTTGAAAAATTACGGGACGGATAGAATTATTTGGGAGTTATTGTCTTAGACCCGTCGTTCTTGCCTCGCAGGCGGTATTAAGAGACAAAATACAGCAAAGGAAACAGCACGAGAGCCGCGTCGGAGAGAATAAAACTGCAGCGAGAAGAAACTGTCTCCGGGGAGAGTTCGCTGTGTTATTTCAACAAATGCCGCTCTTAGTTTTAACGACTTGACTTTTTACTCTGCGCAAGGAGCAAGAAGGCGGTGACGTGTTCGAGGCCGAACGGACAGAAGTGGCACCAAGAGACGCACGGTGTGTTTGTCAAGAGATTAAGGCCATGCGTATATATCGCCTCGCCTGGTACGCCGTGAAATATCGGCCCGTTTCGACTGTAACGTTACTATTTCCACTGTACTCTGTCGAGGATATCATGTTGTCTTAAACACATTATTTTCTATTAGGTGGTGTTATTTTTTAATATGAAACCGAATGCCAAGAAAAAAAATGCGAAATTAGTTCCCCCATCGAGATCTCTATGAACCATCACGATATTTTTGTACCTTGTTTCCTTACCAGTTCTGCACAATTTAAACACTGCCACCTAAAATTAAATAAAGTGTTTTATTCCATGCCGTAGCAAAAATTCGACTTCTTCTCATGAACTAGAGTTGTAGCAAACTGTATGCTTTCGTTACTGAGCAACGAGCACATCGCCTGACTAGAAGTAAAGAAACTTTCCTCCAAATTCAATTCTTTACTCGTATTTGTCGTATGGAGGTCAGTTTGATTCGATAAACGTACAGTACAAATACGACACATAATACAGGAACTGGAACGGTTCGCCCAGAGATTAAATGAATCTAGACGAGAGAATGAACAATTGAACATCGTACATCGCGTATTTCTGAGAATTTTGATTTGAATTCGTTTTGTTACAAAGGAAAATGTTTGAATACAAGCATCTCAGGCGTACATTATTTTAATATAATTAACGTTATTTAATGATAAGTGTTAATATTTTTAACGAAGTAAGTAATCTTAACAACATAAAGAATTATTTTCTAGTTATTATTTTGTTAACGATTGAAATTTATAGTGAATAATTTGTAAACAGGAAAATTGAGATTTTTGTTGTTGTTATTTATCGTACTTTGATGAGATTCTATTAATTTCAAACATTTATAAAATGCGTTTATTCTAAAATTTTAACTTACATTTTATTTTGAAGTGCAATTTATCTTCAGTTCGTTTACTAAATGAACAATTTACTTAAGCTTCATAAAGTACGGACTTACTCATCCCCTATCCCGTACGCGAGGCGATTCGGCGCGGTGCTTCATGCTAGTGCTCGATTGTATCAAAAGTAACGAAACAATACGATAATAACGAAGTCATCCCGTACCAGACGCGACGTGACTCGATTCACTACTTCACGCTAGCACTTGATTGTATCGAAAGTAACGAGTAACATACGATAGTAACGAGTGCTGATTGGCTTAGTAACGAATACATACGGGTACACAAATTCTCGTTTACACCTCTATTATGAACACCATGCCCTTGTCTGAGCGTTTTCGGTTTCCGTGGGGGAAGTTTACCCCTGCATAGCAACGTCTAGGAAGATAAATGGGGTGGTTTTCAGTTGCCTTCCCCAGTACGACAGTAAATGTGTATGACTGTGAAAGTGTTCAGAGCAGAGTGTTGTTTCTGCTGTGGATGAATGGTGAAAGAAAGGAGAGGATAAAACTAGGTGCCGACCATTCAAGCCTGCTCTTCCGAAAGGAGGGAGGATACGCCAGGCTTAAAGTTCCAATCCAGACGAACGAAACAGCATTAACAATGTCGTATGACCTCACTCAATGCGTACTGCAGAGAGTTTTGAGTTTTAACCAAGCACTTTCATTTCTGTATAATCTCGTCCATAGATACATAACTGCAAAATGTGTTGACCAATATTAAAAATGTTTTTTATTTTAATTTTAAGATAGCATCTTTAGTATTACTTGATTACGGGATAGTGGTGTATAACTGTATTGCATAAGTCCTTCTACATTTCTAATAATTTCTCCAAAGAGTCACGTAAGGATTAAGACTATAGTCTAGAAGCTACACACTTCCATTTCTATATATGTTTTTTTCGCCTCATCATTATCGAGGTCCTGGAAGTAATTCTGTGATGCTATTTTTTTAAGAAAACAATCCCCCATTTGTTTCGGCTGAATCCGGGAATCCATAGGGAAACGAAATATGAATGGCTGGATGAGGGGTCGCATCTATGCTGTCCAAAATTACCAAACACATACATTACTAACATTATACAATTTCTAACTTAACAAATAATTCCTCGGGCTTCACGGCTCGTTGACGATATTTTAGCCGATAAGGAACATGGGATAGGGAACGGTAAGGAATTCAGCAATGGTCTTTTTTTGAAGGAACCTTTCCGGCATTCGCTTTCAATGATTTTTTGGAAAGTATGGAAATGGAAATATAGATATTCGTACCTGGGTATGGACCTGCGTCGACCCAAATGTCTGGCCACAGGCATTGCCACACACCGACCAGGCTCGGTAAACCTAAAAACAGGAATAATACATTCCTGGATGTTGTGGTGTCTGGAATACATGAACGTGACTAACAAAGGTTACAGCGCTGTCAATGAAACGTTGTGCTCCGTGTGAGCTGTTTATAAGTGAGTGGAAAAATATCCTGTTATCCTTATCGGAAGTTCAAGCAGGTCCTTTGAACAAAGTATTTGTCACTCATGATTCAAATATGCATTGACGCATATATTTATTTGTTCCTTAAAGAAGCAGTAAATTAACATTGTTAATAAATGACAACTCGTGGGACAGTGAACTACTTGTTTAAACTCTCATCCAGGTAACGTCAGCGATGAATATGCGTTTAAATTTATTCTTTGTTAAGAGTTATTACATGTTGTTTGACAAGATCCTAGAATTATAATATTTGCTGGTTGTGTACTATTTAAGTTAATGTTGGTAGCCTCATATCTCTGGTTATTTGAGCCGTCTTTCTAAACATCACCTGCTAGATGTAAACATATTAGATTGAATGCCGTGGCCATCTTTATATTCTGTCATGGTTTGTGTTAACAATGGGAACGAGTAATGTTTTATATAATGCGTTTTAAATTTATGAGTTGTGCGAGAGTATGTGGGCATGGGTATAGTAGAATTTTTTGTTTGTATTTATTGTATTTTCGTGTCTGTGGGATTACTGTGTATTTATTAGTTTGTACAGTATTTAGTGATTTAGGTTTACATGGTAATTCGGAACCTGTTTACCTCTATTTATTGTTGTTTGAATGCTTTAGTATTCCTGTAGAGTAAAGGTGCTCCATCTGTAGTTATTTGAACTGGGAGGATTTGCATATCTATATTAATTTCTTTTGGTAAATGATAGGTTTATTCTCTATAAACATGAATTTGAACCTGTTGTAGTGTTCGAAACGTGGGACACAACAAACATTAACTAATGATGAATGGAACGTACTGGTACAAGTATTTGACATAGTATCCGACTTATTCAACACCGCATGCGCCCAGACCATAGTTCCACTCGGCAAGCACACCATCTCCTACCCAACTTTTTCCGGGGTGAAAATAGCATATTTTACCCAAATACTGATCCTACCAGCAGTGTCTTCTTCGGCGATTCGCCTTGGAGGAACCTCATCAACGCGCAGCCTGCAGTGACCGGTGCGTTGACTATCATATGACTAGATTGCAAAAACCGATTGATATGCATATTAATAATGTTCGTATAGCTCAAGAGACACCTAGTTCATCATTGGACTATGCTCCACTAAGATGAGAACTTATTGCGTATAAAAATTTACTAGTATCTGATGACGTTAATAATGTGGTAATTAAAACTTTGGATGTTTATGGTACTACTTGTATATGAAAATTATAAATAACAACATTGTATTTTATTCATTTTTGTTTTATTTCAGGCCACCACGGATTAAAAAATAAATATATTTTATTACATTGTTTTTCGTAAGACGGAACTAGTATGAATCAACTGTTTGGTCTTGCAGGGCTACCTCTAAAATAACCTGCAGATCCAACTCACACTTAACTTTACCATCACGATAGACCAGTCAGAGGGTGTGAACAGGATTTCAGCTACATAAGTATGTATAAAATAAGATGCTGCTGGATTGATTATTGATGTATTTGTTTCCTATGTAGCAAAATCTGACATTGTGGCAATTATAAGCGAGGACAACGACGGCCTCGTTCTGCTAATGTCCCTTGGGAACTATTACGAGAACTTGTACCAGGGAAAAGCTAGGAATCTGCTTTATGGTTTTCAATTATTTCCTTTCAGTTTTACAGTGCGATATGATACATCAAATGTTTTGGGCCATGGTAAAGCCAAATTCTGCTTCCTCATTCAATACCAACCACATCTGGAAGAACATGTAGCTAAAATCTCAGAATCTATAGACTCCTGTGACTCAATACACCAGGAAAGGGAACAGTTCGTATGGGCACTGTACGGAATAATTATTTGTTGGACCTTGGACGGAAACAGGTTGGAAATATTTATGAAATCCTCCACAAAATATTTCATTTAACCTAACACAGTTGCCAGCAACATCGGCTGCGTCGAGAAACATACCCATTTATGTGGAAATGGAGGAAAGTTTCGTCCAGTCTAATTCCGGACACAATGATGAACCTGATTTTATTTTGACGCTTGTATAATATTTCTGCAAGAAAGGTTGCACTGCAGCTATCGCCAATCTGGCTGGCCTGTACTGTTCAGCTGCTGCAAACACTGCTCTGGCCTCACTTGTGAAAACATTTCTGAGATGGAAGTAGATGAAGGAGAGGAAACTTTTTTCGACCTCGAGGAAGTTGTAGGAAATTTTTCCCTCTTTCAAATCGTAAATAAAGTATTTCTTGCTAGGATTCATAAGGAAGGAAGTATATTCGAAAAACTGAAAAAGTGACAAAGTTTCGATGTTTTTTTTTGGCCAAAAAAAATCGTGCTGAGTGTGTTTGAGGTCGAAAAGTTGGTTTCTGCATACTCTCATCAATACATATAACAAAAAAGAAATATTTTAGATGATATAATGTTCACGAGACCTGCTTTCGACAATGCCGTTACAGAACCGTACACTAACATAATAAAACATCCAAGCAATAAAAACATAATATATAAACAAACTGAACGTTACCAGTGTTTGTTAGAACGAGATTACACAAGAAGATAAATAACTAACCCACTGTATTTCAAATAGGTGTCAAGTAGTGTTTTCAGCAGACTGTATAATTAACTTGTGATCATGTGAAAATGAGGTAATAATCGTGAGATATAAGTATAGTTTAATAATATAAAAAAACGCGTATTTCGTATCAATGTAAACAAAGACGTTTAAATCATCTTGATATAAAGATTTTATTCAATAGCGATAGGATGTTTCACAATTCAGTATGATTAATTTTTTAAATAAGCTTAAAATAAGGATAAAGTCACTGACCAAAAAATTAACTTTAACGTAAAAAAACGTGGAGTACTCTCTACTAATGTTCATCATGACTTTTCATCATTCAATTCAGTATGATTAATTTCTTAAATAAGCTTAAAATAAGGATAAAGTCAGTGACCAAAAAATTAACTTTAACGTAAAAAAGCGTGGAGTACTCTCTACTAATGTTCGACATAGTGTAAGGGGTACGGTGGTTGTTGTTTATTGTTCCCCTATGATTTCCTCACGTTTTGGGACAAATAAATTCAGTAATTCGGCCATGAACGATTGAAGAACATTTATTTACACATTTCTTGTATAGTATCTGCTGAAGATGATTTTTAGGATTTAATGACACAGTACTCGTAATTTTCAGAGTTTCGTTTGCACTTTAAAAGACATTTATTCAGTATAAACATATCAAACAGTTAAACAGAGCATTATGAAACAGTTTGAAAATTGCCTCGACCACACCAGATCTGTCACCTATCATTCCTGACTGAATACTGCCTCCGACGCTTGATACCCGTGTCGGGGTCACAGCTGTTCGACACCCTTCTTAATTTTCGTGGTCTTATACAGGCCACGCTGGTGCCTGAGGCTGGCACCGACAGTAATAAAGCTCACAAACTAAACAAACTACTCCGAATGTGAAACCTCTAATATAAAAATACATATAATTTTTACCAAGACTTTTACATTCTATCTACACAGATACTTCACAATAGCTAACGATAAAATAAGTGATATCTAGCATCCCACGCTTTTTTATATAAAAGTTAAATTTTTGGTTCACTGACTTTACGCTCATTTTAAGCTTATTCAAGATATTGAGTCATACTGAATTGCGGACATCGTATCGCTATTGAACAAAATCTTTATTTAAAGATTTGTTTAACTTAAGAGTTCACGTTGATACAAAGCGTGTTTTTTAATGTTTTAAAACGTTATTACTCTCAAAGTAATGAGACATAGTCTTAAAATTATTATATTGTCATTGGTACATAATATGAGTAAAAAAATTAATAAAAATTGGACCTCCGGAAAGGCGTGAAAATCGAATTAAAGATTTTGTAACATTTATCCACGATTCTATTGTTACTGTAAAACTAATGAGAATACGGGAACTTATCTATGAAATCATCGTTTTGTCATTGGATTTTAATAAGTGTATAAAATTTTAAACAATTCAGACGTCTGGTAATGCGTGAATATTGAATTCGAAGATTCCGTTACATTTATAAAAGTCAAGGTAATATAAAGCGTGTAACAGTAGTTCCAGATTTCTTCAGCCGCAAAAAGAAAGGAGTTTAGTTTAATTTGAAAGCACATGTTACAAGTAAGCATCTGGATTAATGTTTTCATGTTTACTGTCACAGATTACCGCAACATCAAATATTAGCCGGTGCAAACATTGCTGAACTTTTGCAGTGATTCAATGGGATGTTTCGTTAGGTAATTGATGCTGTCTCAAAAAAATTCCTTAAAGGCTCAAGAAATAAATTTTATGTTTATATCATCACAAGCACTACAGTCTTCTACGAAAATTCACCAGGATCTAAGTTTCTAAGTTTTATCATAAAATATAATCTACGGACCGTCTTTATTCGCCTATTTTACAGTTTCTGATAACTGTCGTATCATTACCCATTATGTGAATAAAACTAACCTTTCTACGGCACATAAAGATTAAGATAAGATCTTCAAAAGTTTTCCTCTTTTCTACAAGGTATAAATTCTCATAAAAGTGCCATTCTTCTTACGTTTGTTCTGGCATTGTATTATAACGCCTTTGAGGGGTAATGCAAGCAGCTCAGTAGAAATAAGAAATTTCAGGAAGTAAGACGGTCGCACATCGATCAGACTTGGCGATTGATCTTTTATGTATTATCCATAAATATGCAGCCGGAAAGAAGGCTTTTTTTATTTCTCTTATCCTAAAATTTCAGTTAGCAAATTTGTTGGTAGTATTCCGTTGTCGACTAAGGAGGTGGCTAACCACTTATATTTGTACGGATAAGTTTGAAGACCGCACCGCCCCTCTGTTACGGACTTCCAAGAGCTCGCGCGGTAGGGGGTCGGCAGGTTGTGGTGACGTAACCGACAACTTGAGTTTCTGGAAGCCTACCACAAGGGGCAGTTGCTTGGAGCATCGTAATCTCTTCAATTTTCCAAACAGCTTTATCAGTATCAGCCAATAATCACGAACGTTGTAATTGAATATCAAATGAATTAACAGATATTAAGGCAGCCTTGATTCTGTTAATGAAGAAATATATTTTACAAATGGTGGTTTATTATGAAACTCAGGACTGCAGCTTTTAACAGCAGTGAACTATGCAGCTCGTCTTACATTGATTCCTTTTGCAATTTTGACTACATTTACCGGAAGAAAATATTTTAGTCTTTTATAGACATTGATTTGAAAAAATCGTTGGCTACATCATGAAAGATGTCTACTAATGTATATTACAATTATAAGGATTAGCATTTCGACAAAATGCATTTATTATCAATTTTGATAGAAAAATATTCTTTATTGAGTAGTTTTGAATTTGTGGAAAGGAGCCAAAATCGTGACGAATGCAAATTCCAAATTAATTACATCATCGTCTCTTTCCATGCGGTCAAATTCATGAATAGGAGTTACCATTCATGGGATATTTAATGCTTTTGTTGTGATAAAAAAAGATGCTTAATGACTCAGTATATCGGACTGAAAGAGGATTCTCAAAATGTATACACTGGAAAATATTTTCATTGTTTTTCAAATTATTATACCAAATTTTTAAAAAATGGTGGCAATTTGTTTTATGTATGTTTGACCAATAACTTGAGTGGTTAATGTTAACAACTACGGTCTAAATTTCGATTTAAAACTGGGTTTATTACCAATTAACTAAAAGTTGAACAAAATGACGGCATTCGTTACATAACAGATATTTTTTGTTAACTTCCCAATGATTGTAATATAACAATCTAAGATTTTATAAAAGTCTTTGACCTTACACAAGTAGAAAGGATATTTAATCATTCACATTAAACTTCAGTTATATGTACACATGCTGTTGTTTGAGTCTGCAGAAACTCTGCATTATAATTTCGTTTACTAGTTGCACTGAATTTATTGCGGCTTTTGCCTTGTGATTTTCCTGAATTACATTTTATTGATAATATTTAGACGGTTGTTTGGCTCTGTATCTACTGTAGATGTTTCCATAAATCACCTGCCTATGATGACGGATTGATACTGAGTCCTTCATTGTTAATGGCACCTGGAGAGAATTTTGCAATTTTCTATCCACTACATATGTATTATACCCTGGTGCGCATATACTTTATCGTTCAGCTTTATGCACTCATATTTTTGTCTTTTATTTAATAACACAATGTAAATTCCTTGTTGCTCTGCACCTTAGAATTCTTAAACATAGGTTTTTTTTTAGTTAGGACAATAGGAACTTTGTAAACATCAGCCATCCGGGAAACCTGATTTGGTTTTTCCATGGTTTCCCCAAATCACTCCAAGCGAATGTCGGGACGCTTCCTTGAGTAGGGGCTGTAGCCAAATTCCTTCCCGTTTCTTTTCCCAAATCCCTTCCCGCCTCTAATGACCTCGACGTCGACGAGGCGAAAAGTCAGAAGCAAAAAAAAAAAAAAAAAAAAAAAAGTCCTAAACACTTTGGCTAGAACAAGATCTTTAGCTCTGTAGCATTTTACATGGCAGGGAAGAATGTTTGTGTTGCGATCTGTCTGAGAAACATCTAACTTAAGTTATGTGTATTAAGGGTATTTTTGTTTTTGAATAGTGTGGTGTATGAGACGGAGATTGGGGACCTTCACAGTGTAACCAATGTGATTAGATTGCGGGATCAGGACGGCCGTTACGCAAGGACCAGCTTTCAAATATGATCCTGTTGTTTTATGCTGGTGCACAAGTTCGTTTTTTTGGCTTGTTGAAACTCTGGATGCTATGGGTTTATATACCAAGTGTAATTTTTGTTTTGATGTGTAGTTGTTGTTCTTGAATTTACATATTGGTTTATTAGTTTTTGTGGATACTGAGTGGAGCCATTGATGCTAGAAAATTGAGTGTCAAGTGGTGAAAGTGCTAAATTTCCGTATTCTGCTGTTTGAGTTCAGTAGTGACGCCAAAGCAGAGGAGGGTGGTCAGAAGCTTTGACACCACGTGCGGGGACAATTTCATCGGAGAGAAAAAAGCAAGAAAATTGTTTTCTTGTTTTAGGGGATGATCGTCTCGACATTAGTGACACTCCACGTTCAGGAAGACCTTCGAAGTTTGATTAAAACCATCTAGACACATTCATCCACAATCATACTCGTAAGTATACTCGGGAACTAGAAACTATGATGAACTGTGCTCATTCCACCATCGTGCAATATTTACGTTCAATTGTCAAGGTTCAAAAATCGGGTGCATGGGTACCGCATGCGTGACGTAATGCTACAGCCCGATTTCGTCTGCCCGCGCTCTGATAATCCGGCAAAAACAATATCCAGGAGTGGGTTGGGTAAATCATTCCCCACCCACCTTACGCACGTGATATTAAGCCCTACAATTTTTACCATTTCCGCTCTTTTACGATACAGCATCATGGAACTTTTTTACAAATGAAAAAGACATGTCTAGACGACTTCTTTAACTCAAAACCATCTGATTTTTACATGCGCGTTGGAATGCTGTTGTAACTAGTAAAGGACAATAGACTGATCAGCCAGTACACTATGGTCACCTACCTAACAGCCGGTATGCCCACCTTTGAAACGGTTAACAGCGGCGACGCGTCTTGGTATGGAAGCAATGAGCCCTTGGTAGGTCGCTGGAGGGATGTGGAACCAAATCTGCACACACAAGTCACCTAATTCCCGTAAATTTTGGAAAGCAATGAGCTCTTGGTAGGTCGCTGGAGGGATTTGGAACAAAATCTGCACACACAAGTCACCTAATTCTCGTAAATTTCGGGAGGGGGGCAATGAGCTCTGATGCGACATTCAGTCACATCCCAGATGTGTTCGATCGGGATCAGTACTGGCGAACTGGGGGCCAGTTCACCAATTGCAACTCACCCCTGTGTTCCTCGAACCACTCCACAAAGCGCATTATCTTGTTGAAAAATGCCACTGCTGTTGGGAAAAAAGATGGTCATGAAGGGGTTTACATGGCCAGCAACCAGTGTACAATACTTACTGACCGCATGATGCTGTGCCCGAGCTCCACTAGACCCATGAATGCCCACGTGACTATAATTGAGCCGCCGCCACTTTGTCTCCGTCGCGCAGTACAGGTGTCAAGAAGCTATACTCATGGAAAACGACGGATTCGCACCCTCCCATCGGCATGATGAAGAGGGTATGGGGAGTCATCAGACCATGCAACGCTCGATGGTCACGAGCCCATTTCGGTCGTAGTTGCCGATATCGTGGAGTCGGCTTCGGAGGCTCATCGTTCGGAGCGTTTTGTGCACTGTGTGTTCAGACTCACTTGTTCTCTGCCCAGCATTAAAGTCTGATGGTAGTTCCGCCACCTGTCCTGTTTTACCATTCTGCCCATCCTACAACGTCCGACATCTGTAATGAGGGGTGGCCGCGCAACCCCTCAACGTTTGAATGTGGTTTTACTTTGGTTTCGCCACTTGTTGAAGACACTCACCACAACACTCCTCGAACATCCGACAAGTCGTGCAGTTTCTGAAATGATTGTGCCGAGCCTCCGGGCCTTCCCAATCTGCCCTTGGTCTAACTCAGTTAGATCGCGCTGCTTCCCCATTATAAACACGGCAGCAAGCTCACTAATACTACATACACCGTGCGTGTTGTGGGACTAGGAGTTATCCCTCGTCAGAGCACGCCGCTATCGCCTGGACGGGTATATATCGGTAGTAGGCAGGTAGATTGTTCTGGCTAATCAATATATATTACTGATGGTTGACTTGTCTTTGATATGTATCTGATATGTTTAACAAAATTTACGAAAAACCACTTCGAGCTTATACACCAAACCTCATATTTTCCCGACCCAGTTACATGGCACCTTAATGCAAACAATCACACCCTAGGGTATAAATATGTACTTAGATAATGCTGAAAACATTAAAACTAGTACTATCTTCTAAACAACTAAGAAATTGATCGTAATCTGACTTCACGACCGTACTATATACTATATTTTACTAAAGTGCGAAAGGAAACATTGCATTTACCACTAAAAGTTTGCAGTGAACATCTTTAAATGGCACTGTTGAAGGAAATGTTCCATTTCACCTTTCACAAATTTAAACTGATGGTAATGACGGAAAAAATCCTTTTACCATAACCATTCTACTTTGGACAGCTTTGAGCTGTTGATAGTTAAACAAAAAGAAAAAAACCTTTTACACAACCATTTCACCTTGCATAACTTGAAGATAATGTTGAGGTTCCTTTTACCACAACCATTTCAACTTGCAAAGCTTTAAGCTGTTGTTCCTAAAAAAAAATCTTTAACCACAACTCTATTTCACCTTGCACAATTTTATGGTGATGTTTTTGAAGGAAAAAAATTTTTCACCACAGGTATTTCACCTCGAAAATCTTAGGAAAAAAACACTTACACCACTACCTTTTTTAATTTACACAGCTCTAAACTGGTTTTGTTGATGGAATCAATCCTTTAATTATAACCATTTCCCCTTGTACAAGTTTAGGTTGATGTGGTTGTAGGAAATAATCCTTTAACCACAATCAATTCTAATTAAAAAACTATAGGCAGATGTTGTTGAAGGAACTAATCCTTATACCTCAACCATTTAACCTAGCACAGCTTTACATTGATGTCGTTGAAAGAAATATTGCATTCACGTTCACCATGAACAATAAGTTGATTTTGTTAGGGTTATCGTTCTAAGAAATTTTCTCCCTCTTGTCATTCGCTTACATCTTTTACAAAAGACACTGTACTACACTTGACGATTGTGGAAGGGTAATTCAAAATTGCGTTCACCTACAATACCTTAATTTTATAAGATAAGTTGTGAAGAATGGCTGCGAGAAATATTAAAGGTGTGTCTTGATATTTCAACTGAAGAGAAATTACTTACGTGAAAAATCTGACGAACATTATATCGTATTTAAAAACTTGTAATCAGCAATTATGTTTACCAGAAATATGATAAGTATATATGCGTATGTCAATGGTCTATTAAACAAAATAAAATTGTTTGTTTTATTCTTCCTCTTACAACATTCTTCTACATTCATCACAATTTAGGACTACAATTAGTTCTTAATTCTAGTGCAGGTATCACAGTTTATTTAATGTTATAGTTGTAAATACGATTATAACCCTCAATCTATTAGCAGTAAATATTCGTCTTCCGTTTTGTTGTTGTAGCTGTCGGAACAAACGATGTAAAAAAATCCTTAGAATGAATAATGTTCATTGTAATTTATTAACTTCCGTATTTGTAAGTGGTTTGGAACTTTAATTTTAGTTCTCTAAGCTTCTAGATTTCTTAGGAATCCCACTTATATTTTTACCTTCATGAGATTACTGTCAAAACTGCGGTATTATTGGCAAGTAATAATTTTGGCTTTGAACTTCTTGTTTTATCTTTTTGGTTACAGTTTCAGGTAAATCCTTCATCCACAGCGTTACATTATTAGTTCCCATCTCCCAAAACATTGATGAATGTTCTCAAAATGATTTGGACTTACTTGTTAGATACAAACTGTACGTTGACACTGACTGGATTACACTAAACTTTTTACGTAAAATGTACTTCCATCCAATGAATAAGTAGATATGCGAATGTCAAGAAGCAAATAGATATAAAGCAATATTTTTCGAAGAGTTTTATTACGAACGCAGGTAAAATAGAACACGGAGTTTAAAAAATTAATTGAAGCTGCTCCATTCCCAAGTAACATTGTCTTGTTCACCTGTTGTTCATTAGTGAGTTCCAGTTATTTGCATTTCAATCCAGAAAGATACATCTGACAGTGCTTGGGAGAAGAATTTTGATTGGTTTCACTGATGAGCCATTGTAGTTTCCGACGAGTATAAAAAATCGGCGTCGGATTCGACTATATTAGTAGCGTCTCAATTGCCGCCCACTTTCCCTCGTCCGTCGATGTTGAATCACAATAGAATCAGCAAGGAGTATCGTTATGGATTACGGAATGTGGTATATAATACACAAAGTAGTTTTCACTCGCATGCTGGGGAAGGTTATGATCCTAAAAAATGGATCCCATCGACGTTTTGTGTGTTTTAGTTTTAGAATGGTTTTGGTGAACGTTTAAAAAAGTTGTCTGAAATATACGAAATAAATTGTTTAATATCGTGTTTTTATTACTAATTTTGATGGTTCCATTCAGAACTGTGCTATTATTGCTAAAGAAAAAACAGTGGGGGATGAAACAAAGAAACCATTAAATATTTTCAATCCTAATGAAGTAAAATTAGTTTATAGAGCTAATGGGAATATAGATAGTAGTGTTCCAGCGTGTTCAGATCATTTGTATATGACTATGATTATACTGTTGTAACAGAACGCGGCTCAAATATGTTAACCTTCTGAATGATTATACCTAGGACCATGGCGAGGAATGGATATTAGCAGTAGTGATTTTGATAGTAACTATATGTTGCCTAAAACAGTAATCAAAGCAAGAAGTACATAAAAATTATGTATAAAATGTAATAGATGTATTTCTTCAAGAATTTCAAAATCAGGTGCTTTTAAGTGCTATTTAGTCATAGTGATTATGTTAGCAAAGATTCAGTAGTTAAGATGAATCCAAAATATTATTACAGTGATACACTTGTATTTAAGTTTGCAAAGAGGTTTCCAAATAAATTTATTTAAATCTAATTGTGTTTTCATATAATTTTGTTTCTTTTAGTCTTCCTCTTACAACATTGTTTTACAGAATTTCACGTTCAGTGGGGAGAAGAGTTTCAGAAGTGTTATACCAACAAAATATTTTTTTTAAAACAATGTAGTTGTGGGAACTGGAACATATTATTAATATATGGCTTCTGAGTGAAAGTTTTACCGTCTCTCTCATTAGTCCTTCCGTCCTAACCTCATAACTTCTGAACCCTCTAAATTAAAAATTTTTCTTTACCGTATAGTTTTACTAAGATTAACACAATTAATACATAAACGACCGAACCGGTTGGGTGAGCGGTAACGCTTTGGCTTCGCATTCTGGAGGACGCGGGTTGGAATCTCCAACCGGGCATTCAGATTTGGGTTTTCCTTGGTTTTCCTATGCGAATGTAGGGATGTTTCATACAAAAGGCAATGGAATAATTGCTTCCCGTTCCTTTCAGGCCTCTAATAACCTCGATGTCGATAAGACGTAAAGCCAGAAAAAGAGAGGAAATCATAAAATTTTTAAATATTGTTGAAGAAGGGAGGGGGCGTATGGGTTAGTTGGAGGGGGTGGGGGGACCAAGAGAATAATTCCAGCAGATAATCTTGTTCTTTTCCTCCTCAACCGTTAATTTCGTGGGTACTTTTGCTTTGGAAATTTTGGATCTGGATTTGTTTCCCTGGCCTTCCCCAGTGTCAAAAGTATATTTCCGTATTTATTGTTCTGTTAGAATTATATGTGTATGTTTAGTGCATGAAAGAAATGAATGGATGATGTATGAGGGAGAAGATTAATCCTGGTGCCAGCATATTAATACCTGCTCTTCCGAAAGACATAAAAGGTGACGTCAGACTTATGTCATCATGCGACGGATGAGTCACAATCAACATTGTTGTATGTCCTTAATTCGTACGTAGTGCGGAGAGTTTTGGGACCTAACCAAGAAATCTGATGTACGTACAATCTGGTGATTAGGAATTGTACACACCACCTCTCCCATTCTACCAGTCAAGCTCTGATCATGGAAATGGCTTGACTATCAGAACTAGAACCACCCATTGTCAGTGCCGCAATCAACTCAGCCAACAAAGCTGCCGAATCTCACATGGTTTGAACGTTTATTTTTTTTATTATTTTCTAAAATACTTTAATTCAGAATTGAACGCATTCTTTTCCGTTATTTTCTGTTGTACAAAAATTTATCATAAAAATTAAAGTAGAACATACGTTTAGTGGCGAAAGTGTGTCGTGATATTGAATCACACTTGCAAAGTTTTAGTATAACCATCGCGTACAGTAAAAAATTTCACACTTTACACAGGCACAATTTTTTTAAAACGGCAGTTGCTTTTCTTTTCGAATTTTGCGCTGCGAGTTTCTTGATGGTTATGCCAAAGTTTGGGTCACATCTATGGCCTTTGTCATTGCTGCTTCAAATTAATGCATCCGTTTCATTTTCGGGTACACTTGGTGAACTGTTTATATTCTCCGGCAGAGATGATGTTGTTTTTTGCCAAATAGTGTCCGCTATTCCAGAGAAGTTTGCTCACCGTGGAATGACGGCAGTTGTTGTAACACGTTCGTCTGCTAGTACATACCTCCAAAATCGATTTTCTGTTGAGGTTGTTAGAATGTTCACAACATTCTACTGATTTTGTAAATTTAAGTTCTAAACAAATCCTTCAGTTCTCTCCCACTGAATTTCATGATCTCGTTCTAAACGAGGTTCCGGCACTGTCGATTTCATGGTTGGTTCTAGTCTCGCGTGACGATAATGTTCTTTCAGTCTAACGGTTGACCAGTCGGCATATCTTACCAATATACACGTGACCAAAATCACAGTGAATCTAATACAGCCAACTGGATTGTAACGGAGCTCTGCGATCTTTCACTGATATTAAAATGTTTCTCACCATACTTTCGCTGCTGGATTGAATATTGACTTTGGTCGAAGGATTTTTTTTAGAACCTAGAATTACCGAAGCAGCATTGACGAAGCCCACTAGTTGGGATCGAAACGTTGATTTCCCCAGCAAGATAAACGCAGCCCAAAACCCGAAAAGAAAATGAGTGCAATTTTTCATCACATACAAAAAATCTTTCATTAATAGTTAAATATTAAGCTAAGAAAAGTAATTGTTCTCAGCTCTGAGAAAAATAATTGTTGTTCAACAATAATCTCAGTTCTGATAGGTTTATTTATTTATCTTATGGCCATAGCACATAATCAATAATATACAATTGTTTCACGCTAATAAAATGAAACATTAAATTATAATTAAAATTCAGAATCGAACCAATGTAAATATTCATTTGAAATAACTATGTATCTAGTATTAAGCTAAGAAAAGTAATTGTTCTCAGCTCTGAGAAAAATAATTGTTGTTCAACAATAATCTCAGTTCTGATAGGTTTATTTATTTATCTTATGGCCATAGCGCATAATCAATAATATACAATTGTTTCACACTAATAAAATGAAACATTAAGTTATAATTAAAATTCAAAATCGAACCAATTTAAATCTTCATTTGAAATATCTACGACGCGTTTTGGCGATCCCGTGAAGGCTCGAAATGGGCTATAAAAGGACACGTGACGGATGGTTTGTTCTTCCTCAACACAGTCCCAATTCGGTGAATCTCTCTTTCCTCATGTGTAAAGAGATAAAGCAGATCTGTCATGGACAGACCTAACTCTGTTGAGAGCTCATCAGGTCTTGCAGGGATGGTCGAGTCTCTATAGTGCCTTTTGACTGTAAAACAGGTAGTGCCATATTGCTGGGGCTGAGGCTCCAATCTCCATGCTTCTCTTCAGTTAAAATTGTTAAATATAATCTGTTTTACAGTTTTTATGCTCGGACGTCTTGATTGTAGTGTATGAAATTGAGTTTCCATGTCGACGAGGATGGGGAGATCCAAGTTATGACAGATCGTAACTGTTGGGCAATTAAGCAATTGCGTCGTCTTATCGTAGGCGGTTCGATGTTACTCAAAACGGGTAGCTAGTACAGTGGAGTAGACTTGATACATTCACTAACTAACCGCATTGTGTGGTTCAAAACTATATCGATATTTTTGGTGTGGGTGCTATTCATCCAGACAGATCAACTGGCGAATACACAAGGCTCAGTGCTGAGGTGCGTAGTGTGGATGCAGATGCCCCACAGGAGGTTCCAGTTAACTTCTGCAGAATATTATTTCTAGTTCTTAGTTAGTTCTGATAGGTATCAGCTGCAGCATCATTAATCGACAGAAGCTGGAGGTAGTCGATAATGACGAACGCCCTTCGGAGAATACAAACACACTTGTCGAGACGGGCTAGGAGCAAGTAGTTGGGACCGGCGCCCGCTAGATGCCACCGACGTCGGCGTCGCTGATACCCGGCTGCTCTCGCGGCTGCACCCGACGCACGGGCGTCGGCGGTGGTGGTGGAAGGGTGGAGCCTCAGGTGGCCAGGGGGAGGGGAGGCCGCTGGACCAGAATCAGACGCGCGGCGCGGCGGCTGCAGCGGGCAGTCGCGAGTCGGCACCAGACGACGTCGCACATACGGGCGGGCACCGGGACACCCGCAGCCGTATCCTAGCAACCACATCGCGCGACTGCGCAAACCGCACCCGGCCGCAGCGAGGCTGGAGCAGTCTGCTTGCACGCAGCCGGGCGTAGCGTCTCACACAAAACAGCGAATCCGCTAACCACTTACAGACTAGAAAATAGTAGTCGGAAGTTTCTCTTCTTCCGTCGACTGATCCTTCCGCGATCGAGATGACCGAGATGGAGGTCGGGGGCAGTGGAGGGCGACTGCACGCCACAGAGGTCGAGGCCACCTCACGTGATGGCATCGGAGGCGTTGGCGCCGGTGGCAGCGGAGGCGTCGCAGCCGGTCAAACAAGTGGTTGCAGCAACAGCGTGCCCCTGGCAGGACAGCAGCCCGCCAGACACATCACAGGTAGGTTCGCCGGCCAAGTAATACCACCACGATTTCTGTTGCCCTTTATTTGATATTAAGAATTTTACTACTTGAACGAAGACTATCTTTCTATGCTCCACGATTACTTCGTGCTTTTTTTAAATGCATAAATTCTTTTTTTATAAGAATTCAAGATGATAGAAAGAATTCCACGATACTGTATGTAGCGCTAAGTACCTTTAATTCTCTAATACATTTTCTTATTCAGTTTTCACTGTAATTGATTTTACCACCCGTAGTAGTTCTAAATGGTAATAAAGATGAAGATAGTATTTTTTTCAACTATTTGGATTTTTAATCAAGGAAAACATTTACATTAGTTTAACAATAAAAAGATTTACTTCCGCCAGAGTAACTTCAGAAGACGATTTCCACCATTTTCATCAGCTTTGTTTTAGTATAAAATGATTTTATCGTGTAATTAACGAAAATATTCATTTAACAACAGATTTAAGTTAAACATTAAAGTTTGTAAGAAACGTAGTACCTATAGGTATCACATATTGGTCATCGTTAAGACATGGAAAGAAATAATTTAGTTTTTTACCTAAGAGATTACATATTTAATATAGAAAGAATAATGAATGGTTTGCGAACTATTTTATCGTTTAATTTTTTAATTTAATTATTAAAACGTTAGTGACCGCCATTTATTCAATTGATCAGATTCCAGTGTTGCGAAATTCAGTGTAATATTTCGCACCTCTGATTCCGCTGACAGTAAAAGATATTTCAGAGTTGAATCCACATATTATCGATAGTTTTCTTTAGCTACGTGTCTCAATAGGATCAACGTGACCTTCCAGCCACCTGTGGACCTAACAGCTTATCTTCAGAACAATCAAAAATCAAAGTTTATTCCGCTTGCAGAATTAGATACTTTGCCGTTCTCCAACAATAATCTCCATATAGTTTATCCTATCCAGTTTTAATAGCGACCAGAGATGCAAAAGAGTAAGTCTAAAGATATCACTCATTAATGTGTGCATGTCAATGTTTGTTGAAGAATTTTACAATGAGTTCTATTTGCATATAATTCTCACATTGGTAACAGGTATTTTTTATAAGCTTTGCAGGAAGATATTACCAATGAGTCACAGTTTGGTGTGAAAGGCTGAGTTTGTAATAATATTTTTATTGTTTCGAAATAAATAAGATCAGTGATCTCATTTACAGTTCTAAGAACGAAAACTATTGTACATATAGGTTCTTATACTCACTACAAAAATGGAATAGTAGTAACGGTGACGAAGACGACCTTAAAACAAAAATTTCATGTTTCTCTTTTCAGCGTGTTTATTCTAATTCTCGATGATAGTTTCGATAATGAAATTTTTAGCATTGAATTATCACCATAACTCTATCAACAAGTTATTTCTAAATGTATTTACATATGAATCTCAATATACTTGAACATTACAACACTCCTGATTAGGATTTTGTAGTACAAAACTAGTTGCAAATTTGAATGAGACATTACGGGGAATTGGAGAAGTCCCAGCTATGGAATTGATCAATTTTAGTTTCGGTTAGTTATTTCAAGAAAACATATATGAAAACAATGAAAATGATTTGGTTCCTTAACGATTACCTCGAATGGAGCTGTTAATAAATTTAATTCTACTTCCGCACACATGATATCATAAATTACTTTAAAAAAAACCCTTTTAGGTGAAAGAATCTTTTACTTCAATCGGAAGACGAAATACGACTTCCTGAATTTGTGATTGGTGAACACTGTAACGTTTTACTGTCAGTGAATTACTTACAATGACTGTTAAACTTATAAAGCTTGAGCAGGTGCAAAAGGTATTAAAATAGTTACGTGAGTTTTCGTTCCGGTGTAAGGATTTGGCAGTTTTTCTTTACTAATCGCTGACTTATGATGATTCCTCTCTCGCTCTGACCGAAGTAAGTAAGCTTTAACAATATAAAAACAAAGGAACTTTAAATATAATTTGGTGTTAAATGCTGAAGATCTGAGTTCACTTCTTGTACGAAATATGCTTACCACGAAATTAAAAAAAGATAATAAGTACTTAATTCCACAAAACAAATTAAAAAAAACCCAAAGATCTGTAATACGTACCCGTAAAATAAATTGGTGTACATTGTAAATTCATTAGCCTATTTATATTGTAGTGAGCAAACAAACAACCTCTCACCTGTTTAAATGATTTAAGCTTATACCTGTAAACAAATTTGATGTACGCTTTGGATATGCGTAATTGTGAGATTAGGTAGAGTTTGATTATTTAATTGGTTTGTGTAATAGACAAGATATAATCCACATTGTTGATACAGGTGTATAACATTATATGACACGCATTTTCGCATTAATTATGATTAGTTGTCAAATCAGTATATGATGGTTATGTTATTACCAGATTTTGAGCTTATTAACATTGAAGTGTTTCTTTTTTCCAGGCCCCTGCCAGAGATAGTTTTGTGTGTGTTTTTATGTGCAACTATATTAGAGATATGTGGGAAGGGAATAAATATTAAAAATGTGGAGATAAGATACAAAAGAAAGGAAGGAATTGAACGAAGAGAATGAAAAATTCGTAACCTGGTGGTTTTAAGGTACCACACCAGTGCTTATCTGACGGCTCTATAATTTATCAGCTGCACTTTTTTAATTTGGTAATATTTTTAAGACAGGATTGGGCGAGTCACGCAAAACTAGCAACACCACGAATCAATTTGATTAAAATTTAAAACCGTCTTTCCTTCATTTTAAATTAAAAAAAAATGAATGGTGAGTTGGAAAGCTTACATTTAAAATTTAATTTACTAAACCAAAGTGGATATAAACACGTTTACCATTCTGCTTATGCTTCTTTTAATAGAATGGTTTAGTCCTTAAACTATAGTTCATAGGCATTGATCATTCTATTCAGTGTGGAATCATCAGCCCTACACTAAATCACCCGAATAAAGCGTAGTTTTCAATAACACTAGCCATATGCTTCAAAAAATGTAACCCTGCTTCACGTATCCTGGTTTTTCTTTTTTCAAAATCTTGGGGTTCCGTTCGTTCTGAGGAAAAAATGGAAATCTTAAGGATTCGCTAATTTAATTGCCTATCCGTCGAAAAGTTTAATTGTTTACTACTTTAGCTCTTACTAATGGTAACACAATTTATAATATTTTGAAAAATCACGTGAAATTTACTTGAGGGATGCGTTTTTTTTTTTTTTTTTTTTTTTTTTTTTTTTTTTTTTAGATAATCATCTTTGGTAACATATGGAAACTGGCAATCCACTGATTGTCTTTTTTTATTTTTTATTCCTCGATGTGTGGAATCTTTTGGTGGAAAAACCATAAAAAATTGCTGTTCCGCCGTTTAGTTTTGAAACCACTGATTCGAAAATTCTTTTAAAATTTACTGTGACATATGGCCGGCCAAAGTTTAGACGAAAAACGATATCGATCTTTATCAAGTTTATGCTTTTCGCAAAATAACTAAATTCTTTTTAAAAAAATCCATAATTATTCCAAGAAGATATAATTTTATAAAACTGATTTTTTTGTGTTTGAGTTATGTATACCGTCCCAAAGACAATTTTACTAAGCATATAATGATCCCTGTTTAAAATTAAGTAGTTATTGATTTTTTAAAATGTTTTTATGAGTTCAATTTAATGCACTATCTGCGAGCGAATATTGCTTTTGAAAATGTGCTTTTAACGTATTTTTTTTGTGACAAAACATAAAAAAAACATTATATTTCCTATTGTGTACCTCATAAATAATCATACGATAAATAAAATATGTGACAAAACATAATGAAACTTAACACTCTGGTACCCCGAAGTGATATATCTGTCAATGGGTATCACAGCTGTTGACTGTTCATATATTTTCTAACTAACATCTTACGAATTCACACAACTTGCAACATGCTGGACTTAAACGTGAAATTTTCTGTTATCAGAGGATATACTAAACGACAAAGGTTGTTTGAAGTACTGAGTACTAATTCTAAACACCAGATAACAATAATATACCCTTATAGGTGCTCAATTTCCTATTAATGGAAAATGTTAGTGTGAGTTTAAAAGATAGCAAAAACGTATTTGCAAATAATTACAGAAAAATTTATTTCACTATTAATTTGTAAAATTTAGTAGAAGTTATCTTAAGTTGGAAATGTTATTGAATACAACATACGAATCTTCAGAGCGTAAACAGGAGAGACATTATTGAAATCAGTAGTGACGTAGTAAGTAACTGTGTGATATATTTCACCATTCATCATTATAAAAGTTGTAGGATTGTTGGATGCAAGAATATTCACCTTCGTATTAGTCCCTTTAAAAATTACGGATTTAAGATCTCAACAACAGGTTAATAGGAATTCGAATATCTTTACTCTGTGTTTACCTTTTTTGTATTTGAGGAAGTTAGGTAAAATCTAGATTATCAAAAAAAGTACTAGATTTCAGTAGTTCTTCTGAAGAAATCACCAAGGTAGTGAATAATAATGTAAGCACAACGGTGTAGAAACACTGAAGTAAAATAAATCTAATCGGACTTTATATTATCAGTTTCAACAAAATACAAACATCTTTCTATTAAGGTCAAGGAATATTCATGTCGGAAGAATTAAAAATCTTTCTGCTGTTGCAGAATAAAATATTTCCGAAAGTTTATAAGATGCAACCCTTTCTCTTGAATCTTACGTCAGATAATAAAGACCTACTTTACGGAACATTTAGCGTTCAGTTAGTAAACGTAGATTTTTGGTGTTCATAAACGTAGACGTTTCACCTCATTTGAGAAGTATTTAACTACACTTTTAATAGGTATTGTAATTGCATGTAGTATAGGAGTGGCGGGAATTAATCAGATGACTATACCTCACGGAAGTCAGGAAATAAGCTTTTCTGCACTGTTATTGCTGATTTACCAGAGCTAGACACATTTACGTTAAGTATTTAAGGAAACCAATCAACTTTTATTGCGATCTGTACTTAACTGATTGCTCTCATATTAATATGATTGTATATATTTGAAAGAGTTACATTCCCACCTCCGAAGAACAATTATGTTACATTAATGAATACAAATCGCTTAAATTATGTTTGTTATATTATAAAGATTTTTCAGTTCAAAGAAA
Source organism: Vandiemenella viatica (assembly GCA_031002005.1). Lineage (NCBI taxonomy): Eukaryota > Metazoa > Arthropoda > Insecta > Orthoptera > Morabidae > Vandiemenella > Vandiemenella viatica. The sequence continues at coordinate 94,054,929 of CM061919.1, read as the reverse complement.
ATGTTGAAAAAAGAGAAATACTGTAAGCAGTACTAAAGATATTTCTTACATCATCTGGTAAAATCGTTAAAAACATAAAATACGATTCTAATAAATATAACCGCGAGAGTAAAAGTCTGACACTTTTCTCTATCAATTGATTCTTTTTCTTTTTAAAAAATATTTATCAATGCTTCTGTACAGCTGAACTATAACTGACAGATTCGCATCTAGCTGAAATGAGGTTTTAGAACATGCTGTTAGCAAGGCAGTCGGAGATATACTAGGTAGGCAGCAGACTGATCCGAGGAATAAAATTGAAATGCCTATTTATAAAACGTCACTACGTTCAGCTTAGGAAAATATAATAAAATAAAAAGTACAGTTTTTTTGTTGTTGTTGAAGAAATCATTAAATTTTAAACTAATCAATTATAACTGTCGTCCACAATTTCGAATTCAAAATCGGAAAAGTTCTGAAGGACTATCTTACAGTAAATTCTACAAAAAAAGGCTGTAGTGATTACGCTAATGTATATTAACTACTGCTCTGTATGTGGTCACCCCACCTGGATCAGACAAGGCCAAGGGATACGACTGACTAATTCTAACAATAGTAACCTTGAGTAACAGTCGGACGTAGAAGTCGACCTGAAATCAAGATGCAAATTTGGTCACAGGATCATTATAGATTAACAAACTTGAGCTTGCCATGTCATATTTATAAGCTTTAATTTATAATATTTAAGCAATGGCATACAATGAGTTGGATTAGAGAGTAAGATGCGAAATAACTGACGTATGAACAGGTGCGTTGTAATAAAACAGCTAGCTGATTGAAACACTTTCTGTCCAGCTTGCAAGTCGTGAATGAACGACCTAGGTTTGCCACTCTTGAGCCATGTGTTACTTACCATAGTCACCCCTTATCCTCCCTGGTAGAGCCCACCTGGCTAATGACTGCTACTGAGTAATGGCTTTCACCGATGAGCACCTGCCCCGCAGTCACGGCCGCTGGTGCTGGCTTCGATGCCCGTTGGTCCCTCTTCTGCGTCGACGGCTCAGCTGACTGCTAGCGTGAAGGTGACGAAGAGACAGATAGTTTTGCCTGCGGTTATAAACCCCGATCTCCCACCATCATCAAAGTCGTGGCGAGGCAGTGTTTTACACTCCCGAGCCTTGAACCACTTAGGATCGGCCAAGGCGCAGTTCCTGAATACCTGTCCGCATTCTATATCCCAGGACAATATCCCCTCGATGCTTGCTAATAACGCAAGATCCCCACCATCGTTTAATAGCTTCCAATTAATTATTTCTTGGCGAAATAATTCTGGGGTTACAGCATGTATATTTAAACACACACTACTCTCAGAAACAAGGGCGGATTCGTAACCTAGGCGGTTGAGTGTCTGACTACGGCCCAGACGAAGCCGATGATTTTTCCTCGAAGCTGAACGCCCCCCAGCTCACTCAGCCTGCTGTTACATGAGTACCGTCGTGGAAACTCAGCAGGAAGGTAAAGAAATAAGGGCGGACCGTGTCGGCGGTCATGGCACGTCCACTCCAGGGCCTTCCGACATGAAATAGGAATGCGGAGCTCTACCTCCACCACTCCTAAGGGACGATGGCTTGAAAGCTGTGAAAATCCACTGCCTTTACCTTTTTACCCTCGGAAACAATTTCGATGTACAAAAAACTGCAGTCGGCCTGTGTCTATTTATCTCTTTGTTAAAACACCACATATAAACTACCCAACGGATTTAGATGAGATGTTCACAGTTGTAAAGTTTATGGACTGGCGCAAAATCTGTGGTGTATGTTATCATTCCGGGGAGCAAGAAATGATAATCACTTCGTAACCAGACCAGTTATGAGCACGTAGTACCCTGCATCTAAAATAAACATTCCTGTTTTAACCTCAGAAGATGCTCAGCAAATATCAAAGTTCATCTCAGATAAACTCTTCACTCTTTGGATTCTGTTAACGTCTGTTTTGATTATGTCACTCTGGTCATTTATTTATTCAGTTTTATGAAGTACAGCATGTTAGAATACTACATCCTGAATCAAACCACTATATTAAAGGTTTACAGTCCTATAAATTGTGAATCTTTACGATAAATGTTCCTACCATAATACGTTACGAATCTAAGTTAAATTGCTAAATATAATTTTTGCTTGATATATATATTAACACTTGATCATAGATATATTTCCTTTTTTTACACAGTTCCTATTTTTATATAGTTTTACGAACATTTGAATAGTTAAATTCAAGATTTTTCTATACTGCATTACGTTCGGTTAGCATAATTATTATGAACATTATTTCCTATTTGCGTTAAAATGCCTAATAACTACGAATCTTTTTTAACATTTGATTAATTCATTTACTAAGTTTTCTGAAATACATTCGGTTAAAATATATAGAAAGCGAAAAATGAAAACCTCATCATAGCTCCTGGAACACCGGAAATACGAAAGTAGCTGAAAGAAACCGAACACTTTTTATATAACATCAGATTTTACCCTTCTCAATGGAAAATAATTTCTGCATGAATAAAAAAGAAGAAATGTAAGAGCATTACTCCACATCTCTGGTTATGTATGTATGGAGAGAGATAGAAACATTTCAGATGGACCACGAAGAGCTAAATGACAGGTTGTATAATCCTGTAGGAGAAACACAACTTAAAAACACATGTCAGGGTAGTATCAGCAGTCAAAGAAAAATATAAATATCATGCAGAAAAACGTGTTAGGTGGTCACAAATAACAAATACTGAAGCTATTTTAAATTCTGAATATCTATTAACTTAGGTTTGTAGAAACGGTAAACGACTAAAATAAAATAAAAAAATACTACGAAAGTGATTGAGAAAACAATTTGTGATCAATAGAAGTTTAGAAAGACAGTAAATTTTTACGGTACTATAACGAATTAATTAAAAATCGATGTACTGTAGCTAAAATAATGGTGAACAGAATGTGTAATAAGGTGCTTGTGGGGTTTGAAACGGATATTAATGAGGAAACTGCTGGATTACTAATCCCTGTGGGTGAGACGGAATCGTGGATATGTATTTGCGTAACGCGCTGTTCATTTCTGAGCAGAGAGACACAAGTAAGACACTGAGAGTTTTCAACTTAGTTGCTAGAGGGGGGAGAGGGTTGAGTGCGGAGAGGAGCTTATTACGCAATCTCCCTCTCCGCAGCAGAGCTAGAAACTTGCCAGAACCGTCACAGTTTCGGTTTCGGCAACTTTCGGATGCAAGTAAAGCTGAAAAGTTATTTAATTATCAGCACTGTGATTTAAGCGAATACTGTCTCGTTTATTTTAAATTATCATTTGACAACCATAAAGGACGTATCAAGAAAGAGGGCGATTTACTTTTCCGGGTTATTATATTTCTGAAAATTTAGTTTCAATTACAACTGATTTTCACCTGCCTTTTGTCTTAAATAGCAACTTCTTTAACACAGAGATAAAGTACAAAAATGTCGTTGCTTGTATCTTCATTCGCTGTTGAGAAATTACAAGATGTTTTTATCAGAAATACACTATTAAAACATACTGTAACTAGTCTATGACGGTCCATTCCTAGTGTGGGGAGTGAGCGGTAATGCTGTGGCTAAGGAGGCAAGGTGATATCAATATTGATAAATATATCGATATTTATGTCGATGCCTAGCAAATATCGATAATATAGGCCGCATCATATCGATATTTTCCGATATTTGTATATATTATTTTAGAAATTATAAATAAGTAGGTAAATCAAATTCAAGTAATAAATTTGAGGTAGTTTATTAAAAACAATTAGGTCTTCAAATATTAAGCATCAACAGATCCTGAAAACGTTGTTTGCTTAACCTTTTCCCATGTAGTCCATTCCTAGTTTGAGTGACAGTGGTTCCTGTCTGTGAGAAAATGCGTTCAGATGGTACCGACGAGGCTACTTTGAGTAAATGACTAATTGCAATTTTGAACATACACCAACCATGATTGATTTCAATTTAATTTTCCAGCAAAAAATGTACCGTAATCTCCAAATAGTCGGTATTATTCTATACGTAACAGTAAAAAATGCTTCACACTTTCCAACTCCTCCTTCACAACTTTCGAAATTTCAACAACTTTTGTTTTGATACTTCCACGAAAAGGGACTTTGTATAATGGTACTAAGTGCTTCATTAAAACTTTTGCCTTCAACAGCATTAAAAGGTCTATTATCAACACTGATAACATAAGCAATTGTATCGGTCATATTTTTTACCCCCTTTAGAATATTGCAATACTAACGAACGCAACATATTATGTAATAAAATGGTGAACGCAAATGAATGGGGATCGAGTAAAGCGCTCGAAACGGAATGGAAGCACAGAGTAGCAAAGGACGTTATCGAGCTAAATCAGAGTTTAGCATAATCAAGATTAGTTTCTTTGACCCATACATTTATATGCAGGATTTTTTTTACTAACGCAAAGGGGTTTGTAGTTGTCGATATTTCCCTTCATCATATCGATATTACTATATTGACCATTTATAAATGTCGATATAAATATCGATATTTTTAGACCGATATTATCGGTTAACCGAAATATCGCTGCAACTTAAGCTGTGGCCCTGCAATCGGGGGGACATGGGTTCAAATCCCCGTCCAGTCATCCAGATTTGGGTTTTCCATGGTTTCTCCAAATTACTCCACGCGAATACCAGGATAGCACCTTCTAAAGGCCATAGCCAAATTCTTTCCCATTCCTTACCCTCAATCCTCTCACGCCTCTAATGACTTAGACATCTACGAGACGTAGAGCCAGACCCCTCTCCCACTCCCTCCCACAAAAAAAAAAAAGAATTACAGTCCTCTCGGTTGTTTTTCCTTTTGGCTTGGTGCGGCGATGGTGACCAGCACCATAAACGCACATCATGCTGTATGGACGTTTCCGTGGTGCGGGACTCGTCGTTACGTTCACGACTAGCAGAATGCCAAGCTTCACGGACCATTTCCGTTTCTTGAAACCAGTGTTGGCAACTACACCGTAATTACGGTAAAAACACCGTATTCAGCATAAATCTACCACCTACCGTAGGGTTATAACTACGGTAGCAAAATACACCGTAATTTAAGTAATCGTAATATTTAGGTACCGGTAATTGTGATAAATTCTTCAAATTTCAAGAGTTTTATTTGGGTATTTATTTTTTTATTATGTTGATAACACTATTTTTTCCTTTATACGCGTTTAATTTTTGAGAATTCCCCAATTTGATCTTCGAGATATTACGCGAACAAGTTTGATAGGTAATTGATAAATTTGATTGTAGATGAATACCAAGAACTTCTGAATTTAGTCTGTTAGTATTTTTAGTTGACATTTTGAATTTGAAAAGATGGTGAATGATAGTGACAGCATTTCTAGAGAAGAAGATACCCTATCACGAGCGAAAGGAAAGAATTATAAGCAGAAGTTTCGGGAAGAAAGGTTGCTGAACAAAGAATATTGTGATAGCGATGCTTATTTTAAGCACTTGCCGAAATTTATGTTGACTATTTTGGTCTTACCACACTCGAATGCTGAGTGTGAACGATTGTTCAGTAAAGTTAATGACATTAAAACAAAAAAAAACGCATTAAACTCATAGCAAAATCCCTTAAGGGAAATCTTTTTTCGCAGCAGGCTATACAGCGACACGGAAAAAACTGCATCGATTTTAAACCTAATATTAAAAACATTGTATTGATATGTTTAAAAATGATGATATTACAATTATACTATCTGATTCAGATTAAAAATAGATTTTTTTTTTTTTTTCAAATTCTGGCCTTTACTTTTTGCTGCAATAATATTTAAAAGTACTGACTGCGATATCCTGACCACGAATTTAACTGATGTCTGGTAATTAAAATTCCTAGTATCATTCGAGGAAGATGTGTTAACCTTATTAATCAATTTAGCTTATTGTACATAATACTTTAATATATTCATAAATGTAAGTAATTCGACTGCGAGAATGTTTGCGTTACACGTTATTTAGTTGATAAGTTCTATTAGGTCAATAATAAAAGTGACAATCTTCGTTTTTATTTATGAATGAAATATCGTAAAAAAGTATTCTACATGTTAACTGATAACATAAGCTGTCAATGTGTCCGGCTTCCCTAAATTCTATACATTTGTTTGAAGCACGCACATACATACATCATAAAATTCCAAACTTTTACGGTTTTGGCCTATATATCATTGGGAACTGTGTTACTGGTCTAGAAAAAATGTCTCATATATGTTAATTCATCCTATAAGCTAACACCTTGTTAATTTACGTTGATTTTTTTTAGTGGAAAGACGGATTGACAAAAATTTCAAAATTTACAGGTTTGACCGCTTTACCATCTGGAACTATGTTAAAAACTGGATGAAAAGTATCAAATATTTAATCCGCTGCCACGATCTATCACTATCTACCTTCGTTTAAATTCATCCCAAATATTTTGTGTGATGAGCGAACAGACAGAGAAAAATATTTAAAAAAATACAGTTTTGGTCTCTCTATCATTGGGAGTTTTGTAAGTTATCTATATAAAAAGTATCGCATGTCCCGAAGAACAAAATACACCATCATTATGTGCAGTTTAGTTAAAGGCCGTCCATTAAGTTTTGCGAGATGCACGAACACACAGACACAAATTCAAAACTTTACGTTTTTCCTATTTGTGTAATTGGTAGTGTACATTACAAATACTCTTTTTGGAAACAATTAAATGTACGGATACAAATTTTCTGTAATTTTATAATAGATAATCTTTTTATAGGAGAGTAACATTCAGCAGTGTTATACTCAGCAACCAAAATACTAACAAATGACCTGTATCTTTATATAAGAAACAAGAAGTTTGACGGAAAACATATTTTTGCACCGTGAGAAATCAATTTAAAGATCATATTACGAACTCGGGAAGAACAAGCAGTATGGCAATAATTTATCATTAATTTCACTCAAGCCTGAAGGAAAAAAATTAATTGGGTTACAGTTATTTCTACCCACTGAGAGGTATCAGAATTATGAACGCAATCACATATGAATTTTAATGAGTTTCTTTGAGTACGCTCTTTTAGCAGAGACTAGATAGGGAGATCGTTATTAATAGTTGAAACTTTTAATTGAAAACCATTGAGTACGTAGTCTAATATTATTAAAAAAAACTTCTATCGCTGAAAATAATTTTATGTATATTCGTAACTAAACCACAATGCTATCATGATTTTGTTGTCAGAAAATAACTCAGACGTGTATAATGTGTAAATACTCCAATTACGAAGCTCAAGCCATGTACTATGTATTATTTAATTAAAATCTGATCATAGTGTATTTATTCCTAAACTTCTTTGAGATGTATCTGGAATGAATTTTGTCAATCTAATATTCGCTACAGGTGTCTATAATTATTACGTGATTAGAAAAGTGTAATACTTGAATTGATACTTAGTCGCACATCATCTATGCAGCCAATGTAAGTTACAAAGTTAATTTTAAACACTTCTCTTCTTCGACATCATCAAGTGTTAATCTTCTGGATTTTATTCTATCCTTTGTTTCATTGGGACATTCTTGACTCCGCCGTTCTGTTATATTTTTTTAGTTATCAATAAAACTTATCCAGAAATTGTTTACTACATCCCTAATGCTATAAAATTGTAGATGGTCAAAACTGTTCCGTAAACGTTCAAGCCAGGGAAGGTCATACACGTAGCACAGAAATATAATCTAGTTTGAGCTTTTCTATGTGTTTCAGCAGCGGTATCTATTATAGGGCAACGTCAATAGTTTATCCAGTCTTACTTTATATTTTAAAATTTGATTTGTTTATTTCACTTAATTACGAAACCTGGTGGGTTCTGATCAAGGTCTTGCTTAATAACGCGTCAGTATCCTTAAGTTTAGAAATAATTTAATAATGACAGCATGCTTTCAAAACTTTCTGAACCATCTGTTCTCTTTAACTTCGGAATTTATGGCCTGTTGGCTATATTACAACTGGAAGATGATAGGGGACAAGTAACGAGAAGGAATTTGGCCATTACCTTCTGAAGGAGCCATACATTTTTTTATGTAAGCAATAGAAAAACCAAATCTGAACGACCGGGTTTGAACCCACGTTCTTTCGAATGCCAGCCCGAACATTCCCGCTTACCCACTAGTATCGATTATGTCTCGGAATTTAACTATAACAGCGAACAAATTTATGCACATAATGATTAGCTAATTTTTTTTCATTTACTCGATTAGAAATCAATGCTAATAAAGATCAGCTTGGTGTAAGACGACATCTTATTGCTGCATTTCAGCTATAAATGATATGTTAACGAAGGTTACTGTTAGTGTCAAGAATCTATGTATTGATACCAAAGAGAAATCGCAGAGTAGGCTCGGGAGGGAGAGTATCTTTGGAGGAGTCGACAACGAAGCAAGATTTTGATATTGTGACATGTGAGATTGAATAATGAGGAGAAAAAATAAAAAGTAAAGGTGTATGAGCACAATTTTGACCACAAAGTATACAAGGTATTTAAATGGAGTTTTTGTTTACTAGTTCAACTTGAAATTTGACTATAAATAAAAGAAGAATTCTACTAATTTTTTTCAAAGTATGGTATTTGCTGAATAGAAAGGCAAATGTTACAAATTGCCTGTTACAGACTATTACGATAAATCTTGCATTGATCATTGTGTCTCTAAATCTGTGACGTCAAACGTCCGCCATTAACGTCCTGAGATGGTTTCGTTCTTTATATATTGAATACGTGGCAACATGAATCTAAGAGTGAAACTTACCTTGATTTTGCTTCTTTAATTGTCAATACGTTTTAAGTTGGTAAACCTACCATAAAGAAAATACGTACTTCGTTAATTCCGAATAGTAATTATTACTGACCGTCGATGTGACAAACGTAGCATTAAAAGAATTTAGGTGACCTGTTCACGTTTATTTAGTGGTTCAGTATTTTTTCCGTTTTAATTAAAACTTAGTAGCAACCACAAAGAAAGGTTTAATTTCGTTTATACCTGGTTGTTAATTGTGAAGATAATTGTGCAATGGAATGAGGTGGAGCCGAAATATATACAACACTACATCATTACAGAATCAAGGGTATGAAAGTTATTTAATAACAATTCTGCTTAGCTAAGCCAACGAAAAGAAATAAATTGTTAGAATGGTGCCATTTCTCACAGGTTTAGAAGCTAGTATAGAAGGAATTCGAGGGTTATAGACGCTGAAACTGCAGAAACCTATCCTCTCTGCTCCTGCGAATGTTTAACGTTGTGTTTGTGTAGACGTTGAAGCCTCGCATAAAGTTGGCCACTGCAGCCCCAGCTGTTGCTTGGCCCTGTGCTGCCTTGCATGTCTCGTCTATTACAGCAGTCTGTCTGAAGCGCCTGTCACAGCAGTCACGCATTTGTTTTGAAGCACTTCAAACTGTCCGGATCGAGAGGCAACGCTTAAACGAAAACTAAACTATGGGCGACACACTCCCGTCACCCAACTTGTGGTTTCCCCTAGCACACACCATAACGTCAGGCTTATTTCATATAATCGATCGTGGTGGGTGAGTGGTTAGCGTTCTGGCCTCGCGTTCGGGAGGACGTGGGTTCGAATCCCCGTCCGGGCGTCCCGATTTGGGTTTTCCATGGTTTCCCCAAATCACTCCATGCGATTGCCGGGATGCTTCCTACAAAAGTCAATGGCCGAATTCATTCCCGTTCCTTGTCTCCCATCCTCCCATCCTTTCCCACCTATTGACATTGACGTCGACGAGGCGTAAAGCCATAATCAAAAAAATCATATACATTATCGTAAACAAGAGCCATACTGAGAAGTTATTTGATCAAGACTGATTTTGCTGTGAAATTCTCTGAAATGTTTACAGGTAGATCAAGCTGGAATTGTATTTGCAGTCATAATAATTCATTGTTAATATTAAATATAACTCTTCTTTAAGAAAAAAATCTTGTAATTAAAATGACTCGACCGGGAATATACGTAAATTAATATCTGAATTAACACAGCATATCTCAGGAATTTGTTTTATTATGTCTTGAAAACTTCAAAGCTAATGATTTTGTTAATTGAAATGCAATAAAACTTTAACAAATCAGTATTCAGAACATAGGAGTCTTATCTGTTTCATCCAGGATCACCTGAATCCTAGTTGTTGACTGTGGACAGACACATTTCGACATCGTAGAAGTTGTCAGTACTCTGGCCTTGAATTCTGGAGGACGGCGCATCGAATCCCCGTCCGGGCTTCCAGATTTGGGTTTTCCATGGTTTCTCCAAATTATTCTAGGTGGATTCTGGGATGCTTCCATCAAAAGGCAGTGTCAGAATTCCTTCCCGTTCCTTGTTTCCAGTCCTTTCCCGTCTCTAATGACTTCGACGTTGACGAGGCCTAAAGCCATAAGTAAAAAAAAAAAAAAAAAAATGTTGTCAGCTCGGCGTGAGTCTGGCGGTTGGCTGTGAAGACAGAAGGCCGTTTTGCGGCTGATAGGGTTGTAGATATCGACTGCGCGGAGTTTGGTCCCCCCGTCCAGGAACGCAATGAAGGCATGTCATTGTGCTGCTGCTCGACGGTCGTTTCGCCAGAGATGTAGTAATAATGAATACCCTCCGTAATATAATAGCTCGGCTATTTTTGTCCCGTATTTCGTGGAGGCGAGCGCGCGACCATTCCTGGCTTCTCTAATTGGCTCACATTTAACACAAAAAAAGAATTTGTTATCGCTCACAGAAATCAGGTCTGAGATTGGTTTAGGCCTCTCGCCAATGTGGAGGCGTTTCTCAGTCTCCGAAGGAAAACATTCTTTCACACATGCAAGAAGCCGGCGCTAAAAGCAGCCTCCGACTCTTACAAGAACTTGTTGACAGAAATGAGTTGTGCTTGAACAGATATTGGCCCTGTTGTAAGCTGTCATTTCAGTCAAGTCTAATCTGGACAATCGCTCCCTTTAATCGACACGACTGCAATCTCTGTCTATTAGTATTTCATGAAGAAATATTTCTGGTAGAAAAGTAAGACATTAAAGCCACCTCGTGTAGGCACGTAATATGATACTCATGTGTAAACTTTTTTTTACTTATTTGATGGTGATAAGGCAGGAAAGGTATTATCAGATTAAAGAAAATCATCGCATCCGTTACAGCAGATATTTACGAGTATTTATATTGCCATAACATGATATATTTTTCTTCATATTTATGACAGCATTTTAAGAAGTTATCTAGGACTTAATTCTTGGATATTGAATATTTGATTACGATTCTACAATTTTCTAGGAGTTCTTGTTAAAAAAAAATTAGCCCGACAGATGTTTACAGTATCAAATTAGACAACTATTACGGGACAGTATCAACTAGTACAAGTTTTTATCTATTTCTTAAAATTTTGACGTTAAGTTTCTTAAAACATTATAACAATAATTGTATTGGTTTTGACAAAAACTTAAAAGCGCCTCTAGTAAGCCAGACTTACCTGTACATGAATTTGAATATCAGCAGATATTTCATAACGTGAACTGTTTCACGAAGAGTATCAGAATAGTAAGCCGAGCTTATGATTAAAAGTACACCATGAAACTGACCGTCGTGATTTCTGCGTATCATTTATATTATTCTTACGAATTATTTCTGTACCCATTTGTAATTGTTGTTAAAAATATATTTGTTATGAAACGGATATGCGTGGTGCTACCACAATCTAATGCGGTAATACAAATCAATTCTGTAGCAAAATCTGGAGCAACTTCTGAGCTTTGGTTCTAAAATTAACAAAAATGAAGACAAACCTGTTGTAAGATAAACACACACGGAAAGTAGTAAACATTCAGACAATCCATTGTATTGTCATTCCCCCATGGCCTCCGTTTAGTTAATACAGAAATAGTTATTTAGTTTATGCATAGACGTCATTTTTAAAACTGTGACTAAGTAACACATGAAGCATAGGATAATGAAAATACAGGCCAGAAACATTAAATCGGTAAAATAATACGTTGGTTATATCATTTTGTATCAGTTGATAAATACAGCGAATATTAGGCACTTCAGCAATTTTCCAAGCTCATACGGTTGGAAAGCAATAAACGGTAGAGACTGATATTTTTCTCCACGGAGATTCTAATCTAACTTCAGCGAAAGCTTTGAGAATCCAGAACGTTCATTCCAGAGACACTATTATTGCTTGGGATTTAAATTACTAGTGCTAGCACCCTAGAATGATCAGATCACAGGAGAAATTTTGATTACTGGTGGTATACTACTCTTTTCAGAAATAAAACACTTTGTAAATTATAACGATATATGTCTCGTTTCTTGATGATCGATAATTATAGGTTCCTGAGTATGTCTCGAGTTGTACAACACACCTCAGAAGCAAAAGATAATTATCTTTCTGTTTCTACTATCTGCCTCACTCTGTACTCTGCAAGATAAAGTGGTTAATTCATCCTATCTAGTTCAAGATACTCTCCTATTTCACGTTTATTCATATCAGTTCACGTATCTGTACATTCACATTACACCACAACAAAACAAGGTAAAATACTTCCTGTCATTATTTTATCCATTATCCAAAGTAAACCCCTTTCACATTACTCTTCATAAATCGAAACTGTTCAATAAACGTCACATACTTGTTAGCTCCTCATAATCTCCTTCTGATTAAGAACTACACAACTAATGTCTTCTTTCAAGCATGGGCGATGTAAAACACAATACACACCTCGATATATATCTTTCACCCGCTATCCATAACCTTCCAGAGATTCTCCTCTACACCTGTCTCGGTTACACTCGTGCAATGTACCCCAACCTAACAAACAGATACTTTTCCTCTACTATGCAAAATAATTAGTGCAACATCTTAATAAAATATAAAGAACAAAACATATCAACAATGAGTAGCTTACTAAAAAAAAAAAAACAAAAAGTAAGTGTGAAAAAACTGTTTCCTACAACATGCCTACAAATTTCCGGCTTATTTTACAGTAAAATACGTGAATATATTTTTTTTTTATTTTAAATCTAAGTAAGGGTTAGTCTTATTAGCGTAAATTTTTAACAAGCGAGGTAAGTAAATCATCTACAGTAACTTTCAACTGTAATAAAATTGAACAGTGAAGGAATTCAGTTCATGCTCAAAAAATCTATGTTATAATTTTTTAATTCAGAAATTCAGGAATAATATAGGAAAACAACAAATATTTATTCCGTAATTGAGGTTGACTTTAAGCGAGATGGTTCAGGTTTCTCGTTTCGAGTTTTGCCTACAAATTAATTACCTCGAGTTTTTGATTTTAGAAAGTTCTCTTCTCTTAGATACTGTGAAAGTATTTCATATCCACCAAAACTTCTTTTGAATGAGGAGTTGATAAATAATCGACGACGTTCAACACTAAAGACGATATTTAAAGATGGAATCACGTTTTAAGAGGCCACGTTTAGTGAAGCATATAACCATTACGGCGTTATTGGTTTAGCTAGTCTTCATCAGAAAACTGAAAAAAAGAAATACTCCAACCAGGTGAATAAGGAATATCATCTGAGAATCGTAAGCGGTATAGAATGACTCATTTTTTAACGTTATTTCTTAATGTACTCAATGAAAACCTGATTTGAGATTGAAATCTCATTTTCTGTCACTTTTGAATTTCTAGTTTCCGAGGAAGTTTTGCGTTTAAAGAAAGTCTACAGCTAAATCAATTAAGAAAATTCAGTATCACATCTGTAACACTGAATATAAGATGGCTGCCGAAATACGTTGTGGAGTATTATTAAAAATGGCTAATATACCACCAAAAGACATATTACGAGATTGCAAGTGCTGCATCACGGAAAAGCGATGAAATATTGGTTAGAGCATCTGTCTTAATCTGGGAATAAAAACTGTAAATGACTATTAACTATTAACAGGAATGTTAACAAAAATATTATAAAGAAGGACATTAATAAAATGTTCCCAGGTGACTAGGTAAGTGAATAAAAATATTTTTATCGCCGTAACATCGTGTATAAACACATTAATCACTGAGAACATAATACATTAATTATCAACGCCCAGTAAAACTTGGTTCTTATTTAAGAACGATATTACTTCCAATTAAAAATAAATATTGAAATACTTCGTTTGTTTATGGTAGCCAAATTTTCAGTGCAATATCTATATTCTGACACCTAAACACCAAGATTTATTAACCAGTTGTTAAGAAGTATTATATTTACTATCCGTGTCAAAATCTAAAATTTTTGGATTTACGGAACTCATACTTCATTACTAGGTATTTTATAGATCATAACTGTGACATTTTCTGCAAGCCTACACTAACTTCCCAGTAAGATACACTCATATCTTTTTAATATTTTATGTTTCCTTTGATCATTCAAACTGATAAATTTCTGAGTTCTCACTGAAGCCAGAATATATCGCAAAGGAAGAAATAAAACTTTTCTTCAACTTACTACTCTGCAGCCCCCAATCCCAACCATTTTTAACCAAGGGAACCAATTCTGCTAGTTGGACCTTAGCAAACCACATTGTTATGTCTATTAGTTTGGGATGTAGTGAAGCACGATGGCTTCATTGTGCCTCTTATTTAGTCCCCCACAAAAGATACCAACGACACTCGGTTACTTTTGTTACTTTTTAAAAAAAATACTGAATACTTTGCTTCTGGCCTGGTGCTGCAATTGATGAAGCTTCCGAACAATAGAAGGTTACCAAGCAATCGGGAAGAAGTAACATGTATTGCATATGTTTTTGGAGTTTACTATCATGTCTCTTCAGCAAAGAAAATCGAAATTCATGTGTTATAAAATTATTTGTCTGTTTCATTTGGAAAGTACATAAGTTTAAAAAATCCTATGCTCATTAAATTTGTTTAATTTTGGGAGCATAGATGTTAGACATGGACGTATTAGCTGAATGTATAGAGGGTGTGGTTATCAACTGGGTGACAGTATTTTTTTTTTTTACTTTTTTTCTTGAAGAAACGAAGATTTTCCCTGGAAGCAGAACTTCTCTTAGGGTTTCTCAGGATAATTGTGTTAGCTATATCATCTGCATTTTAGTGCTAATATCCTGGAAGGAGCTCTAATTATGCCAGATTAGTTTTATTGACATTAGTATCCTCTTAGCAGAATATTTATACCTTTTTAAAGCTGCTAAGATTTCTGTCTGTGTTATTCTTATTGCGGGACAAGTGTTTTGCCTTGACTAACTGGAGTGAAGGGTTTTCTGCTACGCCCGAGGCCACAGGTCCGCTCTGCGTCTGTCCATTTTATCTGTCCGTTCCAAGTGAATGCCCCGGATTATTCCCCTAAATAGGAAACGTCCATCACCGTCGGCTTCTTTTCTTTTTCCGGATCGTGTTCGGCTTCTCTTGCGGCAACTCCGCTGACAGCCGAGCCAGATCCCGCCTTCCTCCCTCGTTCTCCCACGCGGTGTCAACCTCCAACCAATCCGCAGGAAAGCCAATATGTAGCCACGCCGATAACTTACATTATGGAGCAGGATGATTCATAACGCGTGGCTCGGTGGAGCCTACTTTAAAATTCAGGTCACTTGCGTGACAAAATCGTGTTAAAACTTTGAGCTGAAGGATTCACTATCTGTTTCCTGTTACCGAATATTAAAAGCGCAACCAACAACTCTTGCCAATAGATACTGACAATTACAGTCAACATTACAGAGGTATACTGAAATGATTAGCATGGAAAGTTTAAAACCTTTGAATTACTGATAGTGGATACCAGTAATAATTGGCTGCATTCAACTCTATACAACCTAAAAGCCAGTGAAATATTTCTTTGCTTTATACTCTGCTATGAATGCCTCAACAACTAATTAAAGAAATCTTAATCCAATTAAAAGATTTGTTTGATTAACCGCTGAAAAATGTGTCACTATATTCTAATAAGAGTTCATCTCCTTTTAGGTGAATGACGGTAGTAATTACAAATTTGAATTCCATCACAAAAAAATCACTATATTCTTGATTAACCCATAACAGTGACAACAGCTTCGAAACTTATGGAATGTAGCTTACGTAAATCAAGAAAACTAGTTTGTGAAACAGTCGTCGTATAACGATGCTTTAATACGGCTTTATAAACATCATTATAAACATTATTTTTTTCTTTCCTTCATCCCAACTTATCATCTCTTGTTGCTTGAATCTTAGGTAGAATTTACAATTTTTTTAAGTTTTGGTGACAGTGCGCACGTAACTTCGAGGGAAAGTGAATACTACAATGTTAATTGTGTACTCCTGTACAAAAAAATCTTTTACCTTTGATAGTGCTTAACGAGCGTCAGAATAAGTTACTCTTCAAAGTTCACGTAATAGCTCTTAAAACAGTGGGTGGCATTTTAAACTACTCCCGCAAAAGAACTTCTGAATTCCAACATTCAGTCACTGGTAGATATTAAATTGTGTTACAATTCATTTTATAGGGTTTTGTTGTTTCAGTGATAGGTGAAAAGAAATTCTGATATACATTATGAAATAGAGGAAACAAATGTCATTGTTTTCCATGAAGCATGTAACTGAAAATCTCAGAGCAACTGGATAGCAAATAAGGATTTTATGACCATTTTTCGTTGTCACTGGTAACCGTTTTTTAGTTAATTTCTTATTGCAGTGCGTTTGGAATATCTGAGCCGAATAGAGAACAAAGGCAAACAGCTTCTAAAATTGAACTTAAAGCAACAGTCACTCTACTTCTCCCACAACTTCAAAGAAAGAGTACTGCCGCTTTCAGGAAATAACGTTTCTGCATTGTTTTCAGAAGTATTCTTTTGACCAGATACTACATTTTATGGTAGAAGTAAAGAAAGTAATAGCAAAAATATGACAGTGAAAACAACAAATGGATGCCTAAAGAAATTCATTTCAGTAGGCATAACTACAGAATTCTTATTTACTGTGATGTTTATGATTGGAGATGAGGGAAATAACATAAGAATTTAGAGTAGGTACTATAAATTATGGCATCTAAAAATGACTAACAAACAAATACCGGATCAAATAAAACAAGTAATAATCACAAATTTTTGTATGTGAATTATATAACGCTATTACGAGGAAAAAATAACAGTATACATAATATATCATATAACAGGTCATAATATATCACCTGTGCAGCATAAATGAGAAGTAGCAAATTTCATATTTGAAATCGTCTTCTATATACTTGTAGCAGGGAAAAAAGTGTATGGAAAAACAAAAACAAATAAAATTTGAAACTTTATGAAATTTTTTGCATTTCAAATGTAGACGAAATGAATCAGGTAACCAGTATGAAGGATCAGCGACTGTACTGAGGGTTCGTCGAATGGGTTATCGATCAATTTGCAACCGGAGGACGCCACTCTGCAACCCAGCACCCTCGTGCAAATTGAGTAAATGGCAACGGTGCGAACATGTGATACATTGGACTGGCGGCAGAGATCACTTGCCACACTCTGATCAAATCACGCGGAGAGCTCTCAAACGCGCTAACAAGAAATACAGGTGGCAGACCGCCATGCAGTTACCGCCGCTAGACATGATTGTATTCAACTCGAGCGAAGTAGCGTCGTTCCTAATTAATTTGAAATCGGCGACGCGTATAGACCCCTAAATACGATAGTTACTTACATTATCGACAAAGTAGTTGTATTGTGTTTAATATTTCGTAACTATTTAAATATATCGAAAGAAATTTAGATATTACAAATGTAGGCCTATATTTAGAAACGTATAATCTCATTAAAACACTCACAAGGAAATAAGTGAAGATGGTAGAAAAATGTAAGTTAATGAAGCTTGATATTTTTCAGTAAATATGTTTTTCAAAGATGTCTACATTCTCCTTGAATTTATTTTACTTGGACGCCAATGGAATTTCACGACTTTCTGTTAGCTGAAACATTTATTAAAAAATTATTATTATTTTTTGTCACAGAGATTGTGTATGTGATAATTTCTCTAAGAATATCAGGAATTTTTTTTTTTTTTTAAATCTGCGAGAGAGTTTCCTTTTTGCAACTTTGGATAAAAACTCTGTTTATAACTTTTGGCAGCTGAAAAATTTTCTGCGATACCCCTGAAGCGTCTCAAAAAATCAAATACTAAGCTGGCAAAGCAAAAGAAAATACCTGTAGTAAGTTTTGAGTTAAACTGCCAATTCTGATATATAGTTTCTTACAATGTTAAGTGAATCTCTGTTACATTATTATGAAATCAAAACCTAAAGTATCAGTGTTTTTTAGCTGGTTAAGAGTGTATTAATTTAATAAATCATTTGTATCATTCAAATTACAAAGCTTTGGTTCAACAGTTGTGCGCTAATGATGCTAGTTTACATGAAAATTAACCTCATGTATGTTTAATGAATAGGAATGATGCTTATAAGTTGCGTTGTAATTGAAGTTATACTTTGTTAATTGTGTTTTGTAACAAATAGTCATTGTTCTTGTGATTTACGAGAGCTCCGATTAAGCAAGTAGTAATTTTGTTGACAGTCCAGTAAGCAAATTAAGATCAGGTTTAGAAGTTTTTATTAATGTTTGTTCGGGTTATTTTCCAAATTTGTTTGTGATAGAAATCGAGTTTTAATTTGAGCGATTCTCACTGAACGATTTAGACGAATCTTTTTGTCTACTTTATCACTGAAAACATATTTTTTTAAACTGTAATACGTGTTACAATATCTATATAAACAATATTATATGAACTCTGCGTGACTCGGTTGGGGTAGGATATTCTCCACCAGCGAAAAACTTTTACTGACCTGTTGAAATTTGGATTAACTGCTTCCTTATAATGTCCTCTTCACGTTTTGAACTCTCCTTTTCCGGAAAAGTCGCCACGAATTAAACTAAAAATTCTGAAATATAACATTGCAGGGCAGCTAGTAGATGCCGCCGGCGGCGCTGCGAAATCAATGATAATCTCTTGAAATGTTGGTTTAATCCTTTGTTTTAATTTTTTCTTGACTTTTAGCTTCACTCCGTTGTAAAACATCACTTGAAATTAACAGATACAAAATATTTATCCGAAATGCAGTACAACAACGCTCGCCATCTTGGAGTCGATATAAGCAGTCAGCGATAATCGATTGCTTCCGTTGTAAACAAATGCGCAGTTTCCGAGATGGCTGCCGCAGAACGAATTTCCCGTAAATTTTTTACTCTTGAACCAGGCCGAATTTCAACATAACCACGATCATTATGACAAAACGAACCTGTTTAGGTTGATATGATCCCTGTACCGATAATTTTTGTGTCATTTTTACAGCGCTTCTAACATTTTTTCGTGGCTGAAATTACATCGCATATTTCAGAAGGCATATATGGATTTATATTAGATATACACGAAGGAGTTTACATAAAAGAATTGTGTGTAGAATTCCGTTCGTTATTAAAAGGAACGATTCGGCCTTTAGCAAATACGTCTCCAATCATGTAAATCGTTGATGTTGAAGAGTATAAGTCGTCTTGGTACCTAAGTTGCTGATTATCCATAACCCGTGCTTCAAATATTTACAGGATAATCTAATTTAATTCCCGAAAGGGCGTGAAGGTTCCAGAACACATTTCCGAGGCAATCTGTAAGCATGGCCAAGCTCGGTACTTGTTGCTTCGATTTACGGCCTGTGAGATCGTTGTCAAGCGGGACGCCAGGCCTATGCCGTCGAAATGCCTCCGCCATGCAATATTCACTAGCAATCATCGGATTAGCTGCTTGGCTGCAGTCTGCGCCGTTAAACTTGCAGCAGACGTAGTCAGGCCTGAGTCCCCGCAGCTGTCAGGGAGTGGAAAACCACGTCACGGGGCCCGGGGTAAACAGCCAGACCAGCACGGCAGAGTGAACCCAGAATACGTGCCACCTACGCAACAGCTGAGGAAGAACTACTGTAGTGACAATGCTCTGTCATCTGCGTCAAGTGTTTAGGCTGTTAGAAAGGACCAGAACAAAAGTGATGATTGGCGCCATTTCGCTTATATAACACTCTTTTTTAAGATCGCAATGGACCTCGTATGCGGGCGGTACGTTACATAAGAACATCCGCGTGATTATGACTGTAGTTCTTTAAGCGGTCTGGCGGCTCAGTTGGTTAAGGCGCTGAGGAACGGAAGGAATCCGGTTCGAGCCCCGGGCTCAGTTGGAATTTTTAGAGCCTAAAACTGACATTCACCCTGGCAGAGCCTTGCTTTGATCATGTGAAGCACGCCAGAGGATGCTCCGTGGTTCGGATTCCACGTAAAGCTGTGGGTCCCCTTTCCCCGGTAGGATTATCGTGGTAGGAAGCCATGACAGAGGTGCATGCGCGGCTAATCGAAATTCTGTCACCCGGCGGCCAACAATCCTTGGGGACTTCCGGCCAACAATGCCATACGAGTTTACTTTTCTACTGTAGTTTGTCTCTTGAAACAGTGTATATACCTGATAAAGATATCGTCACAATGTAATCGGAATGTTGTGTTTTTATATCACTATCTGGTTGCACAACGATGTAGATTACATCGTACTAAACAAATTTTCCAACTGAATTTTGCCATTACTTAAGTCCAGATATATCAGTATTCGGGCTGTGTGAACATTAAAATTCTGATATTTACCTTCTTTTAGTTATTTGCTTCTGGATTTGCCTCGTCGATGCCGAGATTATTAGAGGCGGAAATGGACTGATGGCAAGGAACGGGAGTGAATTCGACCATTACCATTACAAGAAACCATTCCGGCATTTTTCTGGAGTGATTTGGATATACCATGGAAAACTTTTTTTTTTATCTGGCTTAACGTCTCTCTAACAGCGAAGTCTTTAGAAACGGGAAAGGATGGGGGGGGGGGGGGGGGGCAAGGAATGGGAAAAGAATTCGGCCATGGCCTTTTGAAGGAAACATCCCGGCATTTGCCTGGAGTGATTTGGGAAACCATGGAAAACCAAAATCTGAATGGCCGGACGGGGATAGAACCCGCATCCTTCCGAATGCGAGACCGGAGCATTAACGCTCATCCTGCACACTGGGTCGGTCATTACTATTCACCTACCAAAATTTACTGAGATTTTGAGTTCCACCTCTAATGGTTCTCTAATTTTGCTTGCGTGGTGGTGTAATGATAGTTTCTGGCCTCGCATTCGGGAGGACGGCGGTTGGAATCCCCATCCGGATATCCAGATTTGGGTTTTCCATGGTTTCCCCAAATCACTCCAGGTGAATGCCGGGATGCTTCCTTCAAAAGGACATGTCCGAATTCCTTCCCATTCCTTGCCTCCTCCCATCCTTTCCCGTCTCTAAAGACCTCGCTGTTAAGAGACGTTAAGTAGTTATAAAAAAAAAGAGGATGTAACTAAATGATCCCTTTTCTTGCTGTATGTAGTCCCTAACTTCTGATTTACCAAGAAATAAAAATTATGTATACGACGGTGTAAGACGAATTAGACGTCTGCTTCTGGATATAGAATAAATATAATATTGTGTCAGACTACTTTCATATGTGGCCTTGCTCCTAATTGTAATAAGTTAATTTTAAGATACTGTCTATCTACATGAAGTCAGACAATCTTTGATGAAGACTCCTAAGATACTGTCCTTAACAGTAGTCAGTAAGACACTAGTGGTTAAGGAAGATTACGTGTAGTTACTTCGGAGTTTAAAAATACCAGCCCATTGATTAAAGAAAAAGTTAATGAAGAACATATCGTTTTCACCTGAATTTCTGATCAAGAGATTTATTCTGTCTTGTTGATTTCAAGAGAGAGACACTGATTTAAATGTGGCAGTAGTAAGTAGTAACACGCGATTATTAATAGTAATAATGCAGACAATGAGAGCTCTGCTGCTGGTACCAGTCACCAACGTGATAACAATGATCCATAATGATAATAGTAGCTGTTACGATCCTTTCTCGTCATTTACTTCACTTTCACAATGGAACTGTATCATCAATACTGGTGGAGGCTTTTCGCTCCTGCCAAGTCCCTTCGGTACATGCACCCTTGCGGGACCCTCTGGCTGCTGCACTGTACGTCTTTCAACAAAGCAGAATTCTTCGAATTACTGGAGTCTGGGCTCAAACACTGAAAAGAGAACACCTGATATGGCGATAACCTAACATCGATCGGGCATCTACAAATCGTTGATTTTACCGTACCTATAACTGAGTATAGTCATTTATGAAGATAATTGTTGAATAAGTTCAATTCATGATAAACGAATGTTTGTGTCAACGCTTTGTTATTTAAATATAATGACAGCTTACGTTGGCTCAGGAAATCAACGTGCCCCATCTACATGTACCACAAAAAATTCAAGAAGAAGATTAATTATTAAATATAGAATACCTAACTGTCTCAGTACTCTGTGGTCTTGTGAAATAGGTCATGTTATTATTCAGTAGACAAAAATTATACCTGTGGTAAAAATCCTAGACTGCAAATGATAAAATCGTATTTAAGAAAAAATATGCATTAATATGACGCTCTCTCTCTACCTCTATAGCAAAACTTGTAATTCCATTTATGTTTGTATATTGTAAAGGTAGTTTTTTTTTTTAATAAGGGCTCTACGCCTCGTCGACGGCTATGGTCATTAGAGGCGGGATGGGACTGGGGACAAGGAACGGGAAATAATTCGGCCATGGCCTTTTTGAAGGAAGCATCCCGGCATTCGCCTGGAGTGATTTGGGGAAACCATGGAAAACCCAAAACTGGATGCCCGGACGGGGATTCAAACCTGCGTCCTCCCGAATGTGAGGTCAGAACGTTAACCGTTCACCCACCACGCTCGGTAATGGTAGTTACTTGGATGTCACAGTTATTCTTATGTACCTGTCTGACACCTAAGTAAATTGCTTGTGCTCTTCAATGGGAACGGAGAATCATACGGGTTTTACACTAGACGACATAAATACTGAAGTCGCTATATACGATGTTTATTGCAACATTTCAGTAATTCTGTCACAAGAAAATACATCCGCGAACTAGGTTTATGTTGTAGCAGTTATTCTACGACATGTATATAAACAAGTATTTGACGGGTACTAGCGGCTCGATTGGTAGTCGATCCGAGGCAGAACTTTCCGCTTTCACAGATCAAATA